>CAJUYG010000032.1:32480-97020 GCA_910591675.1 Galerucella calmariensis | reverse complement strand
AAAACTTACTGTAGCTGTAGCCAAATTTATAAGAACTTTAAGATTCTCAACTTTGATATGACTAAGATCAGATAAATCAGCTGTTCCGCTTATAGTAAGGTCGATTTCTGTTATGTCTATGCTAAAATAAAAACCATAATTATTAATAATTGTTTTTCAAAAAACAACAAATATGTTTATTAATAATTAAAGGAAATTCCTTTGAGAGATAAAAGCTCTTACTTCAACAGCTAGCGACTACCTGCTTTATCTCAACTGTAGGTATATTAATCACCCTGTATATGTACTTTCATCTGCAATATATCGTTAAATAATGGGTAGGTACTTAGTATAGAGGATCATACATTACAACACAATAAATATACGCACACAAAAGATTATTTACGCAACAAAAATGTTATTGATAATTATTATATCTTTAAGTATTCTCTTGAAAGACAATCAAAGTTATTTTAAAATAAAGAACGTATTTGATGCCGTATCTTTCCACTAGATAAAATATCTGATAAGCGAAGTACAATTTGTAGATAATAATCTTGTTTTTAAAAAAAAATATTTCGAATTTTTTAACGTCTCAGTTTTGCATACACTTGTAAACGTTAATTATGATATTTTATTATATTATAACTTATAACTTAGTGAAATATTTTCCAGTCTACATTCTCCCAATAATTATTTTTACCTTTGCTTCCCTGATCCATACAAAGGAATCAATTCAGCTACAACCACATCAACATCAGCACCAAACTGAGCGTTCAGATCAGGAATGTATAAAGAGATATTTAAAGCTTTTGTTCCAATGTTAACATCTATGTATGTAGCAATCAAGCTCTTTATTCCAGATATTGTGATACCAGTCAAAGCAATAGTTCCCCTAAAAATAAGTTATATTTAAAAAAATAAGTAACCAATATACAGGACGTATAAAAAAACAAATCAAACTTACGATAGTGATGAATCAGTCGAATTTTCCTCGAAATTTATATCATCTAAAATCAATGGTTCATCTAGTTTACTTATTAAGGAATTGATTGAGGCGTTTATCAAATTGCTTATAAAACTTCCTAATTCACCATGTTCAGCAGCTTCATCTGTAAAATATTTATTATATATAATAATATGTTCGGAAACACTTCCCGCGGTAAGAAGAATGACTATAGGTATATACTAGAATTTCTGTCAAACCGTTTAGGATAAATAGCTTCAATGAAATAGGCATAAGTACACTGAGAAAAAATAATAAATTGGCTGTTATAATAATCGAAATGGTTGATACTTTTATATAAGTACGCCATTTATAATTATTATAATTGAACTTACTTATATCAACTGGCAAAAAAGCCGCAATGGCACCAGATAAAGCAAGAGCTAATATTAAAAATTTCATTTTAAGCACAAGTATTATTTTTACGCCTACTCTAAGCTATTGTGTAGTATTTATAACAATTTTTTTATCTATTCAAATATCTTCTGCCTGTTATGATTAGATCTTGAGTGTTTAGATACATATACTGAAAATTTCCGACAAAACCATCAATAATATTACTTTATCATTAATTTCGTTGTTAAGATTTATTGAAAACTGGAAAAATTATAGCTTTGAGGTGCGTCACAATATTTTCCATACATGTGCTTCCCTCTAATTGTAGTTTATTACACTGCTTATATGGGAATCCCTCTTGGTCAATTATACCTATAGACAAAGCTGGAGAGACGGCACGCCACTGGAAATATTATTATTGGCTTTAACTTATTTTATAATACATCATAAAAATTGAAGTATGATTAATAGAATACATAGAGATGCCTATAAATAAACAAGTGTCAATAAAGTTGTGTATAAAAAAACAGGAAGCGGTAGGTAGATTGTGTGTGAATTGAACTTGTTTGTGTTAGTTTGTTTTATTATAAAAGAACTTGATTGACCTGACATATTTCTATTTTCTGTTTTGAATCCATAAGGAACTGTAAAAGGTGTATTTAGTCAATAATATCCTTTTTATTCATCATGTAAGTATGATACGTTATACTGATCACAAACCAATGAATGATTTCATGTAAGTTTGGTTGCCTATACCAAAATCGTTTTTATTAATAGAAAATTAGTATTCTATCATTTGTATCCATTAATGTAGCTTAAAAATGCTCGGTTAACTGAAAAGAGCTATTTTCGACAAACTATTTATCAAATAAAATGTGGAAGAATTTGAAACATCGAATAGTTTGTACGAACGATTACTATCACTCGATCACAACTGTCATCGTTAACTTTATTGATTCTATTTTCTGACAGGGTCATAGATCATCTGCGGTTTTGACCTTTTAAGAAGGTCAGATAGGTTATATTTAAAAAAACAGAAATTTATCTGTTAGCATTTTTCATCTTTATTAATACACTTTGGACGACCGTGTGCCGTAAACCGGTCTTCAAATATATTTTCGATTTAAGGTTTACAGTAAGAGTTCCTGAAAAAATGTCTTGGTTTGGTGATGTTGAATTGGGTCCTCCTATAGAAGTGTTTGCCCTCACTAAAGCCTTTACTGAAGATACTTTTGATAAAAAAGTGAATCTTGGTGTTGGAGGTAAGCAAAAATATAGCTGGAATAATGTGTTGAAGATGACTAACTTATTATATAATTTTTTTTAATTATGTAATATAATTAATAATTGTACAGTGTTATTAAATATTGTTCCCTATAATTACCAGAATCATAAAGTTGCTGTCAGTACAATATTGAAGGCATTTTAATCGTTAAGTTAGATTCTACACAATAAATAAAGACTATGGTGTACCACAAGGATCAATTAACAATCTTTATATTTGATTGTATTATTTTGTGTGATTACAGCATACAGAACTGGAGAAGGTAAACCATGGGTCCTACCAGTTGTTAGGATAGCTGAAAAAGCATTAGCTAATGATGAATCTCTGAACAAAGAGTACCTTCCAGTCTTGGGACTGGAGGCATTTAGTTCAGCAGCTACTACTATGTTATTAGGACAAGAAGCAGAGGTGGTTCAACAATCCAAAGTAAATTAGTTATCAATAATTTTAATATTGTTTGAACTGAATTCTGATCAATTTCTTTCAGGCTTTTGGACTTCAATGTCTATCTGGTACAGGAGCTTTAAGAGTGGGAGCAGAGTTTCTTGCAAGAGTTTTAGAAAAGAAAATATTTTACTATTCTGAACCAACTTGGGGTAATATTATTTATAGTTTTTTAATATATTTTGTGTGTATAGAGACTGTTCATCATTTCTTATGTCTATTTTTTTCATTTACATTTTAGAAAACCACAAGTTAATTTTCAAAAGTTCAGGTTTTGAAGAAGGTCGCTCCTACCGTTATTGGGACAATGCCACTCGTGGCTTAGACTTCGATGGTATGATAGAAGATTTAAGAAATGCCCCAAAAGATTCCGTCATCATTTTGCACGCTTGTGCTCATAACCCCACAGGTAATGTACATTTTTTATTTATTGAAACAAAAACTTTATTTATGTTTGTGTATATAAAAATACGTAGGTCAGCAGTTAATCTATGGCTCATCGTACTTACGTTATATAAAAATGATAGTAAAGCCTGAAATATTGGATAAAAGCATATAATTATTTAATCTGAAGAAGCTTTTTAGAATGTAGATGATATTTTATCATATATAGGTAAATCAAGATATTTTGTGATCCGTCTGTGTTGAATGCATTCGATTTGTTGGTAAAATTATGTTGAACTTGTTTGTTTGAAATTAAATTTTACGTGAAATACTCACACATTTTCTGTTCCCAATTATCCAAAATTTAAAATTAACTTAATTATTTTCATTTGATGTTTTCATTCTAACTTAATGTGTCTTTTTTCCCCTTTTATAAAAAAGTACAAAATGTGTTGGGACGCTACTGTTTGGTTTTAAATCTTTATTAGGTACATGGAATTTTATTTTCAGGAACCGATCCAACTGAAGAACAATGGACCGAAATCGCTGAAGTTATGAAAGAAAGAAAATTATTCCCATTTTTCGATTGCGCTTACCAAGGCTTCGCTTCTGGTAGTTTAATCAAAGACGCATCTATTGTTAGAAAGTTTGCAGCTGAAGGATTCGAATTTTTCTGCGCTCAAAGTTTTGCCAAAAACTTCGGTCTTTATAGTATGTATTTTTTTTTCTTGTCGTAATGTATTGTTAATTTTTCATATTATTCTTTTAGACGAACGTGTTGGAAATTTGACAGTTGTAGTTAATAACACCGATTTAGTACCTGCTGTTAAATCACAACTTACTCTAATTGTAAGAGGAATGTACTCCAATCCACCAAGTCATGGTGCTAGAATTGTAGCTTATGTACTCAACAATCCCGATTTGTACAACCAATGGTAAGTATTACAATTACACATTAAAATATTCTTATCTTCGGGGACTTTTTTTCTTATTGCTCATTCTTGTGTTTTGGTTTAAAATTGTGGGTTATGTTATCGAATAAGTATTGCCATTTTAGTTATTTGTAGTGTAGACAAGTGACAGTTGACAAGGGCGAACCACAGATAATTCTACAGTTAATAGAGATGAGTCAAACAATGATTTGAAACTGCTACTGTAGAATCACAGATGCATATTTTTGGTAGTCTTTATGTATTTTTCTTATTATTTTTGGTATTTTTTCGCGAGATCCCGTTGATATAACGGGAACTGTTATTCAGTTCCTGCATTTTTGCGATAGAACGGCAATAGGGCAGTATGTTAATGACATAATTTGTGGCGCAATAAGTTATAAAACGGGATCTCTTTCAGTTCCCGCACCTAGGAGTATGGTTACTGGCGGTTATAGAAATTTAATTGACAAGAGTAACATTTGAAAATTTGAAATTTCAGTATAACTGAACTATGCAACGTTATTTGTGATGACATAACTACGAGAAGGCTAGTACCAAAAAAATCGTCAATTATGGTTAAAACTAAAATAAAACATTTTTCGAACAATGAAACCACAAGAAACTTTGTAACTCGTCACTTTTTATTGAGGTTATGTTTATATATTATTGTTTTCAAGTTGATTCTATTCGGTTGACCGGTTGATTTTCGCGAGAGATCATAAACGATAACAACCGTTAAAATTTCTTTGGTGGGGTTATAACCGCTCTGTAACCGACTTCACATCAACGGTAACTCACGAAAAAATACTTTATGTATTGCCATTTTAGTGATTTGTAGTGTAGACAAGTGACAGTTGACAAGGGAGAACCACAGATAATTCTACAGTTGGTAGAGATGAGTCAAACAATGATTTGAAACTGCTACTGTAGAATCACAGTGACTGAAAGTCGAGGTGCATATTTTTGGTAGTCTTTACGTATTTTTGTGTGTAATGTGAGTTTAAATTTTGTTCTTATTATTTTGTAGGCAAGATCACATTGCCACGATGTCTTCTAGAATCATAGACATGAGAAATCAGTTGAGAACCGCAATTGAAGAATTAGAAACTCCTGGGGATTGGAGCCATCTTACCAAACACATTGGCATGTTTTCTTATACAGGATTAAGTGGTAAGTAAAAATATTGAATTTAGGTTAAGTCTAATAAAAATAATCGTAAAAGTGATGAAATTAATGTATTTTTTTTTGTTTTTTCAGAAAGTCAATCGGAACACATGGTAAAGAAGCACCATATATACATGTTACGTTCAGGTAGAATAAGTATGTGTGGTTTGACTAGTAGCAACGTCCAATATGTTGCTAAGGCGATTCACGAAACTGTAACTACACTTCCTAGTAAAATGTAATTGTTGATAGTATTGTTGTTGAATATAGTGAATGTACAGTATAATAAAATATTAAATAAATCTTTTTATCTACGATTATACCGGGATCTTTCTGAATTTTTACTACTTCTGCTACTACTAGATCTAGAAGAATCTTTTCTTTTATGTTTACTGGAATGAGATCGTCTATATCTTTCTTTTGATCTTGATCTCCTCCTTTTTACTCCATTTCTAGTATTTATCTGTCTTTTAGGGCTCGAATCATCACTTTCCCAGTCATTATCAATACTTTTAGGTTCAGGTGACTCTGACCATCTCCAATTTCTACTTTCCGAATTATTTCTACAAAAATAAATAATCAAAGTCACTTATACACTGGATTTTTTCCTTTCTTATATTACCTTTGTTTATGCTCGGACTTTCTTATTTTTCCAAATGAGCTATAAGCGTTTCTTGGGTTCCTAAATGGATGTAAGAAATTACAGCTATTTCCTTTTGGGCATCTGTTTGAGAAGTGTACTCCTAAAATTGTGGAACTTAATAGAAAATATGTACCGGGTGGCCCACTAAGAACGGGAAAAAAATTTTTATAACAAAAGTGGCCTTGAGAAACACCTGGAAATTATTTTCAGAACGCTAGAGGGCGTGTTTGACAGTTAAAATCTTAAAATGCAAATTTTTTTCAAAATTTACCCAATTAAGGAGCATATTAAATATTATTAATAATAATATTATTGCAGAAATGTTATGATACATGGTGGTGTTGCAATTTTTGCTCGCAATACCGTAGGGTGCAAGGCTCTGGTCTTAAACCAGTTTTGTCTTGAACAGCATGCAGAATTTTGTGCCATTGTAATTGAGGAAATTAAAACTACTCTTATAACTACATATAGATCGTCTGCATCCAGAGAGGTAGAGCTATTTTTTAGTAAAGCGGAAGAAGTTTTTGTATCCATGACTAATAGGTTCTCTAATCTTATTTTAGTAGGGGATTTTAACATCGATATAAATGAAAACTCCTACATTTCAGAATATTGGATAAATCTGTTGGACTCGTTCGGACTAGAACCTAAAATAACAACTCCAACTAGAGTCACTCTTAGCACAGCTACTTGCATAGACAATATATTTACAAATGTAGAGAATGCTGATTGTACTTTTGGCACATTTGATCCTTGTATTGCTGATCACAAGGGTCAATTCATATCTATAAATAACTATCACAATAAAAGTTCCCAGTACACTTTAGGTAGACCTATTACTGTCAAGGGTCTTAAGTCCTTACAAACCTTCCTTAGTTGCATAAATTGGCAGGATATTTACAATAATTTCAACAGCATTGATTCATTAGCTAATTTTATAAACGACACATATAGTACACTTGTACAAAAACATTTCCCTCTTAAAAGGATAAATAATAAGGTTACAAGACCGGTAAACTTTTTTAATGACAAACTAAGAGACATGAGAAACACCCTAGAAATTCTTCATACGATTAGCATAGCATCTAAAGATCCCAAAGATCTTCTTGCTTTTAAAAACTTTAAAAAACAATACTCATCGGCAATTATTACTGCTAAAAAGGAATCCTACGACAATTTCCTAGTTGAATCTAACAACAAATCCAAAGACACTTGGAGATTAATTAATTACGAGCGTAATGCAAATAGGAAATCATCTATTTCCAACAACATATGTGCAGAAGAATTTAATACCTTTTTTACTGATATTGCGGGAAACATAATAAAATTACTTCCAACTTGTAAATTAGACGCCTTGAATTTTCTTTCTAAAATACCAACGCCGACTGACTCTTTTTTCTTGCTCCCAATTTCGGAGGAAGAGGTAGAAATAACGATTAGAAAATTGAAAAATTCATCTTGTTTTGACTTTTATCATTTAAATAGTAAAATTGTAAAGGAGACGATACAGTTTGTGACTGCGCCTCTGACAGTATTATTTAATAAATGTTTGTCAGAAGGATATTTTCCAAATGTATTTAAAACCAACAAAGTTGTACCCATTTTTAAAAAAGGCGATCCAAATGTCACTGATAACTACAGGCCCATATCAATTATACCGATTTTTGGCAAAATTTTTGAAACATTGATTAAAGAACGATTGCTTTCTTTTCTAGCAAAATTTTCAACTTTAAATACCAACCAGTTTGGATTTGTCGGAAGTAAGTCCACAACTCTAGCTGTATCAGCTATTATTAAATCTATTACAGACAATATTGAGAGTCGCTTGCACACGTCTTTAACTCTCTGTGATCTCAGTAAAGCATTTGATTGTGTGGATCATCAGCTGTTGCTGGGAAAACTGGAGTATTATGGAATCAGGGGTACAGCATTAAAACTCTTTAAATCGTATTTATACAACAGAAAACAAGCTGTTTATGTTTCAGGAGAAATTAGTAATTGTAAACCTGTGTTTCATGGAGTACCACAAGGCTCCATTCTTGGACCAACTCTCTTTGTAATTTATATTAACGATATATTCACTTACTTGCTACCCACAATATGTATCTGCTACGCTGATGATACATCGTTGGTACATGCTAGCTCTAATATCAACGATTTAATAAGTATGAGTTCTAGGACGGATGATAAAGCGGAACAGTGGTTTGCTTCCAATCATCTCAAGTTGAACACAGACAAAACCCAAAAAATTATTTTTTCATCTAATTACAACTTGACTTCCAACAAACAAGTTCAGCTATTGGGTTTCACCTTGGATGACAGACTCACTTGGGAGGCGCACATTAACAAATTATGCAAGAAACTGTCCACTCAGCTCTTTGTCCTTAGACAGTTAAAGTTCGTAATTAGTAGCAGTGTTTTAATGCAATCTTATTACTCCTTATTTCAAAGTCATTTGACCTACGGATTACTCCTATGGGGGAAATCTTCTTATGCTGATAGAGCTTTTACGTTGCAAAAAAAGGCAATAAGGATCCTAGCGGGTGCTTTACCTAGAGATCACTGTCGGACTTTATTTAAGAAATTTAAAATTCTACCTTTGCCATGCTTGTTCATTCTGCATGCTGTTCTTGAAATCCATAAACACAAAGATGAATATCAGACTAATTCTGATTATCATAACTACCCCACAAGGAAAGCGTCTCATCTGAGGCCACATTTCACAAGATTGAGATTGACAGCTCGCAATACAATGGATGTGGGCTTGTATAATAAACTACCGGATGACATCCGGCTATTAAGCTACAATCAATTTAAAAAAAAAGTAAAATCCTTCCTTTTAAGCCAGTGTTTTTATCAAATTTTAGAATTCCTCCAATGTGATGTCTCTTTTACATTATAACTGTCATAATTATGTATTGTATTGATATATCGTATTGTTTTCATTTATATATATATATGTTTCTATTTAATGTATAGGTAGCTATACTATAAATACTATATTTACTGACATGTCACAAATGTAATTAACTCATAATGTGATCAAATAAATACTACTACTACTATAATCAAATTTCTCGATAAATTCTGCATGTTTTTAATATTACAAGTTTAGGTCTATCTCTCCAAATAAGGGGTGGGGGAGAGTGCAAACCTTGTTACGAAAAAAAGCCTGTAATTCGGGTTCTGCTAGACCGATTTTAATAAACTTGATGTTGTTTGAAAGAGCTTTTGTTTAACAATCGAAAATTTGTAAATATGAAGGAATCTGATCGATAACATAAATGCCAGAGGGCGCTGTTTTATTTTTTTAAATATTGTGTTTTATCGTAACAATTTTAAATGGAAGCATGCAAATTGAAGTAGGTCTTTAAAAAGTAGACTGAATTAATAATGAAGCACTGCAAACCGCAAGGCGATATCTCTTTCCTATCCAGATATATCGTAAGAAACAAGTAAATGGCGAGAATTGTTCTTCCAACGTCTAGAAGGCTGGTTCTTAGTTGGCCACCCAGTACATAAAAGTAACAGAAAAACGTGGGAGAAAAACTAAATGGGGATAGGAACAAGGAAAATAATAGTTTTCATAAAAAAACTTACCACAAACAGCAGAATTCCAATTAGGTATATTACAAAACTGTACACTAAGTTGTTTACCCCCGTACCATCTACCGTTTAAACCTCTGAAACATTTAAGTGCCGCTCCGGTTGAATTGAATTGGATGAATACGTTTCCTCTTAAATGAGATTCGTGGTTACAGCATGTTATGAATAATTTAATCTTTCCGTACTTCTCTATTTCAGGTACTACGTCGTTATAAAATTCTCTTAAAAATACAATAATATGTTTAAAAATTAAACTCGAGATTCAAATATTTACCTGTAGAATTCTTGTGTTTCGTGTTTTTCAAATTCCAGGCTAGAGTCGGTGAAATGTTCATTTTCCGTTTTTTCCAGACTATAATGGGAAAAGAAATTTGCTATGAGAATTGTTTTGCTTATTCCTGGTCGTACATGATTTCTTGAACAAACATCAAAAAATCTACAAGTGGATGTCTTTTGAAAGAAAGGACAAGGTGGTTTATTTGGATTCGTTTCTAAGATATTTTTTAAATGTTCGGGAGTATCACCCCCAGATTCTGAAAAAAAGAAGTTTACATTTACTGGACTGATACACTTTTCAATAAAAACTACCCAAAAATTCTTCTACTCTGGTATTAAGCAGTTCTTGTTGCTCAATTTGCTTTTGTACTTTCTCTTCTTCCTGTTGTTTTTGTGCTTCTCTCCTTTTTTGTTCTTCTTCCCATTCCAAAATAATCTTTTCATTCTGTTTAGCCCTTTCTTCCTTTGCAATAGCCAGTTTTTTCTGTATTTCCTGTAAAGAATCTATTATTAATGACCGAGTTATGTCATAAAAATTCTACAAGTGAAGATGGAAAGAATTATTGTAAGCAAACAAAAAAAAATCATGATTATACTTTAGTATAGAATATAGAAACCTGAAACTGTATTTGGGCTTCTTGTTCAATTCTCAACCATTCTTTTTCCTTTTCTTCGTGTAATTTAGCTTCTTCCAATGCTTGATGTTTCTGCCTTTCATATTGTTCTGCCAGTAATATCTGATAAGAAGGTGAGCTTTGCAGCTTTTGGAATTCTAAAATATAACTCTAAACACATAGAACCAAAATAATATCACTTAAACGAACCTTTAATTTCATTTTGCTTCCTAATCTTGGCTGTTTGTTGTCTTATTCTTTTCCTTCTAAATTTTTTTGCTATTTTTCTCCATTCCGAATGTCTACATAGATAAAATTAAGAAAATATAACCTTAAAATAAAGAATACCTACCAAATCATAGTTGTAATTATATTAATGTAAATATATGATTTTTTTTAGAAAAGGATACCTACTTCCCCATTAAAATAATTAATAATAAATCAGAATATTGATTTACATAAAGGAATTAGTATATTCATAATATTAGTGTAACTGCAAATTGACACAAAAGGCAACCTTTTATAGTGGAACTTGTCATTTTTAGCTGGCAGCATTAGCTGTCACTGTCAGTACTGTCACATGAAGGTCACTCAAACTGTCAATTTCAGGTTATGAATTTGAGTCAGTGGTTTTTTAAAGCTGGAAGTCTTGTCCTGCTGGGAAAAAAATTACATCTTCAATAGTATGAAAATAAATTCTACCCAGTTATAAAAAGTATTTTTCAACTGAAGATAATTAATACCCAGCAGGAACTACGCTGTGTAAACCAGGGCGGTAGTTGTTAGGTTAGAATCTTAAAATAGATCTGCGAATTATCTCCCGAATCCCGGAAATTTAGCTATAGTACAGTTTTTTCAGTGTATTTTTTAAATACATACATGGTATTACCTGGCTGTGCTAGTGCATAAAGGAGTATTAAGATATTCAAAAAATTCGTTAACCGGTTAATACAATTCTATTTTATATTCGTCCGCTGATGATACATTTTTGTGAATGGAATTTCAACTCCGTTGACCAAACTTAAAAGAGAAGCCGACTATAAAAAAAGTTGATATACTTATATTGTTACTTATTTAGCTCCTTCAAAGCATAAGTAATAGTGGAATGGGAGAGAGAGATTGGAGACCTTTTGTCTACGGAGGCTTTGCATCTTGCGTTGCAGAGTTTGGTAAGGAATTATTTGATTTTAAATAGCCACATCACTAAAGTATCTACATTTTATTTGAATTTGAAATTAGAATGAATGAGCTTCATTATATTCTAGTATTATTTCAGTTGTTCGTATTACTCATATAATCTGAATCACAAGCTAAACTTATAATGTATTTGTCTAACAAATATTCATAATTTTGTTTACTATCAATAGGTTACATAATTATAATAGCCAAGCCAACTAGGTTTTATGTTTTCCATTTCTACCAGCAATGTCTAAATTAATATTTCTTAAAGATCCTTAATATCAAATAAGCAGATTTTAGATGGTTTTTGAGTTTAGTAATTGGAAATTCTTATTTATTTTTTCCATAACATATCTAATATATGTTACTTAACCAGTTTTTTCATTAGCTATTAATGTATAATACAAATTTGGAGCTTAATGGAATAGTCGACCTTGCATGTTTTTGAATAACATTGAAAAATACATTTTTTAAGTAGAAAAAAAAATAGATACGACTCATTGTATTGAATGCCAACATTATGATTATTATACGAGTTATTATATTACAGGTAATATAATTAAAAATTGACACAAGCAGATCAAAAAGTCCAATTTATAATTAGCATAAAATTGAACTACTGCCTCCCAATGCAATATTTCTGGTACTCCTTCCTATGAAACAATTGATTACAAAACAAACAATAGCCTAATTAATATTTATTATGTTCTGTTTATTTAGCCATTTTTATTTTATTGGCAATTATTTTAGGAACTTTTCCTATTGATACAACAAAGACCAGATTACAAATCCAAGGACAGAAATTAGATAAGAATCATGCACATCTCAAATACAGTGGTATGGTAGATTGTATTTTTAAAATAGCTAAACAGGAAGGATTCATATCACTATATTCTGGGTAAGTTTTGACATAAAGTATACATGATTGACAGACAAAGCCAAATATCTCAGTTACCAACTAATCCAATTATTGTAAATCTTTTTTTGGTTAGTTTAATATGGTTATGTACAAAAATAGATATTGATATGAACATATTTTTGTATTAAATTTGCCAATTAATAAGAATCATTAAAATATTTGTTGAAGTACCCATTAGTATCATTATTTATGTATCAGTGATAATTAATTACAATACAAACGAAAATATGCTTATATTGAGACATGTAGAAATATCGGGAACATAAATTTACCTATTAACACCCAATTTTCTTCAGAACTCTGAAATTTGACATTCATATCACCATCTTTTATTTCTTAGAATATGGCCAGCAGTATTACGGCAAGCAACTTATGGTACCATTAAATTTGGAACGTATTATACACTGAAAAAAGTTTTTATTGAATATAACGAAGGGAAAGAAAGCATAACATTGAATGTATTGTGCGGCGTGATAGCCGGAGCAGTTTCTAGTGCCATTGCCAATCCAACTGATGTTTTAAAAGTCCGGATGCAAGTTGCCGGAAACAGTGGTACTGCAAACGTTGGCTTAGTGGATTGTTTTAAGGATGTTTATACTCATGAAGGAATCTCAGGATTGTGGAGAGTGAGTTTATTTTATAATTCACTATCTTAACTTTATAGCAAGTGTTTCAAAATATTTTGGCGTCTTAAGTGTAATTTTGTATCTGTATATATTTTTAAATGGATTATTTTTTCATCTGGCAGGTAGCCACAAAGTTTTTTCTTCAGTGTAGATACTATGAGTAAAGTTTGGGACACATCATTCATATTTCTGTTACTGCATTATCTATAATTAGGTTTATATTTTAAAAATAGATGGATAAACAGTGAAATCTTTAATTAAATTAATCATTTTATTGAATTATTAATATGTTTCCATGCAGTTTTAAACAAAACAAAATGTATTCTATATTAATATAAGGAACTGTTAATTATTCTGAATAATATTTACATTTTCTTCATGTTGAATTATTAATTCACAGTTTTGACATTGTATACATTTCTCAATCCAGTCTTAATTTTCTGTCAAGTTTCTTGAACAAAACGAAAATAATAATTCACAGAAAAAATTCATTTTTTGTTCTATTTTCAGGGTGTGAATCCGACTGCTCAAAGAGCAGCAGTGATAGCAGCAATCGAATTGCCTGTTTATGATTTTTGTAAAAGTCATCTGTTGAATTTGCTTGGAGATAGACCTGTCAACCATTTCATGTAAGCAAATATTATTTAATAATTTTTTTGACGTTTCAATATTTAGCACATTGTTCATTCTTTTTTTTTTGCAGATCTAGTCTTATTGCTAGTTTCGGAAGTGCGATTGGCTCAACTCCAATAGATGTTGTTCGTGTAAGTACGTCTGACATTTGACACTTCTGTCAGATGTCAAAACGTCAACCGAACCAAGTATATTAAATTTCACACCTTTTCTTTTCAGACTCGACTTATGAACCAAAGAAAATTGAAACAAACTGGAGGACAATTATTACCTAGTCACATTTATCGAGGAACCGTTGATTGCTTCATACAAACGTACAAAAACGAAGGATTTTGGGCATTTTATAAAGGATTTGTCCCCACTTTGTTTCGCATGGGTCCTTGGAACATAATATTCTTTTTAACTTATGAACAGCTGAAACGGCTTTATTAAGTATTATTTTAATTTAATTGTTGTTTCGTCTACACCTTTAGACATTTTGCACCTATTTAAATGTTATTAGTTGATATAATGTATATGGCACACGTTACACAAATAAATATATTTGAATTATTAACCGTCTTTTTTTGTCAGGAAATTATTCCCGAGCATAACCAATGATACGAATTTTTTAAATGATACTTTTAAATTTCAGTATAATTTTATTATTTAACATTTATATTCACAACAAATATACCTATAAATTACAATTATACTAAGCAGGTATCTACTATTCAATTTCTTCTAGACTAGTTTTAGTTAGTACTGGTGAACATTTTCCGCCTCGATGAGTGAATGTGTAAAATGATGGAATGTTTCTAAATGTTTCCCAAGATTTATTATCTAATTCTGCTGAAGCCTTAATTTCTTTGAAATCTCCAGCAATACTTAATACTCCATACATAATGATAAATAGACTTATTATAGTTTGTAAAAATATCTAAAATAAAACCAAAAGCTATAATTCATAAAAGAACTAATTTATAAATAAAAGTACTTACATCTAGAGGTAGATGAGTGAAATCCAAATCATTTAATCGAAGATATGACCTATCTGAAAACATGAATACAAAATTTAGTAAAATAGGGTCAAGATTTCAAACAACTTAATACATACGTTGAGCAGCGGAATAAGCAGAATGAAATAATGAAAGAAACCCAACAGTTAAAATAGACCTATCAATAAATGTGGCAGGCATTGTTCATTAGTTCAATTTCCTATAAATTATAAATTAGTTAGGTAGGTACATGTATTTATCATTAACCTCAAATCATCGTATTTGACATTTATTTACAGCGTGACAACTGTCATCGTGTCAACTGATTTCGAATGAATTATATCGATTGCTGAACGAGATATCACTTATTGTTTAAAAATTAACAGATGTATCTCTATGGTTTTGAACCAGCTATGTAAAGTACCGGAAATTATTTTTTATTCCATAAAATTTACAAAAAAAAATTAACTATTCCCGTTACAATTTCTATCATTAATATAATTAATTGAAATTGTTATTAACGAAGAAGTAATTACTATAAAACAAACTCGAAGATTACTAAACTAAAGTATTTACTTTCATTAAGATACGAGTGAAGTGTAGATTATTATAGCATTTATACAGAATAGGAATAAAACTATTCACATATATTTGCAACAAAATAATGAGTAATAATAATTTAAATTGGAGTTTATAGAAATACGTCAATTCATAATATTCATAATGAAATAATTAATTTCTCCATTATAGGTAATAATTTCAAAATTCTCTTGGTAATTAAATAAAATATTTAGCATTATAAAATAGTATATAGTGTTTGTAAAAATTGGAATATAATACCCACTTTAATATCTTAATTGTTTTAATTAATAGAAATTGGTACACACTGTCCCCCACGTAATTGATCCAAATTGAATTGTTTCAATTAATATTAAAAATAATTTTAATGACGATCTTGTAATTTTTTTCCATAATAGGTATTGATACACTCTACAGTGTAGAGCAGCCAAATGAAATAAACTCGATAACGAATAAATGAGGTTGGGAAAAACGCTTGGACACGTCGAGTTGTATTTTCAGTTTTGTGAACGGTTTTGAATATTTTTTGATACTTACCTCTTTTTGTTCACGAGGTACAGAGCCCATTATAAGATTTAAAATTGACACACTGTATAGATAAATAGTTTAGAGTGTTAATAATATTCTTCTGATCAAGTAATTGTTCTTAATATTGTTTCTTTATGGCCTCATGATGGTATTAACCTAAACTAGTTGATAACCTTCTGATTTAACTCAAGTTTTGGCTTGACTTTGTGTTAGTTTGTGCCCAAAACGTAAATTTATAGAAATCTTGATTAATATTTTGAAAATTTAACCTTATTTGTGATATTTTTATGACCATTTTAATAAACTCAATGAAATTCTACTCCAATTGTTCCAAATATACAAACTACTTCTTACAAAAATCATTAACGTACCCCCAGTTTAAGCCTAGTTTATAAAAGTGTGGTACTTTGTCCGAAGAACTCGAAGTCACTCTCACTCTTGGTGAATGTTTGAACTGTTTCAGTAGTGCTTGCTCTTTAAGAACGACGCGGTATCGGTACTATAAACAGTACTAAGGAGTACTCATTTGTATTTTTTTTACGTTCAAACAAAGGACTTTTATTGAAGTGAAGATGCGTATTTTTTTTACAGTAAGTACTTAATTGAATATTTTAGAAATAGTCCCTGGTTATGGAAAAAGGATTTTTGAAATTTATGCTGATAAATATTTTTTTTCTTTGGGATTTTTTCAATTTTATTGTGATTTTAAAAAAGTGGTTTATTATTTAAAATAATATTCAAATCACTAAAACTAAGTATAAGAATTTTCCAGGAAAGAATTTTTTTGGGATAATGATTTATAAAAAAAAGGTATAAATTGTATATAATCATTAAAACTATGTTCTGTGAGTGTAATTTAAATAAAAATTAAAATAAAATAACATTTTCCGACATATTTTATAAAATTATAACTATCAATAACCAATATATAAAAATTAAAATATATTCCGTAAGAAATCCAGCTTTACATTTACCGAAATTGCTTAAAAAATTTAAAACATTTAGATTCCCATCATATACAAAAGCCCTTACAAAACAGTCTGCCTTTCTCTTCACCTTGAATAACTTTACATTCATTTTTTTTGTTCAACATGCACCATTCTTAACCAACTTAATATTTACATATGTGTTAATTCGTCTATAAAACTGACTCTATTTTTAATTGAGACACTTGAAACTGATTTTACAAATAAGTACTTTCATCAAATACATAGGTTAGCTATGTCGTTTATCATATTTTATAAAAAGTATAAAGAATGCTTTTAAAGGTGGGTTTCTTCAATATAGAGATAAAATATGTCGTTCCTCATATTTTTTAAATATTATCCATCCTTTTTTTCGGATGTACCTTTCAAAAAACTGGATAGTTCTTTTGTTTTTCATATTCTTTGAATAGTATCTGTCTTTCTATAAGTACTTGGTCTCTTCTGTTGATGCCATTTGGTTTAGAGATGGTAATTATTATTCAACTTCCCCGTCAGTACGCCATTTTTATCGGCTTCTTGTTTTAGTTCCTTTTCTACTATTGCATAGATCACATTTCTTGCACCAATCTTTTCAAACTCTTCGTCATTTGACCCAATAGTATATTTCCCTCCTACCAAAATGTCCTCATGAGTGGATACTATGAAGTTCTTCTAGCACACTTCTCATTTGTGATCTTGGCAGTACCAATTGCTGAACTTCATCGGAGCTTTCTTATCTTCGATGCAATAGCTCTGAAGATACAGCAAATCCCATTGATCTCAGATATCTTTCAAGCTTCCTCTATATATGGCCAACTCTTGCTAAGCAGGTCTGACTCCACACGTTTAGGTAAGCTATGTCGTTTCTCACATTTTCTAAATATTTACCAACCTTTTCCTTTAGTTTTTTGATTGCATTTTTCATATATGTATTTGAGACCACTGTATTTATTTTTGATTAATTGGTCCTCCAAGTGTCTATCGATTCTAGTAGTTACAATAATAATGTTATAATAATAATAAATAATACTCAAATGACCGTCTCGAATGAAATTTCAAACGAGATCCGGTATATGATGAAGCGAAAAAGATGTATCTTTATAGTTGCAGATTATATTCTTGGTAATTACTTTTATCTATTATTATTCTTCAATGAAAGCCCCCCAGGCATAAGCCACAAGTTGTCCTTGCATAACACAGTATAGAGTTTATAGACGCATAATATATTAATTATATTTATTCGATCTTAAGATAACTCTTCAATTAATGTACAAGATCGTTATCGTTATTTCGTTAAGATAATGTTGGATTTTTATGAAATCTAGGTAATTGTTTTTAAAAATCACTTTGATAAAGTGTCCCCCCTGATTGTTATTTAACTTATAGCCATATACCGGCATAATTTCGGTATAGCCACTTAAATGGTTGGCCTTTGAAAGATTGTTGTAATACACAGTCGAATTAAAAACAGCAAGTGAGGTTTCCTTATTATTACACTGTGAAATAGAATGTTGGTTTCATTGATTTGGAGAAGGCTTACGATAAGGTACCACGGGAAGTGTTATGGGACATCTTAAAAAATAAAGGAGTTGACAAGAAGACAATAAGAATAATAGAAAACATATAATATAAAAACAACTTATGCTGTGTAATTAGCGAAAATAAAATCTCAGAGAATTTCATAACACAAAAAGGATAAGACAGGGAGGGGGTTCAAGTCCACTATTATTTATCACCTTCATGGATGAAATTATAAAACAATGTTCACCTGAGATGAAAAAGCTGCATATAGGCTACAGAAATTTACAACATCGCTGAAGGAGCCTTTGCAAATGATTTAATGGGGTGTGCTGTCTTCGTTTTATTAACTGGCGTACAATAAATGTGTTTTATTACGTAATTTTTGTATGGTTTCATTTTAATATTATTACCAATTATCAATTACGGCTAGGTAAATGTCAACATATTCCATGGCATGCTTGTGTCTTAACAGATTAATGCTACGTCGACCACCGTGAAATGTAGTGTAGTGAATTAGTAAAATTCAAATATCTCGAAAATTGTTAATATTTTGAAGATCAAAGCAGTATAGCTTTTTTCTACAGAAATGATGGGGCTATCCAAATTAAATAAGTAAGTTGTAAAATAATGAGCGATAAAAAATTTGTAGCTGATTTCATCTAATTCATATGGCGCATGAGGCGACATCTACGAGTTAACTCAAATCCTCTCACACATTTTTGTTTACCCTTACAAAAACTAGTTCATACTCAATTTTCAAGTCATTATGTAGAAAAGTAACTGATTTATTAACAAAAATCTATTTTACTTTCTTCGCTTTAACATTCTTTACCTCAGTAAGGAGCAGACTAAGACCCATTATTGTTAATGAGACTATTATTATTTTGGCCTTCTGAACGTAGATTTACAATTTGGCCCATTACTTATGAATCACCCTGTATAAAATAGAATGTAATTATAAGGTAGGTAATTCTTCTTGAAACAACATTAAAGTTTATTATCAATTCAAATACAGTATGTAGGACTAGGACTGTTGAAAAATTGTTTTAAAATGCAAAAGCATTTACAGAAATTTCAACAGTTTCAATAACAAAATTTCTCATTCAGTGCAAGTGATTTCAGTTGTTTGTAAATACACATATGCCGGCGCGGCGTAGGTTCAGATTTAATTTAGTTACAACACAAGTGCACGGTGTTTTGTTTTGTAACTGGGTATTCTTTATGTATGCTAAGTGTATTTAATTTGAAAGCTTTTAAAACACGTTTTTAGATGTCCCTATATGATAAAATAATATTTTAAATGCACAGAATCGAAGGTTAATACTGATTATATTACGAACTTTAAGCATTTTTCATGTCACAAAATATTTTGAATATTTCAGGATTTAAATATATATTCTTAATACTTGGAAATATCGAAATCTAGTGTAAAATTCCCCCCTCAATCGATTGGTGAGCACTAGAACCTTCTAACTTTCCAATTAGTCGAATTATGAAAACCTTTTGGTTAGAGAATGTGGATTTTCGAATATATTAATTACCTTTGATGATTTATAAAATGGAAACCACACAAGTTATGGCTTTGTGAATATTTTTAAAATTAGATTAGTCTTTTGAGAATACCTTGCCAAAATTTCAGTTCTATATTCATAATTTTGTAACATTTATAAGACTTTTTATGTTAAAAATCTGAATTAAAAATAATCAGTTCAATCCTGTAGACCATATAATTATTTTTATTCATCACTCACTTTAATCTGCATATCACATTTAACAATTTAATTGTTTCATTGTGAAAATCAATCCAGATAAGGAAGCAAAATGTAAATTCCCACAATATTTATACCAATTAATCTCTTTATTATGATTGGTCTGTTGTTATTATCCCCCTTTCAGTTTTAATTACATACCCATACTTGGTAATTAATATTATGTCACCATTTCGCATGGTTTCTAAAAAAGTTGAGCAAAACCGAAAACAAAGTATCTCTTTAAATTATAAAACTATTCAGAGCAAATAACTATGAATATATTTTATAAAATTTGGATTAAAACAACTTATTTTCGTTTTTTATATATTAATGGTTATCTTGACCCAAAATTATATTCTTTAACAAACACATCCGCATTGTTTTTACACACACAAAAAAATAATAAAAGCAGTTGCTTTGTGAATAGTTATATAAGATGTCGGACAAGACATTTTCTTGTTCTTATCAATTGAGTATGCTATAATGTCAATTAGGAACACTTTCTAGAACACATATAGATATATTATATTATATTATTCATAAAATCTAACTGGACAACTTTTTCTTTTTGTGTTACCGTTTTACCAGAGACGTAGAGTTGTGATTTTTTCACAAGAGGTTTGTATTTTATCATATATAATACCACGAGAGTGAAAATGTTGTCGGCAAAATTTTTCGATTGTCATGAAAGTTTGTTGCTTGGCAATTTTGCGAATGACATTTAATCCAAAACCACTCGCCTGACGGCTCGTGGTTTTGTTAAAAATGTCATTCGCAAAATTACCTAAAAGCAACAAACTTGAATACGACAAGAGAAAAATTTTACCTTGCAAAATTTTTAATAGAGTGGTATTCGACATGACTATTTCACGAGAGAAAATCTAAAAAATCATATGTTTAAACGTTTCATTTATTGCAAACTTCAATTATACAAAGCCAAAAAAATAATAACATTATGAAAAAAAATTACTTATTTATGTAAAAAGTACAATTATTATAATTGTACGTTGTAGCATTATTTTGGGGATTGTTTTGCATCATAACCTGTGATGCATTTAAGTTAGAAACTGAGGATTCCTTTTATTTATTTTTATTTTCTCGAAGGTTCTCTATAAGTTGGAAATGGTGTTCTTCATTTAATTGTAAATGTGGTTTCAAAGAATGGGCAGAAGAATGTCCTGTAAGATTAATTACTTCTTGTTCACCAACTCCTTCTTTTGCTAATGCAGATATTGCAGAAGCTCTATGTGAATGATTGGTTATTTTTATTTTTTTTTGTGTCTATGCCAATTGATTCTGCCGATATTTTCGCCCACTTTGAAATTGTATTAATTCCCAATTGTTGAATTTTTGTACCATATTCCTTTCTCCCAATTTGGATGTACTGTTAAAAATAAACTTGTTGTTGTTAGATAAGGATTGGATTCTCTTTTTTCAATAATCTTTAAAAATAAACGAACGGGACACAAATTATTGTTAGTATTATTTCTTACCAGCCACTTACTGCCAGATAAAGCTTTTGATCCTCCTTGTGTCGTTTTGGAAAAGATTGGATTATATTCTACCCTGCCAGTAAAATTACCTTTATTATCATATTCATTTTTAAAGTAATTAATATCACAATTAGCAGCTTCATTTCCACGCCATGCTAATTCGAACGAACATAAATGAAAAAACTTTTTTTGTGACCCATCAGGATTATCTTCAGAATAGCTTTCTACCATTTCCATTAATTCTTCTTTGGTAAACGCGTTGGAACTTCTTTTTCTGGTTTCAGGTTCAGCCTGAAGCTTTTTACATTTTGTATCCCTGGCCAATCTAGCAAATTTATGGGTACTATCTTTAAAAGGATCAATTTTGATGTTAAATTCTAGAAAATATTTTTCCTGAACCATTTGAGCAGTCGTATTCCAAAGTGTTTTCACACTAGCTTCAGTGTAATCAGTTCCATCTCTTTTTTTCATGTTAAAACCATAATCTTCATGATAATTACGTTCGTCCAGAAACATTCTAAACTGTTCCCACACAGACTTTTTTGTCTTCATTGTATTTCGCGGTATACTTTGCTTAGTGAAATAGTCGAGTGAATTTGAGTTGCCATATCTACACGACATATTTCCGGACATCCATATCACCAGACTTTAATAATGTGGATTATTTTATAAGCAGATTGTTGTTTATAAAACGAAACCAGCAAAAATCGTAATAATAAACAATATTTTTCAAGAAACCTTGTCTCTCAGGAAATATCGAGTTTATTACATACTTTGCGGCCACACTGTAGCTTTGATAAGTGTGAATTTCACGGAAGTATTGTCAAATTGTATATAAATAAGTAGACAACATTATAAATTTATTTGAGACAGGTATGGTCAGTTCCTATATAATTATAAACGAAGATATGTATTTATGAAGCTCGAGAGTTAAAATTAGTCTAAAATTAGTGTGGCATTCGGGTGTGCCTGATTTTAATTAATAATAGACTAGCAGCATTTTTTTACTGTTTTTTATAACCAGTATACTCCATTCGAAAGATATTTCGTTTCTACTTAACACCAACATTATTGAATCGAGAGAAAACTCTACAGCAGGTAGTCCTATAAAAATAGCATAGTATATATTCAAAAGCGCTTTTATCGTGCGGGTTGAAAGGTCACTAACCATATGTATCAAATCAGAAGACACAGATGTTACCAAAATGTGAGATTACGAATATACACTATCAGATTAAACCATTTTTTTTGCTTGAGGATGCAAAATACCGGAAAATTGTTTCTTATTATTCATATTGTTACTTTGAATTGTCAAAGTCACAAAGCTGACATTTAAATAAAAACTTCCCTGGTGAAAGACTTTATATCTTTATATATATATATATATATCCTTATATATATATATATATTTTTTTTTCTCCCGTCCAAATTGCCTAAGTCTGTCTTATTCATCTTACGGATTTTATTTGGAAGTTTGATTAAACGCAATAAAAGAAAACAAAAAATGGTATGTCTTTGTTGAATCGTATGACTCGCATGATAAGACTCCATTTGACTATACCTAAAAGTATGATTATTTTACAGCTGAAATGTTTGGCTGCTGAGGTAATATTTATTTTCAGTATCTAAATCTTACTGGCTAAGGATTTATTACTATTTTACTGTACAATGAGGGATTTATAAACTTTTATTATCAAACCATTAAGACCAGACACCGAGTCAACGAAATATTGTGAAATATACTTTACCTATCGCTATTTTTATTGCTTAAAACGCAGCGAAGACATGGATATAGTACATTTCCTAACGGAAAGAAAGCTGGCAATAAAAGAGTGATCCGCGTAAACTGAACTAGAGTTTTATGTAACAAGGAGCAAGTAAAAACAATTTTAATGAAGCTTTAAATTTATTAGATCACCAAAACTATTAACAAAAGATATTTAATTCTCTTGCTAATCTATCCAAAGCGCAAACATGGTCAAGTCGGGTAAAAATATCGTGCAATATCGGGCGTGATCAAAATATTTTGATTATACCATAGGTAGTTACTTTTACTTTTCAGGCTCGTGATCTCCATAATAATTTGTTATTGTTACTAATTTCCGTTGATTTTTTCATTCAATGACTAGGAGCACGATTTCTTAACAATATTGCTTTGTAACCATCGACAATATTTACGATATACAGGGTGAGATAATGATACAGATTAATTAAATTTTTTTTTTCAATATAATATATGTCAATTGTTTCTATTCAATATTTAATATTTAAATAAATGAATACCTGGTAGGAAAAAAAACAATAATAACATTATCATAATGTTAGAGAACGAAAATGTAAAAGCGTTACTTAACAATGGTAAAAGCTGAGAAAAAAAAAATGTTTCAGCTTTCAGAAAATATTCTTTGTTTGAGTTTCACTTATATATTTATATCGAAGGTCTGTATTTTTATAATTGATGATTTTTAAAGGAGAATAAATGCAACAAAATAAAATCTACTGAATCTACTGCTGACATATTATAATATCTACTTTTAAAATGACTCTATTGAGTCGAATTTTAACCAAATTCCTCCCAGCTTAAGGAATATTTTTTGTCTCTTTTTGTTACTATATTCAAAATACATATTTTTTTAAATTCATTTTTAGCACTCTTTCCAAATGTTTTGGTGCTCTTTCTACTTCAACTTTACCGCCTAGTAATGCAGTAAAATTGATTTAATACCTAAGTGTTAATTTTTTGGAGAAGTGTAATCAAATAGCACATTGTATATGAAGTATTATCATGCGTTTGCTTTCAAGTTTATCTTTTATCCTTTTATACTACTCGTACTTAATATTTTTCAAGTGAAAACCACTCTTAAACTTCTTATCGGCCCGCGCCCTTTCTCGGATACAAATCTAAAGTTGCAGTATAAAGTTTGTCAGTGGAGAGTGTTCAGAAAAGCGAAAAGTGATGCATCTTTGAAATAGCCAAGTGGAGAAAATGCTATGGTGGTGAAGACATTTATAGGCTTCGCACCTTATTTTGGTGCTCGTTCAATAATTGAGTACCTATTAGAGTATTAGAGTATTAGAATTACTAACATATATTACAGCTCCTTAGATCGGACTGAGAGTAAAATTGTTAAATTTGTTGAGCATTTTAAGCTGGAAGTCTCGTAGATGGAAGTTTGTCACCCATGACTGGAAGTTGATCCCAGCCAGTAGAAAATATAATCAATCGGTCAGAAAATCTACAACCGACGGAAAATATTCCCCACCGGCTTACAGGATGTTTTCTACCGGATGCACTCTGCCAGAAGTTTGTCTTTACTAGCAAAGTGCAATAATGAAAATATACAAACAGGAACAAATAATTACAAACAGTAAATATAAAACACAACTTATACAGTATAAAAGTATTTTAAAATTAACATTTTAACACTCGAATATCACTACTACTCTACCAACCCCTACTACTCTCAAGCTTGAGCATGCAAATACTAAACTAAGCCCATGCAGTTAAGAAAATAAAAATGCAGAGAATAAATTCTGTAGATCATATCCATCACTGATAAAATTTCTGTAACAGAAAATCAAACAAAATTAAAAAATTCATTAACAATTCGGTGGAGTCTCTGAAGCCTGTAAGAGAGTGTTAGTGTGCTGAAAAGGAAGCGCTGAAAAAAATGTTTAGTCCATAACTGCCAAGTAGAGCCGTTTTGCATGTAACCTCTTTGGGATCTACAATATTTTGATAGCCCATTCTGGGCAACTATTTCCCCAACTTGTCATCCCATTCCATACCCATTCGACAAACGGAAAACACTTTGCGCACTCGCCCCGTCTAGTTGACTGCTCGTTTTGCAAGCGAGGGCTTACCGACAACCTAGGAACGAGCACTTTCCCACAGTGTGGTACTACGTGCTTCCGTGAAGGAAAAAGTCAATCATAAACCACCAATTTGGAATACATGTGGCTTACTTGAACAGTAAAATAAAAAGCTTACCAATATCTGCTGAAATCGGAATCACCTTGAGAAGGAAAGGCAGGACAATATTAAGAAAAATAGAAAGAAATGGAGGACAATGTTTAAAAAATGGGGAACAACATGGCTTTTGGAAGGATATTAAGGCTGAAAGTTACTTCTCGTAGATGGAAGTTTGTCCTCCATGGCTGGAAGATGACCCCAGCCAGTAGAAAATATAATCAATCGGTCAGAAAATTTACAACCGACGGAAAATATTCCCCACCGGCTTACAGGATGTTTTCTGACTGGCTGCATCTACCAGAAGTTTGCTAGCAAAGTGCAGTAATAAAAAGATACAAACAGAAACAGTTAAATTCAAAGCATGGAAGTATGAAAACAAAAATCTAGAAAATATTATAATATTCTTACCAAAGGGTATAGGTACTAGCCTATGCCTTTTGGAAAAGGGGATATAAAGATTAAGTATTATATGGAAAGCAATATAGCTTACTTGTGTCTTTTGAAAATTAAGTTTATAAACAGTTTTAAATTATATCACCTAATTTGTGAAAATATTCCAATATTATATTAGTTTTAAACCATTTCAAAATTTATAAGTACTCAATTTGGTGATAAATTATGAATCAATTAAACTTAAAATTATTTATAAAAGATTGAAAATATTTTAAATTCAGAGTATTTATTTATTGCTAGTGGTAGTAGTATAATATATTGGCAAATTTAGGAAACAACATAAGTAGCTACAATATTTTGGAAAAAATATTTGTAAAATAAATAAATACACAAAATTTTTTATAAAATAAGTACTACTTCTATTGATGAATGTTTTGTAGAATGTAGAATTATAATCCTTGGAAATCACGACCAAAAATTCGAACTACACTTGGTACACTACCGAAAATTTCGAAGACACACAATTTCACTACCGAAAATAATTTCGAACATAGGTACACACTCCCGAAAATACACTTTATACACTCCCGATACACGACCGTCCGATTCAAAAATTAATTCGTTACTGAAAGCGAGATTTACTTTAATATTGATTCATTAAATTAGTCATGCCATTCGACATAAACAAGTGTTCGTCATCGATGTGAATTCAGTATACACTGGCCGCCGCATTTAAAAATATAAAAGTAGATTATATTTAAAAATGTTTTTCTATTCTTTTTGATATTCTGAATATACAGGGAAAGTATAAAAGTTCCAAAATAGTTGATAAATAAAATTTCTTATCGTATTCTAGTAATTTACAAGAAAATAGTTATTGTAAATTCTATTTTCAGTATAATTTTGGCGAGCAGTGTATATATCGACAAAATAAACATGTTTTAGAAGGGATATTTTACCCTCATTTGTTGCTGTGATTCACGGAAAGAAAAAGAAACGCCGGGCCGTGCGATACTATGAAGCAGGGAGGCGTCTGCATCAGGAGGCATTACAATAGGGCGGCATTTGGAGAGCGAACTAAAAAAATATTTATGCGTCAACTTTTCATTTAAAACTTAAACTTTAACTTTTTCCGATATGTATAAGCGCAAACAAAAAATATCACCGTACGACCCTACGTGCAAAGCATTAGTTTTCACACCAGTTTATGTTGAATAAATAATTTAAGTTTTATAGATGGATAGAAAATAACATTTTATTGTTTTAATGAAGGTTTAGACTGTTTAAAAGCCGGACCTGATTGTCCATACTTATACCGAATATTAGGTATAATGTTAAAAGAAAATTTCTACATTCTCATTGTTGATATTACACATTAATTACATTCCTGACGATTATAATTTCCTTAGTAAGGTCACCAATTTGCAACTGTGCAGACGTGTAGGAGTTATCCTCATTAACGAAACTGATTTATTGATGTTCAAAAGATAGTTTAATATGTATTAGTTCGTAGATGGTGAGAGAATTCATCAATAAATGAATATAGATATTAGTTTTCAACTACATAATTTGAGTATAGTTCGTTCCAATATATTTCGTTTTGACTTATGCCAATATAATCGATTTAAGTTTGGGACGAGTTATCGACTGATAAAATAATCGTTCTTTCGACTTTAAATAGAATAAAGAAAACACTTTTTAAAAGAAAAGTTGTGAATATGTATGTATGTATAATGGGGCGACATCTGCAGGCTCTAAATGTCCCTCTTCTATTCACTAATTTTCTAGGAGTTGAACCCTAGGATTCTCAATTGATTGTACAAGGCTACTAAGATGTGTTACCTATTATTTATTTAAAATAATAAGGCAAGATAAATTGCAACGGTGACTCAATGTGGAGAGCACCTCAGGTGTGAATTCGGAGACCAAACTAATATCAATTCAGGGAGTAGTCTTACCGGTTCGCGGGTAATCCTACTTTATTTAAGTTATTGAAGTTAATGAGATAATAAATGAAGTTAAGAAACCAAATGAATTTAATAAGTTAATAAATCAAGTTAAGAAATGTAATTAAAATTAATCGAGAAAGGTAAGTGGGCGCCACCCTGAATGATATTAGTCGACTTGTTTTTCACCTCACAACTCTCTATCAACAAACCTGGAAATGTTGGAAGGGAAGGAATATGAACAACGTTGTTAAATTTACAAGTTGTATAATGAATTTAAAAATATCACAGTAGAAAAAAAATAAAAAAATGTTGGTTTTGTTTGTTGAAGCACGTTGTTTTTACATTGGTTTACTTTCCTTAATTTTCCACGGGTCTGAGATGGAAACTACTTCGTCCGGAAAATTGACAGGTACAGGTCTCAGGTACAAAGTTTCAGGTACAACTTCCAGGTACGAAGGCTCAGGTACTAAGTAAGTTCCAGGTACTAAGTACAGGTACTTTAGGAAAGATAAAGTTTGAGGTAAATCTCTCAAAATAAATTAAAAATGAACCTTATTGGTACATGGTTTACAGGAGAAAAAAAGCTTATTCTCACTACTCGCTATTAAATTGTTGAACTATGCGATGAGCAATCGACATACGTTACATATTTCTTTCCTGTTCACATGCTCCGCTTCGAGAAAGAATTTACATATTAATAGTGTGTTCTTAATTTCTATCTCTCTATAAGAAAGAAGAATTGAAATATTTGACCAATATCAGTGTATACTGATCCTCACCAACGGAGATTATCCGTCGCACATTAAATGTAAAAATTTTGCCTTTCAGCGGTGATCGGTGCTACAGGTTTTCGACGAGAATCACATGTTGATAAGGAAAAAGGACTGGCTACTCGCCGTCCGGTAGATATTTAAATATTCCAATGATAGTGGTCAAATATAAGTTTACAGATGCTTCTTTTAGATATTTTCCGAAGCTAATTATAAAAAACTTTGTTTTTTAACTTAAAAATATAGAAATCTGTTATATGTAGAGCAAACATACATTCGGCAATCCAAAAGTATCACAGTATTAACCTCCAAATTGAATTTATTCCTTTTATATCGAGAATTGCTAAATACTAATAATACACACACTCGGTTGAATGCTAATGTTAATACCTTGACATCTGTATTCTATCGCTTCGATAAGCTTGTTTTAATTTCATTAACTTCCTTCTAGGAGAAAAATATGTAGGAACTACCGATTGGAACAGCCACTTTCCTTAATTTAATTAGTTCCTGTTGGTTACCCCGTGTAAGAAATCGAAAGTCTCACACAGTGAAAATATATAATACTTTTCTTTATATATATATAGTATATTGTACGTGATAACAGTATAGCTATAGTTAGTTTTAATCTTTATTATTTATTTCTTCACTGAAATTTACTCAATTATTCCTTTGGAATGTTTATATGTTGAAAGTTGAAATCTTTATAGCGTATTTATCAACTTTTATATTGTAAAATTAAACAAAAATGTTGGTAATAGAAGAAGAATCAATAAAAAACCCACCTTTGGAGAAAAATATTGACTATACCCTTTATAATAACTCATAGGTCACGAGTCAGAGGTTTCAAGTCCTCAGTCTTTAGGCTTTTTGTATCCTTGGTTGTACTGTTTATGTGTAGAGGCCAGTAGCCCTTATAAGGCTCAACAGTCTTGTTACTGGGTCCTTCTTGGAGAAATTTTCGCTACTCTACTCATGCCACAAGACGGTATGATGAAAAAGTAAAACTTTTCAAAGAAATTCGTTACGGAATCAAGCAACAAGAAGGAATGGGATCCAAATACCATTACCAGACTTGGAAAGAATGCCATTAAATGGTACACAGACGGCTCAAAAGCAATAGAAGGAACTGGGATAGGAGTGTTCGGGCCAGGAACCACAATCTGAAAGCTGGGGAGAAGCCCCAAGTATCTTTCAAGCGGAAATCCACGCCATAAGAAAGTGCGCTCAGTTCAATATTGATAAAGGATACAGAAGACAAAGGATTATCATAATGTCGGATAGTCAGGCAGCCATTAAAGCACTAAGCTCTTGTGTAATCATTTCTAAAATGGTGTGGGAATGCTAAGACAAACTCAATGAACTAGCAAGAACAATATAGTCACCTTACTATGGATTCCAGCTGGAATAGAAGGGAATGAAATAGCAGATGAACTAGCAAAGAGGGGGACTGAAATACCTTTCTGGGGGCCTGAACCCTTTTGTGTAATCAGCCCCAATATAATATTGGAAGAAATAGGTAAAGCCGAGAAATAGAGAAGATCTGACCATTGGAAAGATCTAGTAGGGCTTATACAATCAAATACTCTTCTGGGTGACTACAACCTGTTGAGATCAAATGAATGCATAAGTCAAAGTAAAACTGCGCTAAGAGTTTTAACAGGGATCCTAACGGGACATTGTCGCCTGAACGGGCACCTGAAAAAGCTCAAAATAGTGGAGGAAAAAGAATGCAGATTTTGTGGAATGGAAGAAGAAACCTCCATCCACATACTTTCCAACTGCACAGCACTTCAGAATCCTAAAGCGCAGCACCTGGGAGATTACTGGATAGAAGAGGAACATTCTGTCAGTCTGTCCACTTATTGGCCCCTGTTGAGATTGAATATTTAGGTGTGAATTCCAGGTTAGCTTCGCATCCATAATTATACCCAGAAACTTGAAAAGGCTTGGTCAAATTAGTGGCTCCTATTTTTCCTTCGAATATCTTGAATTTTTCATTAATTCATCTAAATCACATGAAAAATGAACTAAATAAAAAGAAAACTTGGCTTCGATTTGAGATAAAACAACTTTCTTTCTCATTGTGGTAATAATTTTTCATTGTAACAGTAACCAGATGTCTATATACAGCAATCTTGTTCTTTTCCATCATTTGTATAAATTTTATTAACAGGCTGGAGTGAGAAAGGTGAATATTTATTAACATGAAATTTCAAATGAGATTCAAGGTTGTTTATGGACTTGAGGGTAACACTTTTTGACATATTTATACCTGGTAGAAGAAGTGCTCAGCAGTGAGACTTGTTTATAAATAAGGGCACTAATGTAGCGCATAGATATTTTATACCAGACACTGGACTATAAACAATTTATCTTTATTTATAAAACTATTGAGTTCATTGTTTCTATTCCACGATTTCTCTTATTTTTAATTTACATTTAAAAAGAAATTTGAGCAGTAAAAAAGGTGTAGGTACAGAAGATAAAATTTATTACTCTAAAGCTATGACAATAATTGTTTATAATAAATTCAATATATAACAACCAGCACAATCAATTAAATATTGTTATCGGTTTAACTACCACCTACTGTTGTTGGTTATTCTCTTGTATCAATCATGTTGGTGTGAAGCGAAAACGAAATATCTTTGAATAGCGTATACCATTTCGATATCTCTATGAAATGTCAAAAATAACATACTAATTATACTTGTTTATTTGTTTACTTCTACTTTCACAAATAAAAGTGATTAGCGTAACGGTAACTTTTATCATACTATAATTTTTTAGTATTGCTGATTTCAAAGCGTGACGGGTCTACGACTTAATAACGTGTCATGTTCATGTAATTAAAACAAGCACTGGAATTGATTGAAATACGTTATTTAATAAAACACTATTCGATAAAAGACTTTTCTGTAAATCGCTATGAAATTTTGACGTTTTGACACTATTCGCAAATAAGAAAAAGCGTCCTTTACTTTTTAATAACTTTTTCCAGCCTGAAACTAAAAAAAAAGTTTAATGAAACATATTTGTGTGAAAGAAATAGCCGCAGAAACTTTTAGCTCATCTGTTCCACTTATAAACTACTTCAGATGGAAACTTTTAAATCGAAAACTGAGACACCTGCATTAAGAAAATGGAAAAAACAGTTTTAAAATCAATACAAATTGGACACAAAAAGTTTCTGTATTAGATGGAAATAAACTTTTAAACTTTTACATGGTTTTTAATATGCAGTGTGGAAACCACTTATGGAATAAAATTCTTTATGTCATTGTTTTAGAAAATTATAAGAAATGCCGAGACATGTCAACTTTTGAATTGAGTTATGCGTTATGTAAACATAAATTTAAATGTACAGGGTGATTCTCGCAAGTATGCCATAGTTGGTGTTGTTTATTTTTAAATTAAACACCCTGTATATTTGCATATTTTTGAAATCCTCTTAATTAACCGATTCCAGCAAACGAAATAATGTATGGTCAATTATGAATTATACAGGGTGAAATTTTAAAATTAATAATTTATTACACTTGAAATATTGGTAGGTACTTTTTTAAATTAGCTAAATATGGATTTATCAAAAATCTAAACTAACTAATTATTAGACGTATTTGTATATTAAACAAAACCTGCTACGCCCATGAATTTTATCATAAATACCTAAAAATTGCCTAAAAACGCCAGTAATTAGACAAAATCGGTAAATAATGTGGATTGTTTTAAATCGGTAAATAATGTGGATTGTTTTCTATTCTGTCAGTTGTTGATGTGTTGACAGTTTATACTGAAAAAGTAAAATCTTTTTCAAACACTCTTTCCTTGTCGACATAACAATGAAATATTTAACTGAGACTCACCGAATTGAGATTTTAATGATGATCGGGTACGGGGATAACTGCAGAAGTCAAGTTGAAGTGGCAAACTTATTTAATCACAGGTATCCCGAATTGCCTAATATTTCACAAAGTACTGTGTCTAAAATTCATGCACAATTCAGAGAACTTGGACATGTCAAACCATTGAAAAAAAACCACACTTCGTTGAAGATGATGTGAAAGTGGATATTTTGTTAAGCGTCGAAGAGAATTAAACTTGAAGTAGACGTCAAATTGCCCGTGAAAATAATGTTAGTCATACAACTGTTCTAAGATGTCTTCATAAAGAAAAACTTAATCCCTTCAAATTAACTTTTGTGCAGGAGTTAACAGAAGACGATCCAGATCGTAGAATGGATTTCTGCGAAAGATTGCTGAATAAGCTGAACAGAAATGAGATACCTCTTGATAGCATTCATTATTCTGACGAATCAACACTCACATTGAATGGAGAGGTAAACCGACAGAGCTGTAGATATTGGTCAGCAGAGAATCCTAATTGGATGCGTGAGACACATACTCAGTACCCTCAAAAGGTGAACGTTTGGGCCGGTATCATAGGCGACCATATTATTGGTCCTATATTTAAAGATGGAAATTTGACAGCTGAAAAATATCTAAATATGCTTAGAAATGAAGTTATTCCTGCGTTGGCAAACTTATATCCCAACGCAATAGATCCTAACTTACCGAATGAAAATGTTTGGTTCCAGCAAGACGGGGCAACACCCCATTATGCTTTAATGGTAAGAACTTATTTAGATGACATCTTCCCCAATAAATGGATTGGACGGAGAGGTACTATTAAGTGGCCAGCTAGATCGCCAGACCTTCCGCCGTTAGATTTTTTTCTGTGGGGTTATCTCAAGAACAAAGTATATGCAACACAACCAACTAGCATTGTAGACCTCAAAGACAGGATAACTACAGAAATACGGAATATTTCACCTCAAACTTTAAACAAAGTTAAGGAGGAGTTCTATAGGAGACTGTGCTATTGCCAACAACTAGGTGGAGAACATTTTGAGCATTTATTTTAATTTATTAAAATCGAATACATCAGGTATTTTATGTATGTGTTTAATAACTGCATAAATAAAAATTTCACCCTGTATAATTCATAATTGACCATACATTATTTAGTTTGTTGGAATCGGTTCATTAAGAGGATTTCAAGAATATGCAAATATACAGGGTGTTTCATTAAAAAAAACACCTACTATGGCATACTTGCGTTAATCCCCCTGTACATTTACATTTATGTTTACATAACACACAACTCAATTCAAAAGTTGACGTGTCTCGGCATTTTTTATAATTTTCTAAAATAATGACATAAATAATTTTATTCCATAAGTGGTTTCCACACTGTATATTATTAGATTGATTGACTTCTCAGAATGAGCTGTGTATCCTGTTAATCTCCCCCGTCATCAAACACACCTAAAATGATCTAAAATAAGGTCAAATTGAACTTATTTCTTTCGCAAACATCTAATTTGCTAATGGCTAGTACGAAATTATATTTCAAACGATATGATTAATGTTGTTGTATTAATTATAATCGAGAGTTAATGCAGTGTCGAAAAATAAATTGGACACAAACCAAATTGGAATCCAGGATATAACAAGATAAACAAAACTTATAAGAATGGAAAAAGCACGATCTACATCCTCATGTACTGGTGGGCGATTCAAAATTCTTTAGATCGTTTTCTTCGATCGAGCAATATCGTCTAAACAGATGAAAGCTGGTCCTATAGCAAGTTGAAAAATTCATTCATTCATACGTTTCGGTTGGGGTCAACAGCCCAGGCACTTGAACTAGATCTTTGTAACATCACCCATGTTATTTACCTACTTCCTTTCCAGAATCTTCGTGTCTTCCATATAGGCCACCAGTTTATCTGAAGGGATCTTCAGTAGTTGTGATGGTTGTATTATTTCCACTCCAAAGAGCTTCCGTCTGAGTCCTTGTAAGTTCTCACGGAAGCAGAGTATGTGAGTAGTTCACATTTTCTGCACATAGGCTCACTAACTTTGCCAATCAACCAGTCTTCAAATTTCTCTTACCCAATTTCAACAGCCTGTACTAGAGTTCCTAGTCTAACTTATTCAGTAAACTCTTAGTATGGAGGAGTCCTTGTGTCAGCCTCCATTTGAGCCAATTCCCGACTTCCCGTGTGATTCCACAAAACGGTTCCGAACCTATAGGGCTCCTTTAGAACCTTCTTAAGCTAGCTGGACTGCCATTTCATTCCCTGCAATCCTTCCATGTGCAACGGAATCTAATAACTTGTTGTACTGAATTGTTCGGTCTAATTTCATGCTCCTTGATTTCCTTACGTTCGAAATCAAATCCGACTAGAGTATGTACTCATTAATATTAACACTGATGTCCTGTAGATTCTAATTCTAGATTTAATAGCATGAAACATAAACTATTCAGCTTAGTTAGTAAGCTTATTAGAGCGATAGCTTCAAAGATACAAGGTGGAAAAATTCAAGAGATTATATATTTCTTTATTTTTACAAAATTTGGCAAACTTGTACAGAACAAGTTAATAAATGAAGCATTTTATCTGTAAATTTAGTCATCCCATAGTAGTATATAAGTCTCAAAATCATCTTAAACTAATAATTAAAGTCATTCAAATACTATCTTTTAAATAGACATTAATAAGACATTTATTATTTTCTAAATTAATTCTTAAGTTCTTATTGTGTGTTAAAATTTAAACGAATACCCAGTTAAAACCAATTTTGTTGTCAAGCAACAATCAAATGATAAATTTTGTTTACATTTTGTAACAATATCAATGTAATAATTATGACAGAAAGTAAGAAGCACAGCAAAAACAAAAACGGCTCGTGAGAACATGTGGCTTCGGTCGCCATTGTTAAACTTTAAATTGAACTACTGACCTTTACTTTTGCAACCTACATTACACAATTCGAAGATAGTTAAAGTGTTTTTGTACAACGTTAAGCGTACACCAAGAAGCTATCTACAGTGTGACCCATTTTGTTTGGAAGCACCCCCCATTTTCAACCGATTTTGTTTTAATTTTCTTTTGTAGATTCAGTATCAAAAACAGTATTTTGGCAGAAATTTTCATATCCCAATTGCCCTTTCCAAGGCCCTCTATGTTAATTTTTCTTTGCCAAAAAAGACAAAAGTACATTAGGCAATTTTTTTCTCAAATATGACTATACCACTGGATTCAGAATCATGACAAATGTAAGCTACCAAAAGTTTATGAAAACATTTTTATTAACGACAAAGTTATTACAACATGAATTTGGAAAAAGTGATATTTTCAGTAATATTTTACGTAGAGTGTAGACAAATTTGGAAAATGGCAACATGGTAAACAAAAATACTATACTTTGATTATACAGTGCTATTCAAAAGTCCCCTCCCCCCTCGTATCTTTTGAACGGCTACACTTACATTAATAAAATTTGGAGGGTGAAAGTAAAGTGTTGTAAACTTCTCTACGAATAGTAACAGGTGACGTAATAGTAATAGATGACGTCACAGTGCCACTTTGACCAATAATTTTAAATAGGACCTTATGGCAAGTGATATTTCATTTGAAAGGCATTGACATTGGCTACATAGCCATATTAATTTTGTTTGGGCTTAAACTAATTTTGACGGATAAATTGAATAAAAGTTTACAACACTTTATTTTCATCCTCCAAATTTTTATAATGTAAGTGTAGCCGTTCAAAAGATATTAGGGGGGAGCGAGGGGACTTTTGAATAGCACTGTATATATGTGTTCAACAAAAATAGATTGGTTCAATAATATGCTACTAATTTATACCATATTAAGTAGATATTACAAGTATTTTGATTATAAGTGTAATTATGCAAATGCTGCGCCCAAAGATACCAAAAACAATTTCTCCATCATATATTTCAAAAGGTAATAAATCCTTTTTTTCTAATTATTGAAAGTAGCATATCTAAAATTACATCACTTTATGTAAAACATACACAAATACTCGAGTTTAAAATGAAAGGAATTCCGCAATCTTTTTTTTTATATCAAAACTAGTTCAACTAGCCGGCAATGGTCTATTGACGGATGACCATCTATATATTTATGGTGGTTCGGTCGATTTATCAAGGATCCCATAAAAGTCATTGCAAAGTGAAAGTTTTTCTACAAGTGTCTTCCTTTGGAAGTACAGGTGTATACAGCGTGTATCAGCATATCAGCACAATGGAAAAAATAAATAAATAGTTCAAGTTAAACTTTTCTATGGCAAATAAGCAACAGTTTGCAACAGATATGTCAGATAAATATGCAAATAGTCTAATACAAGTCGCTGGAAACATATTTTCGTTATTGTCAGTAGTAATACCACAAGGGTCTTGATAATACCGAGATAATTTTGTCATAGAGAATGCTGAAAGCGTGTTGCTTGATAATAGCCCAAGGCCGCAGGCCGAGGGCTATTATCTTTGAGCAACACGCTAGAAGGATTCTCTACGACAAAATTTTGAGTATTTATCAAGACCCGAGGAGTATTCGATAAGATAATTTTTTACTTTGTAGCTTTCAAAAAATTGATTGCCAATCTGATGTTTAATAATTTTCAAAACAAACTTTATCAATTTTAATCAAATAGTATTCATTTTTATTTAAAACTACAGTTGTAAAAAGTACAATTTGGTAAATTAATTGAATCGTTAGATGCAATACCTAATCTTCGCGACATTTTTAATCCAGTTGTCAGTTTGACGTTTAATTAATGTTTAATAAAAAGTAAACACCAAACTGAAAACACCACATGTAGAGTATTATCGCTGTAATACAGCGGTGATTGGATGAAATTTGACACATGACTTGAAATTAAGTAATTTGATTGGTTACTATATTCAGTAAAAAATTATCACAGTAATTTCCGTAATATCATAAAGGCTTCTAATTTTTCCAGAAAAAAATCGAAAAAATACGTTGCTAAGTAATATTTTAACAACAAGCAAGAGTGCTAGCGGCACCTGCACAGGAAAAATTAGGTAGGCAAGAAAAATGGTCACTAAAATAGACGTTGAAAGTGTTATTAATATTTTTAAACTGTATAGGTACCATTATAATTTAGCTTGACACCAATATATCTCCATTTTAATGTAAGAAAACTGGTTTCCAAGGAAAATTTTCAACCTTTACCGATCATTGTTATATAATATAAATTATTCCAATAAAATGCGTCATAAAAATAAATAAGCGCATTTTATACAAGTTGATATTGGGTGAACTGGTTTAAACGGTCTTTTAGCGGTACTATGTATAAGTGAATCACCAGGTGAAGGACGTAGAATGAAAGGCGTGGACACAAAAGTGTAGTCATTATTGTTATATGCATCAGTCAAAACTAAATTATACAAGATTTCAAGGTTGCAAGTTGGATTTCGTTACATATATCTTGATATTCTTTTGTCAGAGCTTAAATATTATTTATACGTTTTTTCTTTATTATCGCATATCATAAATAAATCATGACAAATGAAACTATAATATTATGATGTTAATTTTCTTTTAAATAGATTAATTATTAGAACAAATCAATAACAATCAAAAACCCAGTACGTCCATGAAATGTGTATTAGGTATATTATTACAAGCTTATGCAAACCACTTTGAGTTTTTGCGTCTCATAGCTTGAGCATTATCGTCCAATTAAAATAATTTCTATTAAAGATTGCAGTGAAATGTGGTCGTACTTTTTAATTTCAGGGCAGACACACCGATACGAATTTTGCAACTTTTTAAACAAGGTTAAGCTAGTCGAGAATCCGGTATTGTAGTGTACCGGTAGTAAATTTAAGGAGTAATCAAATCGTGATTTTCATCATATATCGGGCGTTATTTTCAGTTTTATTGATCCGATTGACCGTGAGTTTTGAAATGGTAACAATTACAATTGTCTTGCGTGATTCTTTAAACTTAAAATCATGAATAAATTAAGGATGTTGCTCGTAGCATTGGTTTATATTGAGAAATTTAAAGTAAAAAACAATAAAATATAAGGAGCAAGTAAAAATTTTGTATTAAAGGTTCGGGAGAATTGTTAAAGGTTTGTGGAACTTCTTAAAATTTGTAAGAGAATTCATAAAAACTACTGAAACCCTTTTAAAATTCGTCTCTTCATGAAAATTCGTACGAAATTCGTAAAAATCCATAGAGATTCGTAAAATATTCGCAAAAATAGGAAAAACTACTTAGAAACTAGTACAATTCGTGAGTGTAAAAATTCGTGAAGAACTATACAAATTCGTCATTATTCCTGAAAAGATTGTGAAGGTTTGTAAGAATTTCCAGATATTCGAAACAGACCAAAAAACCTTGTAATAAAGCATGAAATTCTTATAAAATTCGTAAAAATTCGTGAAAATTCGTAAAAATTCGTGAAAATTCGTAAAAATTCATAAAAATTCATAAAAATTCGTAGCAATTCTTATATATTTGTAAAAATTCGTAAAAAACCTAAAAAAAATCGTCACTACTTGTAAAAACTTTTGAAGATTTGTGGATAAATGTGAAAATCCATGAAGATTCTCAAGAAATTCGTAAAAATTCATAAAAATTCGTAACAATTCGTATATATTTGTGAAAAATCGTAAAAAACATAAGAAAACTCGTCACTATCAGTGAAAATGCGTAAAAATTCATGAAAATTCGTAATAATTCGTATATACATTTGTGAAAGTTTTTGAAAAACCAAACAAAATCGTCACTATTTGTTAAAACTCTTGAAAATTTGTGAATAAATGTGAAAATACGTAAAGATTCTTATAAAATTCGTGAAAATTCGTAAAAATTTGTAACAATTCGTAAAAAACCCAAAAAAATTCATCACTATTTGTGAAAACTCTTGAAGATTTGTGAATAAATGTAAAAATCTATAAAGATTCTTATAAAATTCGTAACAATCAGTATATATTTGCAAAAATTCGTGAAAACCCCAAAAAAATTTAGCACCATTTGTGAAAACCCTTGAAGATTTGTGAATAATTCTGAAAATCCCTAAAGATTCTTGTAAAATTCGTAACAGTTTTTAACAATTCGTATATATTAATTTGTAAAAATTCGTAAAAAACCCAAGAAAATTCGTCACTATTTGTGAAAATTTGTAGAAATTCATAAAAATTCGTTACAATTCGTACATATTTTTGAAAATACATATTAATTCATCAGCTACGTGATGTTGAAAAATAAGGAGATACCAATTATTCGGTAACACGAACGATATATTAATCTTATTACGTATATCTCAGTATTTCATAATTAAAACTATTTCAAATCATTAAACTATTTAAAATTCTTATGTTATTAGTATCTAAAGATAACAAGGAGTGCTGTGAAAAAAATATGCGGAGTAAATAAAAATTAGCAATTTAAACTAAAATAGTTGTAACACCAATATAAACCAGATTACTGAGCAACTATCAAGCAATTTGTATAATTCAAAAATTTAAATTAATTATCCAAACAATTAACCAGAAAATATCTACCAAACTTTAACGTTAAATTGTTATTCTCTAAATTAGAAACTATATAAACCGGATTTAAAAAAAAGTCCAAGCATTTGTCAATTACTCAGACTCCATTTGTTAAGAGTTTGTCTTTTTACAAGACAAGTAAATCGTGTCGTATGTCAACCGATCTTCCAAAACAATTACTGATTGTACAAAAAGCATCACACACTCACTGATGTAACCAGATGTGTGCGAAAGATAACTTTTTTCTAAACGCATATTGAAAATCGCAATTATTGTATCAGATATCCTTAGCGTGTGTCCTTTAGAATGTTAATTCCTGATTACGCGAGAGTTAAAGGAAACAAGACACCGTCGACACGGACCGAAAAACAATAAGTCGTACACCTTTCTCTTTCCATTTCAGCATCGACAGTTAATACCCCTTTTATTTTTTTTTTTGGTATCGCTAACGGGATATTAGACCAGTTTAAACGATTATTTTTATTTACTGGGGACAATTAAGTGACTTTTCTAATGAGCGAGAGTTGAATTTTAAAGGTAAAGAACAAAGTTTTGGAAAACTCTCAAATATTCGTGAAAATTTATAACAATTCGTGAAAATTCTTGAAAATTCGACACTATTTGTGGAGGTATTTATAAATTCATCACTATTGGTGAAAACTCTTGAAGATTTGTGAATAAATGTAAAATTCGATTTAGATTCTTATGAAAATTCGTAAAAATTCGTAAAAATTCACAAAAATTTGTAACAATTTGCATATATTTGTAAAAATTCGTAAAAAACCTAAAAAAATTTGTGAATAAATGTAAAAACCCGTGAAGATTCTCATAAAATTCGTATATATTCATAAAAATTCTTAAAAATTCGTAAAAATTCGTAAAAATTCGTAACAATTCGTATATACTCGTAAGAATCCTAAGAAAATACGTCACTATTTGTGGAAACTCTTGAAGATTTGTAAATAAATGTAAAAACCCGTGAAGATTCTTATAAAATTCGTTGAAATTCATAAAAATTCGAAACAATTCGTATATATTTGTGAAAATTCGTGAAAAACCCAAAAAATTCATCACTATTTGTGAAAACTCTTGAAGATTTGTAAATAAATGTGAAAATCCATAATGATTGTTATGAAATTCGTAGAAATTCATAAAAATTTGTAACAATTCGTATTTATTTGTGAAAATTCGTAAAAAACCCAAAAAATTCATCACCATTTGTGAAAACTCTTGAAGATTTGTGGATATATGTGAAAATCCATTAAGATTCTTATAAAATTCGTAAAAATTCGTGAAAATTCATAAAAATTCATACAAATTCGTAACAATTCGTAAAAATCCTAAGAAAACTTATCACTATTTGTGGAAACTCTTGAAGATTTGTGAATAAATGTAAAATTCGATTTAGATTCTTATGAAAATTCGTAAAAATTCGTAAAAATTCGTGACAATTCGTGACAATTCGTATATATTTGTGAAAATTCGTAAAAAACCAAAAAAAAATTCATCACCATTTGTGAAAACTCTTGAAGATTTGTGAATTGATGTAAAAATCCATGAAGATTCTTATAAAATTCGTAAAAATTCGTAACAATCCAAATCTCTTAAGATTTTTGGATTTGTATTATTTAAAATATTTAAAAACCTTTTTATGCATTTTCTAAAACTTTTGTCAATATTTTTCTCTATTTAGATATTAGTATCAGTCTTGATTATATTCTAATATAATATATTCACCTGAAAGAACAGAACATTATTCGTTTCCTAGACTATATTGTTATTTTTATCCAAGAAAAAGTGTGAGAGTGAGAAATTCCAACAATCATACAATATTTTCCAATTTTCCTGTTATATATAGTAATAATAACAAGTTAATAACCATTATTATACTGTGTATTTGTATCATACTTCAGTTAACTGATGATGAATCTTAAGACAACAGCAATATAATATAATTAACCTAAAAAAACAACACCTTTGGTAGTGTATTATTGAACGAACTCCTTTTTTTTTCTTAACGAAAATTAATGACAGAATCAGTAAGCGCGTCTAATGTTTTTACATTAACGTGATTTATTGTTAACCACAATAATTTTATTTTTATGCAATCCAGTTAAATATTACATAACTCGGTCGATATCTTCATTAATCAAAATTTATTAAAAACCAATTAGAAAATAGATACAATATATAAGGTAAAGTATATTTCACTTGGTGCTGATCTATAGTCCATTTTTATAAACATAAGAGTTTTAAAATAGTAAAGCATTCGTTATCCATAGGCGTATCACTTCTTTTAGCAGACAGTTGGAATATATATACCTCAATACACCCAACCCACCTGCTTATAACTTTTAAACAGACATATTCTTTGGTAAAGTTAAGAAAATGTTCGGATACTATATTTTGTTACAAAAATTGACAGCATAAATGAGATGACGCTTATTTCCATATTAAGAAAACGCGTATTATTATTTTTAGACATTGTATAATGTGTTTCCGACATTTAGGGGCATCACTCTTTTAAACTAAAATGTATTTCTTTAATGCTGAAAGCTTTTATGTTTTTTTAATTGATTAAAAGTATGTAAATAAACCAAATAAAGTAGTACGTTATAAAAAATTTGATTGTAATTTAATTAAACCAAGAAATTTAAGTTTTCTTCTCAAAACGCACGTATATGTTATGAGATCTCATTACGTGCATGTTATTGTTAAATGTCATTTACAAGGAATATTGACAGTGCGATTTTTGACGTTTACAGACATGGGCGTAGGAAAAAATTTTAACATTAGAATCATTTTTACCAAAATATTGATTGACTTATCTATAGTAAATGTACTCATAGTTAGTACACACTTTTTGCGTGGAGGAGATAATTATGTGCAAAGGCGTAGTGGTACCGTAATAATTGATCGACTACGTAGGTACTTGCGTTATTCATAACAGTATTTTTACATATTTAAACAAGTTTCCAATTTTGTAGACATATCCTTGATTCAAGTAATTTTCAATATACATATTGTCTATAAACTTAAAAACTTCTATACTATACAAGAAAGAAAGAAAAATGTTTACAATCACATCCCCTTTTAAAAAATGTTGCTTACGCCCATGATCAATGGTATTTTAACGAATAAAAAAAACGCTCAAGATATGGATGTATTTCCACTTTATGATAATTGAACTGTACGCCTATGATAAATGGCGTTCGTTAGACTATATAAGAATTAAAATTTACTAAATATGTATGTAGAGAGCACGGCAGTAGCGTACCTTTAAATCCAAGCCCCCCCGCAAGGATTTTAGAGGGAATTCATCATATACATGAGCAATTAAATCCTATGGCTGGCGACTGAGGTGTCCATGGTCTCCAAAACTTACTGTGGGCACTTAGTTACGTCACTGGGGCACGGCGATTTTCTGGATCGATAAAACGAATGCATCGATCTTTATTCACCCACAGTTTGAAATTTCCATTAATATTTTTTAGCGTTACAGCCCACATATTGTCATAAGCAGGATAATTATTATTAAACTAAAGGTTAAAATATATTTCATCAAGAAAATATATGGGTGGAGCTGGTGAACCGTGAGGTGTTGTGAAATTGTATCAAAACATGTTTTGTTCAAAATATATTGGGTAATAAATAAATATCGTGAAATAATTCAAGAACTCATTTTGAAATCATGTTAATCAAATTAACAAAATACATAACCACAAAAATAAAAAAGTCTGCTGAGGTTTTTCTTCGTTGGGTATTTTTTCTTCGGCCGTAGCAGCAGTTGGCAAATCTGACAAATACTGCCAACATAATTCCAGAGCTTAAGACGTCACTTGCACTAAGGTCAAAACATTAGATAAGGATGCATTTATTTTTGAAATTTTTTTGTAAAATGATGCAAAACATGTGAATAACAAGTCGCCTTGTTGTTTTACAGTGCTATACGATAGTCCCCTCCCCCCCTCGTATCTTTTGAACGAACATCTCCAGATACACTTCACCGCTTAAATTTGAATTTAGGAAAACAGGACCAACTATGTGGCTAATAATAATTTTGGTATTTATTTAATTTATCCGTCAAAATTAGTTTAAACCCAAACAAAATTAATATGGTTATGTAGCCAATGTCAATGCCTTTCAAACGAGATATCACTTGCCATAAGGTCCTATTTAAAATTATTGGCCAGAGTGGCACTGTGACGTCATCTATTACTACTACGTCACCTGTTACCATTCGTAGAGAAGTTTACAACACTTTGTTTTCACCCTCCAAATTTCATCAATGTAAGTGTAGCCGTTCAAAAGATACGTGGGGGGGAGAGGACTTTTTAATAGCACTGTATATTATTTTGTGTGTGAAATCTTCTCTTCTTTTTCGGACAATACCAAGCATAATTCTGAAGATCAATCTTTCTAAAATAATGCAAAACATACATCAAATGTGTGAAGGATAAGTAATTTTTACAAATTACAATAGTCCATTAAGTTCCGCTTGGGTAAAAAAGCGATAAAATCTACCAAGCACATGTCACAATTGTTTAATTGTTATAAGTATTGTGCAGGCAATGTATATTCAGTTTTTTGTTCTGTTATTCTTCGTGAGAATCATAAATTATATTTTATTAATACTTATCTTAGAAATTCTGAAACACTATTTTATTTAACGACAAAATTATTAAAATGAACAGATTGCTAGTGAGGAAACAACTAATTATCAACACGAACGTAGTGTTGGGTTAAGGATACAACCTATAATCAAATAAAATATCAGCAGTTACATAAAACCTCCACTATTTCTTTTTATTTTCAGCTAATACCCCTCCTGGTATGCGGAGATGTATTTATTAGTCAAATACTAGCTAGAAGAGTGCGCGTACAACAACCCGACGAAGAGGAACAGGAAACAGTCAGCTACTATGCAGCTGAACCACAAGAAGACCAAGGACAAATAGTTTTGGTGTCTTCAGCAGACAGATACAACGGTACGTGCTATCAACTAATTTTTATTCCTTACAAAAGTCTTAAAAATATTTCTAGGTTTATATGGACAACAAGCAGCTTCTCCAAGAAGCACCGATAATAACTACATACCGCGAGGCTCCGCCAGAGCAAATGAAGGAAGAACTAAAGAAGCAAAAGCACCACCTGTACAAACCATCAGAAATTACAACAAAGTAAACGATGACGGCTCTTTTACTTTCGGATATGAAGCCGCTGACGGGAGTTTTAAAGAAGAAACTAGAGGTGAGACGTTTAATTGAGATCGTACAGACTATACTAACTAACATTTTATTGGTACTTTAGGTACTGACTGCGTAGTTAGAGGTAAATACGGGTACGTCGACCCCGATGGCAACAAAAGAGAATTCACCTACGTCTCAGGTAACCCTTGCGATCCAAACGCACCAAAGGAAGAAGAAGAAGCTGAAAACGAAACTGAAAACGAGAACGTTCCGGCTAATTATCCTTCAAGACCAGTTCAACAAATTCGCAGACCTGTAGTACCCCAAGCACCTAAACCAGCAGTTACTTTGTTCCAAAACAACTACGCTCAAGAAGATGAGGAACCGGAACCAGAACAGTTACTGAGACCTACTCCACAACCACAGGTAGGAGTTTTCTAAGCATTGTGTTGCCTGTAAAATATTCTTTATTTGATATTTATAGCCTGTTCGTCGTCCAACTTATATATCTAGACCACAATACCTACAACAACCCATCGAAGAAGAAGATCGTCCCAGTTATCGACAACAAGTTATTTCCAGCACCACACCTTCTTCGGTGATCTACAGAACTTCTTCTCATCCTGTTACGATCACACCAAGACCAGTAGCTACTACACCGACTCAAAGACCACAACTTCCAGCTACCACCTACCGACCACAATTAGTGCAAGTCAGTGTAACTCCACGACCGAACCCAGTGTTATATACCAAACAGTTACAGGTCGGTTATCATAATTTATTTTTGTAGATTTTATGAATAAAAATATGCTTTTATTTCAGTCAACTCTACAACCAGCTTTATCTCCGGAGAAAAATGATTTCGAAGCTGAATTCCAGAGATTCCAACAAGAAAATAACATCGTATCACCCACACCTACACCGACTCCATTTTCACTTAAAACTACCACAGACAAACCAAGATCTGCAGTTAACCAAGGTATGTTTTAAATTCAACTTATTTGTGATCTGTTTTTTTCTATTCGTTGTGTTCCTCAAGGATACAAGTGACAAGTGACAAGTGACAAGTGACAAGTGACAAGTGACTAATGCTACAGGGAACCGGCATGATTAGAAATTTAGTAGAAAAGTCACTAATGATCCACTAAATGAAATAATTTTGGTCAGCTTGCCTGTATCGAGTTTTATTATGATTACCTTAATACTAATTCCCACTCTACTGTTAGTTAATATATTTTTCTAGGCGTCCAGATTAAGAGAAAATAAAATCTGTAACCAACATTTATTCATCTCTTTCAGGTCAGGTTTACTCCAGTGCTTTGGTGTACGATCCCTCCAGCGGACAGTACAACAACCAAATCTATCAAGCTCTACCGCAATCCGACGGAGATTTCTTATTAAAACAAAGAATACAACCTTACGTCCAAAGACCCCGACCACAAGTCTTGAACATCCAACAATTGCAGCAACAAAGTCCTTTATACTCGCAAACAATTAGACCACAAACTGTACCGCAGGTAAATATTCAATCCTATTTTCTTTATAGTCACCCAGAAACAGTGGTTGTAGAAAATGTTTTTGTTTCAGGCTACTTATCAAGCTCAACAATCCGAGCTGCAATATCAGAACTCCGCTCAATTATTCGCCCAGCAACAGCAAGCTAGACGACAACAGGAACAACAGCAACAACAACAATTACAGAGACAGCAAGTTAGACCACAACCCCAACAACAAGTTTACTACCTTCAACCTTCGGATGGAGGGCTAGCTTCGAGTCAGATTGACGCGTTCCTTAGAGGCCACAATATTCAGTTCTAGATTTTACCAAATGAAACTGTGACAGAATAGGTGAGATTATTTTTTGCTTTTATTTTTCCTAAGGTTAAGTGCTAACCCTCCATCTACAGATATGTGGGCTCTAAATGTTCTTCAAGACTTAGGATGTGACCAAATAAACGTAGTATTAGTTGGGTAGACTTATTTCATTGACAGTTTGGTCCTTAGAACATAAAACAGACAGGAAGGAGTCTTGTCACTCATATGACTCATTTGTGAAGTTGACGTTTACTGACGTAGATTGTAGGCACGTTTTTTCACATCATTTATTCACCATTGGTTGAATGACGTCAGTCTCCGCTGCAACGACATGTTGGAGTTATCAGAGGCACATAGAAAACGCAGTTGTTATTTAAATCATCTGACCACTGACAATCTATTTCTAAATTGATTGTTGTTATTAGCAGTTCATCTGATAGTTCCACTTGAAATTCTTTCAATTTCTGACGCTGTTAATAGCGCCCTCAATACCTTGTTAGCACATTTTGAATTTATTTCTATTAATTCGTCCATTTCTTTGAATGCTTCAAAAGATCGTTAGTTTTTGGAGGTTAAGCTGTCTTTTGTGAACCACCAAAGTTATCCACACAACGGTGGAGTGGTTTGCAATTTTGGTTGATGCAACAGTAATAAATGAACGCGTCATTTCTTCAATCTACAATCCACCATTGAATATAAAAACGAAGCTGGTCGATTGGTGGATCTACCGGTGAATAAAAGAACATGACTTGTTTATGTAGTTTTTTGGTGGAAATAAGTTTGAACGAAAGTATTTTCAGAAGTATTATTCTATATTCGTATTTTCATTGCTCTTAGACAATATTGTTTGTATAGGACATAGTTTTATATTTAATACATTTCAATAAACTACAATTTTATATATCCCATACATATCCCATACCCTATACAAACAGTACGCCACTGTCAAAACGGAAACGACTATTCGCCATTTGCAACCTCCTATTTGGACGCAAACTTATTCGATCTGTCAGTTTTATGTTCTAAGGTTTGGGCATTTAATACATCGATTTTTTCTACTCTTTGGTTAGTTTTAATCTCCAGATTACTTTGGCAAAGTGTTTCTTCTCCTTATAACACTAGTATAGACTTCGCTGGATATTTCAATATTTGACCTTAAGGAGAAAGTCGATGAGAGCGAGGATCTATTGTAATAATGGTCACGCCCTGTTACGTAAGAATTATATTTGCACGACATTTTGTTGAATCAAAGTGTAGCTTTTCATCCAGAACAAATACGTTAACTTTTTTTTCGTTTTGTCTTCGGTAACGAAATCGTACTTGTATAGCACGTTTTCTCGTGGTTATTATTATTATTATTACTAAATCAGCTGTAGTTTAATAGAATTTAAATGATGTATACGATCAATATACTAAATATTTATAAAATAGGTAAATAAATCACTTTAAATAACTTTTTACTGAAATATGTTTGCTATTAATTCAAATTTCGATACTGAAGCTGTCAATTTTTGTAGACCAACAAATTTATGTGATTTAATTTATTTTAGAGCCATCGAGAAGAAAAAATGGTAGCTGCAACTAATAACTCAAAACGAATTGAAAACTTACTATGTTTAGAATAATAACTTATTAAATAAACTTTGTTTTTTAAAAACTTGTTTTCTATTTCATTGGATTTTTAAGTTGTACTTTTATCTTTAGTTTAATTATAGGGTACTGATAAGTTAGTTAGTTATTTCTATAGTATTGTTTATGATCCAAATTATAGCAATATTTAATGTCATTAAATTGTCGAGAGAAATAAAATTGATAAAATAATGTTGCAGTCAATTTTATATAGATTTTTAAGAGTATGATGGTGTATATATGATAATGTATGGATTTGAATTTATTATTGTTAAAATAAAAGTATTTATATTTATTGTTTTTTAATTTTTCGACTCTCGCGGATTTCTAGTTGTTCTTGTCTTGTCTATGAAAGTTTGGACTACCTTGTGTCAAAAAATCCGATAATAATAATCATTTTTTGATGAAAAAAATATTTTTTTTGATAACCCAACTTTTCTGATTCTCCTAAAACCGCTATATTTGTAAAACCATGTTTTTTACTTTATTTATTTTTAAATTTTTGTATTTGCAAATAAAACAAATTTAAAATATTATCCGTTTATTCAATATATTCAGATATTTGCGTCAAAAATATTTTTTACTCTCTATATTCACTTATTTATCATATTTTGAATCTCCATGAATGTTTTTCCTTCTGTCTCGAAAAAGAAGAAGTACAGAAGTACGAAAGCAGCTAAGCAACCAAAGCTATGAGTCCAAAAACTAGTATATATTCCATAATTTTCAGCAATTAACGGAAAACTGAAGACGATTGTGGCCATAAGAAAATCATTTACAGCAAATACTGTTGCAGAACCTAAAGCTCTTGTATTTTCAGTAAAATATTCTCCAACTAACCCCATAGGAATCGGTCCCATTCCTAGTCCGTAGCCAATGATGTACAGTATTACAAAAACAATGGCTATCCAACGAACTTTATCGAATATCAAAGATTCTATGTGTCTTAAATAAAAATATAAACCGAGGAAAAACATGGTGATCGAACAGGAGAGAGATGAAAATAATATAAGCCGTCTTTTTCCTATTCTTTTTATTAAAACAGCGATTATTAGGTATGTTGCAATTTGGACCAGACCTACTAAGATCCCTACAGCATCTCCAGATAATCCAAATCCAGCTTCACTAAAAATTAATGCTACATAATAATTTATTACTAATATACCCGATATTTGTTGTACCCCAACACCTAAGAATCCTTGCAAAAAAGATCTTATAGTACTACGAGCCCAAAATTTTTTCGCTGAACTTTTTTCTTGTGTAATTAAAGTATTTTCAATTTTTCCGTATTCCAACTCCAAGGTTCGCAAGCATTTAGTTTGTCTGAGTTTTTCTAAAGCTTTATACGCTTGAGAACGTTTTTTATTTGATATTAAATAAGTTGGAGTGTCTGGTAAAAATAAAGACAATACTAAATACAAAATGGACGGCCCAGCGCAAATTAAAGTGAAAGTCTTCACGCTTGTTATCGCTCCGAAGATATAACTAAAAAGCATTCCAGCAGGTACTGACAACGCCGCTAAGCAGCACAATCTTCCTCTATTGCTATCTTCTGCTATTTCGTTGTTATAAACTACAACAGTCACTGCTTCTCCACTGAGGCTACATCCACATATAAAAAGGAAAATGTAATAGACATAAACATTCGTTCCAAATGCCACTCCTAGCGAGCCACATATTGCTGTTGTAGCAATTATTTGCATGATCAATTTTCTACCCAACTTATCTGCTAATTTTGCCCAGAGAAGATAAGTAACTGTTGCAGCTGTTAGTGGCATCGATGCTATTAAAGCTGTTTGTACTGTTGTTATTGGTTCTGTCAGAGGATTGATTGTACTATCATTAGAACGTAATTTTGGCAGCACTGGAGATGACCATGCTAATCCACTACCAAAGCTCACCAGTAGCAAATCCGCTGAAAATAAAAAAATAAAGAGTGAACTTAGTATTTCTTACTCCTTGAAAAGACTAATAAGGGCTACTGGTACCTCCACATAAACGATACAACCAAGAGCAGAAAAAAAAGACCACCGGATATATAAAGCTGCAGACTTATCTGACTGTCAGGCTCTGGATTCGAGGAGACAAAGTATTTTCGGAAAAGCCAATGTGCCACCTGAAAAATATGGTACACTAATGGACCTAAATCTTCTACTAGAAACTACGGGGATAAAAAATGTGGGGGTGGACTGAATAAGGGAGAAGAATACAATAAGCTAACTGGCTGTACTGACCGCTGTTTTTTTCAATTATTTGAGATATTACCTGTTATTGCTGCAAAATACAAAAACCATGGAGTTCTTGATACGTTCGGATTTATATCACTAAAATTATTATCTAAAAACTGCTCTTGTGTTGGCAAATCCATGCTGAGTGTTGAGTATCTAGTTAAGCAATAAATACATTATATTATAGTAACTCTTTTTAAAATATTATCAGTGAAAATTTGCACACCACTATATTATATTAAATTCTTATCATTTTTACACGCATGTCGTTTTCAGTAGTGGACTGTAATAAAATTTCAAATTGGTTTAAATGCCCCAGAAAAGCAATTGTTTATCTCCAAAACACAAATACGCACAATTCTTATGGGAAAATTATTGTTCTCTCATCCCCTAATTTTGTTGTCAAATATGTCAAAAATATGAGAACAATTTTTCCCCAGTACTAGCTGTAAAGTAGATAATTAATGCCTCTTCCAGCAAACTGAGAAGTTGAATTTCTCTAATAGTGGTTAATTTATATTCTTCAACATATCTGCTGCTTGAAATCATCTATCAAGAAAAAATTATTTAAATAAAAGTAGGTACCAGCTTAGTAGGAGAAATCCGGAAATTGAAAAAAAAAATAGCGATGACATCATAACACGAAGGTGGTTCACCCTGTATATTAGATTATGGTATGAAAAAATAGTGAATTGAAATGAAAAACCTACCTATTTTTGAAATTTCCAATTTTATTGATTATTCAACTAATAATGCATTTATGCGTTAGGTACTTTAAAGACGGACTTTTTATACAATTTGAAGATAATAATATATTTAAATGTATTTAAAACACATGTACAGTGATGTTCAGCCACCTTCCCTAACAAATCAATACATTTCAATAGTTCCAAAGAATAATAAACTTCAGGGTAACAATTTCCCATTTTTTTTTTGACTTAGGACACTAAAATATTGACAAGAACAAAAAGGTGTTTGCAATACACCATGTTTTAGTCACTTATTTAGGTTGTGATTATGCTCACTGAGCAGTATGATGTTGTTAGTAGCCTGTCACTTTTCAGATTTTAACAAAGAATTAGAATTTTTTAATTTAAATATAGTCTGTACAGAAAGTACGAGGAGTAATAAATCATTCATTTAAGTAGATTTCATAGACGTACCAAAATATATTTTAAGAGGGTATACCGTAAGGTACATTTTGTATTGAACGAATGAGTTGCAGCTATGCTAAAGAATATACGATTTAGGTCAGAGGTAACGGGATGTACTAATTTTAATAAAAAAAAGTGATAGAGGTACATAAATTTTAGTAAGTTTGATAAAGAAAGGCAACACAGTTTATTCATAATAGAAAACAAACCAATCTGTAACAATAATTATTTTATATATTTTTGTATATATGTCTGTATAAATGCTGGATATACAGTTTCCAAATCTTGGCAAGATGAAAACATTAAAAACGGAAGGCAGGCATTCGTGGAAGGTTTGTCGTTAGGTTTGCAGCCACCATCTGGAAAAGGAAAAAGACTTATCATTGTCCATGTTGGAAGTTCTGAAGGTTTTGTTGATGGTGGATTATTAACTTTTATTTCAAAACGCACGGGGGACTATCACGAAGATATGAATGGGGATGTCTTCGAGGAATGGTTTGTTCAAATGTTGGATCTGATTCCAAAAGAAGATGTTATTGTTATGGACAACGCAAGTTACCATTCACGGTTACGAGAAGCATTGCCCACAAGTCGTTGGCGTAAAGCAGAGCTTTTGGAGTGGCTTATTTCGAAAAATATTAAGTTTCCAAAAGATCCACTGAGGAAAGAACCTTACAGAATTGCAAAAATGAACAAGAATAAATACAAAACCTACATTGTAGAAGAAATGGCTTCTTCTCGTGGTATATCAGTTCTTCGACTTCCCCCTTATCATTGTGAACTTAATCCCATAGAATTAATATGGGCTCAGGTGAAGGGGGAAGTTGGAAAAAAAATACTACTTTTAAAATAAACGATGTTGTGAAATTGTTTGAGAGTGCTGTAAGTCATGTTAGTAAGGAAAATTGGACAAACTGTATCGAGCATGTTATCAAAGTAGAGGCAAATATGTTGAAAATTGACAATATTTGTGATGATTTAATCGACCCTATTCTTATTAATGTCAACAACGATTCTTCCTCTTCCGAGTCGGATATAGAATAAAATGTAAGTAATAAATGTATTTCAATAATTATTTCCTTTCATTTTTTATTATATTATAATTTAAAACGTATTTTTTCCCAAAATACACACCACTGCATTGCGTTATTGCTTATCTGCTAATCCTTTAACAATGAAGAAACCCTAAATTTTGCTACAACTGAAACAAATACGGGGTCGATCTACCTGGTTTTTAGATTTACAGAAGGAATGTAATTTAAAGTAAGAGATTTATAAAAAATTTCATGGTGCTCCCTGTAGAGGTTTTGCATGCTTAATTAGGGTTTATTACTCCTCGTACTTTCTGTACAGACTAGACAACAATGGACACAGAATTTTTATTGTAAGCAGCAGCAACTCTTACTAATATAGTAGTAGTTAGGAATTATATAAGAAAGAGAAGCTCTCATGTGCTTATTTTTATATTGAGAACTTTTAACTATGTAAATGCAAGGTTTTTCTTTATATAGTTCAATAAGTCGAAGTACTTGATCATGAGATGACGACATTTTTGATATTTAAAATAGCTCAAACGAAAAACTTTCACATATACAACATTCTCACCTCTCAATAAACGATATAATATATAATCTTTGAATAAACGTTGGTTATGTAGCAGAACCAGTGTCACCACCATCATGAAAAATAAAAAAATCAGTAACCCTAAAATAAAGTTTACCCTATATGTTTGCCCCAAGTTGTCATTTAATTGATAGAAAATAGGACTGGTTCTATAAATATTTCCTATCAATTAAAATTGAACAAAAATAGGACGTCAATTTCAAAATTGACTGAAAAATTGATGATAAATGTGTATGTATCCTATCATTTATTTAGGATCCTGAAAATTTGACTAGAACTTGTACTAAAATAATTACAAACGAGCATTAGTTTTCGAATATACTTTTTATAATAAACTTGGTAGGTGAGGTACTTCACAAATCTATACTTACCAAAAGTTCGACCCTGACATACTTAGTAATTTTCTAGGTGTAGTTAAAAAAATATTCCGGATTACAATCGTAACAGACGTATCGAAATTTCACTAGAAAATAACTAATAATAGCATATTTGAAATATTCGAAATAAAATATTTTTGAATTTTCAATCACCCTGTTCAAATTTCACAATTAAATCGCAATTTGAAAAACGCCGTTTTGTATTTTAAATAAAAATTCCTTTAAAATCAATTTCACCTTCATGGGATATGTGTTTGTTACAGAAGTGTTGGCAATAGGCTTCCAAATTTACAGTCATGTTGTGGACATGATAGGTTATTCGCCCTGCAAAAAGAAAATAAATCGCCCAAAAAACAAAAAAAATATTTTCAATTAAAAAATGAACTCCTTTATTTCGGCCCACAGTGTAGATGTCGTGTACTTGGATTCATTTAAGCAGGCTTAAGGTCTTAATAAAAAAACAAATTTAAAATATTATCCATTTATTTAATATTTCCAGGATAAAATATATTTTTCACTTCCTCTGCTCACTTATTTATAATTTCTTGAATTTCAATAAATGTTTTTCCTTCTGTCTCGATAAAGAAGAAGTACAAAAGTACAAAAGCAGCTAAGCAACCAAAGCTATGAGTCCAAAAACTAGTAAATATTCCATAATTATCTGCAATTAACGGAAAACTAAAGACGATGAGGGCCATAAGTAAATCATTTAACGTATACACTGTTGCAGAACCCAAAGCTCTTGTATTTTCAGTGAAATATTCTCCAATTAACCCCAAAGGAATCGGTCCCATTCCTACTCCGTAGCCAATCATGTAAAGAATTACAAAAACAATGGCTATCCAACGAACTTGATCAAATATCAAAGATTCTATGTGTCTTAAATAAAAATATAAACCGAGGAAAAACATGGTGATCGAACAGGAGAGAGATGAAAACAATATGAGCCGTCTTTTTCCTATTCTTTTTATTAAAACGGCGATTATTAGATATGTTGCAATTTGGACCAGACCTACTAAGATCCCTACAGCATCTCCGGACAATCCAAATCCGGCTTCACTAAAAATTAATGATACATAATAATTTATTACTAATATACCCGATATTTGTTGTACCATAGCTACTAAGAGACTTTGCAAAATAGATCTTATAGTACCACGAGTCCAAAATTTTTTCACTGAACGCTTTTCTTCTGTAATTAAAGTATTTTCAATTTTTTCGTATTCCAACTCCAAGGTACGCAAGCATTTAGTTTGTCTGAGTTTTTCCAAAGCTTTATACGCTTGAGAACGTTTTTTCTTTGATATTAAATATGTTGGAGTATCTGGTAAAATTAAAGACAATACTAAATTCAAAATGGACGGCCCAGCGCAAATTAAAGTGAATGTCTTCACGCTTGTTACCGCTCCAAACATATAACTGAAAAGCATTCCAGCAGGTACTGACAACGCCGCTAAGCAGTTCAATCTTCCTCTATTACTATCTTCTGCTATTTCATTGTTATAAACAGTCGCAGTCACCATATGTCCACTCATACTACATCCATATATAAACAGGAAAATGTAATAAACATAAACGTTCGTTCCAAATGCCACTCCCAACCAACCACATATTGCTGTTGTAGCACTTATTTGCATGATCAATTTTCTACCCAACTTATCTGCTAATTTTCCCCATAGAAAATAAGTAACTGTTGCAGCTGTTAGTGGCATCGATGCTATTAAAGCTGTTTCTACTGTTGTTATTGGTTCGCCCAAAGGATTGATTGAACTATCATTAGATCGTAATTTTGGCAGCACTGGAGATGACCAAACTAATCCATTACCACAACTCACCAGTAGCAAATCCGCTGAAAATAAAAATATAAAGAGTTAACTCAGTACTTCTTACTCCTTGACAATACTATTAAGGGCTACTGGTACCTCCACATAAATAGTACAACCAAGAGCAGAAAAAAAATCACCAGATACATAAAGCTGCAGACTTATCTGACTGTCAAGCTCTGGATTCGAGGAGACAAAGTATTTTCGGAAAAGACAATGTGCCACCTGAAAAATATGGTACACTAATGGACCTAAATCTTCTACTAGAAACTACGGGGATAAATGTGGGGGTGGACTGAATAAGGGAGAATACAATAAGCTAACTGGCTGGTGTATTTTTTGGTACTTTCAATCAGCCTAAACTGTTGACCGCTGTTTTTTGGAACTTTAGTTCTTTACGTCAGGTTATGTTTGAGCGACCGGGGGTCGCGACGCTAAAGATCTGACCGTTACGTTACGTTATGTTACGTTGCTTCGTTATGTGTCTTCCTTGCGTGCGTGTGCTCTCCCCTGAGTCTCTCTCTCGTTTACGAAGCAGCGATTCATATACTTCGGCCGGGAATCGAACCCGGGCCGCCCCCGTGGAAGGCGAGCGTTCTACCATTGAACCACCGATGCTATATTATAATTCTATGCAAAGCTGGTATTCGCAGCGCTGGTGATCTACTTGAATTTGTTCGGATACATTTTTACTATTATTTCCATAATTTTTTATGTGCGATTAATCTTTTTTGTTTATTTACAGCATCGGTTGTCAGGTCGGTAGGTTGTGTTTACTGGTTTCTAAGTTTAACACGTCGATAAGTGATTTACTAACCTTCAGACGTAGAAAAGTAATAAATAGCATAAAAATAATTTCACCAAAATGCAAAATATATTTCAAACTGATCGAGAAGTATGACTGTCACTTTTGACCTTTCGTTCATTTCGATGAAATTTAAATTATTTTATTCGGAATTTATTTCAATACGATCGCGCAAAAAATGGTGTAAGTATCTCGAGCGTTAAGGGTAATTACAACGTTTGCATGTAGATTCCTCTCGTAAAATTGGACAAAATGATATGAGGATTAAGGGGTCTAGCACATTTACTTTTCGAAATACAGGGTGTTGAAATTTTGAGAACTTGAATGTTTTAATTCGATAACTTTAAAATGGATGGATAAATTGATTTGACATTTGGCAGGTTGTTTTTAAATGTAAAAGGGCATATTTTGATAGAAATATAGTTTGTGCAATTAGTGTGGATATGATGGCCATATCGCACGAGAACGAAGTTTGAGCACGAGTGCTCAATCGTTCAAGTGCGATATGGACAATCCACACGAGTCGAACAGCATATTTTTTCTACGACCCACTTGAGAAAAAATCTAGAAAATAAAAATTTCTATAAACTGTAATATAACTTCAAATTGGAAATTTAACAATTGAATTTTATGTCTCCACTAATTTTTTTGTGGTAAGCGTACAGTTCTTGAATGTCCAATTTGCATAATGCTACGGTTTCCCTTTTCAAATATACGATGCTGTTATAAGTATCTGTTGCCAGTCGGACTCCCTCATGAAGGGTACCGTACCATAATCTATAATAATGAATATTCTGCTAAATATTTCAAACGTCTACCTGTTGTCGTTATTAATATCAAGCAGAATAATTATTTAAAAATAAAATCAACAATTAATTAACAATTAAAAAAAAACTTCTTCACGGGGAATCGAACCGTGTCTACCGCGTGAGATTCTGGTTTGCTTACTACTCGACCACCGAGGAATATGCAAATTGTTTAACTATAACGTCACATGTATTACATAATTTTTGCTTAAAAGGAACTAAAGTTTCTACCGTGTGTCCCGCGACACGTTCTACCTTTTTTTTTTTTTAAATTATTTGAGATATTACCTGTTATTGCTGCAAAATACAAAAACCATGGAGTGCTTGATACGTATTGATTTATATCACTAGAAGTTTTTTCTAAAAATTTCTCTTGCGTTGGTAAACCCATGATGAGTGTTGGAATACATTAGGGTATGGTAACTTTTTAAAATATTATCAGTGGACATTTTCTTATCAGTTTTCACGTACTTCGTTTTCAGTAATGGACTTGTACGAGTATATTTTAAAATTTTCAAACAAGAATATTTTCTTGATAGTAATTTGAGGTATTTGTCAAAAGGATTAAATTTAAATTAAATGCTCCAACAAATCAGTCGGATTTTTAAGTTCTTGAAGTTGCTTTTTATTTTCAACTGTGTAGGTGAGGTACTTCACGGTGTACAAATCTCCAAACCAAAAGTTCGACCCTGACATACGCACTTATTTTTTAGGAATATTCAAATATTTCGGTTTACTTTCAAATAGTTTCCACTTAAAAATGATAACCAAATTTTTGAATTTTTATTCACACTGTCATTGATTATGTATTTTTGTCAAAGTTTGTCATAGAAGCTTTTGCTATTGATTTTGGATAAGCTATACCAGTTTTTTGAATTTTTTTCTTAAAAGTATAATAGTTCAGTCGACAGGTAGTTTCAGATAGAAAAAGGTCGGAAGTTGATGAAACTTTAGGATGTTGTTCAGGAATGATTAATCAACGTTTTCCCAAGTTTTGGACCTCGAGGACCCTGTGCTAAAAAAGGAGGGGGTGGGAAACTGCAAAATTTTCGACCTTGCTCTGGTTTTTCCTCATTAACTTTTTGCCCCCGCTAGGGGGCGAGGAAGACTCACCAGTCATACTGGACGAATACGACGAAGACATCATTGACAGCCTGATCGCTCAGGAGGACGACAAGCTGTCACGAACAGAACCAGCGGCTAAGAAATCTCGACAGGAAATGTAATAAATACAAATGAGTACCCACTATCATAAGCACATTTCTATATCTTTATTCCCCAATATAATGTATGCCTTGTGAAGAAAAACTAGGGTTTTCTTGATTTAAACCATCTTTAATTTACACGTTTCATTTGAATTTACACCATTATAATGAAAACACATGGCAAATGTTTTTATGGTTCTCACTAAACACAAAATACACACTTTGGGTTTCAAAACTATTGTACTTATTTTATTGGTGGTTAATCTTACTTTACTTTTAACATATTCTTTTAATATTTTGGTTGAGGATGGATGAGAAAATTATAGTTCCTTTTTTTTTGAAGCAACACGTTGTCACGTTGTTGTTGTCGGGGTGAGAGTCGAGGATAGAATTCAATCTTATGAGACGGAAACAATTAGAAAAGGTAAGTTAGCTTGCTAGCTAATTATGAGAAGGAAACAATTTGAAAGATTTGAAAGGGTAAGTTGACTACCAACGTGGAGGTGGCGTTAGGAGTAGCATTTATAATTAATTAAAGGTACAGTTGAGGAACTAGTAGATTTTCAACACCTTGAGAACTTAATATTGTTAATTACATTAATCACTTCCACGAAGGAACTTCCCCTTGGTTAATTATGTAGGGGGGAGGGTGGATATCGATCCAAAAAGTAGCTGATATCAATACCAAAATGATGTGAATTAATGGGTATGGTTGGATTTCATAAGAAAGTTAGCTTTTAAGAATTGGGGTTGGATGGGGGAAGGAGGGGTGGGGTGTCCAAAGTTGGTGATTTCAACCATTTTCAACCAAGAATCATAATTACAACAACATCTCATCATAATTCGGGTATAACAGATGAAATAAGGTGGAAGTTTGCATTTTTTTGTCATTTTACAGCGAATTTTGAAACATGACCTATGTTTCGACGCGTCATATCTCGGTAGCGAATTCACATACAAACATGTTTTATTCGTCAAAATTGTAGAAAATTTAACGTTCTACAAAAAAGTATAGATATGTTTTTGCCGTAGGACGTAAGAGAAAAAAGTAATCGAGGAAAAACCGGAAAGATGTCAAAAATTTTGTAGTTCTCCCCCCCTACTTTTTTCGCACAGAGTCCTCGAGGTCCAAAACTTGAGAAAATGTTAATTAACCATCCCTGAACAACATCCTGAAGTTTCATTGACTTCCGACCTTTTTCCACCTAATCCCACTTCTTTCAACCTGTCGACTGAACTATAATAAAATATCAAGTTATTAGAAAACGTTTATTCAAGTACAGATTCGAGCCTTGAAGGTTCTTCTTCATATTCCGGTTCGGGTTGATCTTCTGTAGGCTCATTCCAATCTTGTATTGAGCCACTGCCCATTACCATGAAAAATGTAGCTGTTACGAGAAGCACTGCAGACGACACGCCGAAAACCAATCGCCACCAACCGGCGAACTGTCAAAGTAAGAAATAAATGTCTAACTAGCAACAAAAACTATAAAAACTCCAACATTATATACTTACAGATCCATGAAGTCCTTCAGAAACAACGTAATTTGCAGCAAGCAATCCTGCGGCACCAACTGTTTGACATAGACCAAAGACAGTTCCTGTAATATTAAGAAACAAAGGGCCAAACTTTACTGAGCACTATTGATATTTTATTTATTATAGCCTTCTGTTTTTACAAATAACTACCAGCAACTTACCAGCAAAATTTGGAGCAATATCAGCTGCACTGGCAAACGCTCCAGCCGGTGTAGCTCCTGTCATCGCTAATGCAGCTGTATATAATGCTGCAGGAGCCGCAGGATCACAACCTGTATACCCTAGAACGAACATTAGAGCAGCGGGAGGAAAATGAGCTGTAAAACACAATGTTTTAGTTTTATCTATGAAATATTTTAGCAATACTTAGCAATATACTTACATAGATACACGAAAAATTTCCTTGACGTGGTTGTAGATGCTAATCCTGATTCTCGAACATGATCTACAACAATACCAAAAGTAATGGCTGCAAAGAAATGACCGATATGTGGCATTGACTGTAACACGTCCTCCTGAAAAAAATTTTTAGCGGGCATGTGATCTGAGGGCATTACCAAGATGTCTATACTTACGTATTCAATGGAAAATCCATATACTAACTTTAAATACTTTGTAACTCCAAGCATTAGCGTAGCGTCTGCCCATTGACTACCAATAACTGCTATACCACATGCCCAAGCTGGTTTAGAGGTTAATAACCGTCTCCAGTGTAAATTTCGATGTTCCTGTAAAATTAATTTAGTTAAAAATGTTATAATTTGAATCTTTTTCTCACGTACTTACATCTCTTTTTGGTCTATTTGGATTCAGTGATTGTTCAACAAATCTCCACCAAAGAAAATACCAGAGAAACGTGGTTGAAGATATTAGATAGCTTAGCCAATCTCTACCAAATTTTTTGACAAGAAAAGTACCTAATATACCCACAATTGCGTATCCAAGATTCACGGCTAAAATATAAATATATAGTGTGAAGATACTATTCAAAATTATTGTGTGGCGCCATCGCGCTAAAGAGGAGCATACTACGTAACTGTAGAGTGCACAAATAATTTGATAAAAATTTTGTGGTGGTGCAGCCTGGCAGTTTTGTTCATAACCTACATTCATCACGTAAAAATTTCATAACTTTTTGCTATTAAAGATTTATCTTAAAAATTTCATATACAGGGTGTACCAAACTTACGACAAACTTCGGTATATGGGTTATTTTGTTATTTATTTATTTATTTATTCATTTATTTATACCCAAACAGGTTTACAACCTTTTTACATGGATATTTTGAAGTGAATAAACAAAATTTAGAAAACTTAATATTAAAATAGTATAAAAACATGATATATATAAACACTATAAACCAGAACCAAGACGACAGAACTCATACCTCTCAATTGATATTTATTTCATTGAATTAATTACAATTTAGTTGATAAATAAAATTCAAGAATTAAGTGGAGAAAAGAGCAAGATGTCCACACACCTCCCTACGATACTTATTAATGTTATGTTATCAACAAAAATAGTAGATGTGTTGGAGGTCCATATTTTGAAATTATATCAAACTATACAGAGTGCTGCATAACTCCGTTACAAACCAAACATATGATTTTTGAAATGGGAACCTCTGTATATTATACCGAATTCGGATTGGTTACATTGTTTTGGAGCTTTTGATATGAGGTTTTGCCAAGTTATACAGAGTCCTTTAAAAGATATGGACACGTTTATGTGAAAATCGTAGGTAAATCAACGCTCTGTAGCTTGTTGTACGTTGAAGAACAAAAATGTATTTTGCCAAACAAAGTTTTGTAATATGATGCAATATCTCCGTATCCTATTATTTGTTATCTCCAAATTTGAAGTCAGTTTGGCAAAAAACAAGTTCTAGCCCTGAGCAAAATACGCACCTGTGTATAGCGAAACAAACCCACTAACATGCTTCGGCTTGATCCAAGTCACTGCCAGCATATGAGCCGCAGGCCAAGTAGCACCCTAAAATATTTTTTCTATTTAATTAACCAATCACAATCAGAAAAACCTTTTTACCATAAAAACTCCCTGAACGAATCTGATAAAAACATGATATGCAGTTAACCAAGCAGCTGGAACCATTAAAGCTGGAATTCCTGCTCCTAGCACTCCAGCTCCAAAAAGCTTCTCAGCACCTACTCTTGCTGCTACTCTACTAGCTGCTAGGGGAGACACTAACGTACCCCACATGAAAGCTTGACGTAAAGCAGCCTCTGTTTCATCTGTTCGAGTCATTGGAATCTAAAAACTATATTTTGAAAGGTACACTAAGCCTAATAAAAACATATAGAGTATAGAAAAGTAGGTAAATATAATATAGTACACTTAATAATGATGAGTGATAAGATTTAACTTTAAAATGATTTAATTTCTTAATTACAAGTGAATCATGTGCTACATAATTATATAAATCGAGGCCAGAAAGTGCCTCTTCTTTTTTATCATACTATCATACTGACAATTGACATAATGTTGTGTCTAAAGCACCTAGCACCAATGGAAAGAAAGGATGTGACAAAAATGGCACTTTTATTGAGAAAATAAGTGCAGAACTGCCGAGAAAAAGTGTTGGGAAGAGAAAACTAAGAATAGAGAAGATAGAAGAAACTAACTGACCTGTAGAGCGCATATTTCAATACGGTTTGCTCACCTCTATATGTGGGATCGACCTTACAACGTGTACTTCTTTTTTATTATTTTCGATATGACCAGGAGGTTGACAATAGCTAGTAATGTAGCTGGTATTCTCGACATATTCAGCAAATTCAGCAGCTGAATAACTAGAAGTGCTATTCGCACGTAAAGCAACAGATGCACTTTGTTCTACTACACCACAAAGAACAAATCCTGTTAGTACGAATATTACAAGAGCTTGGCGATTACCAATTTGTTCTAAATAAAGTATTAATACAGTTTTAAATTGATATTTTTCTATAGTTCGTATCATAAACCTTACCGTTTACTACTTTAGCAGCTTTTTGAAGCTGAATGCTGCCTCTCTTTAGAGTGGATAGTCCTGGAGGCATTTCTATGCAAGCTGAATTCATTAAAACTTTACACTCTTTACACTCAACTATACGATTGATGAAAACTATAAACTCAACCTTACCGTTGCGAAGTCTTAATATAATTAAAGTTTATTATCATTTTCCTTGTTGCCCACATTCGGTTTCAATTGGATAATAATGTCAGTAAATTTGTTGGAATTATTATTTTTTTGTATAGAGGGACAGTAATAGTCTACGTAGTCGATAATTTGTTGCGGTATTTTGTAAGTTGACTCTTTGAAAACTAATTAAAACTAAAATTAACAGTAGGCGTAACATTTGTAGATATTAAATAGGATTCAACATTGATATGCGGTCTTAAAATATAGTAAATTTGGAGTTTTATTAATCAAAAGCCAATATAACATACATATCAAGTGTGTAGAACCAAAAATTATTTTCAACAGTCTAGCTTTTATGGTTCATGAGATACAGCATTGTGACAGACGGACAGACTGACAGGCGGACAGACGGGAACACGGACAAACGGACAGTCTGACAGACGGACAGACGAACACACGACAAACGGTCAGATGTACAGACAAACGGTCAGTCTTACAGACGGACAGGCGAGCACACGGACAAACGGACAGACGGACAGACTGACAGGCGGACGGACGAAAAGACGGACAGTCTGACAGACGGACAGACGGACAAACGGACAGACTGACAGACTGACAGACTGACAGACGGACAGACGGACAGACGGATAACATGTTAGCCTAAATTGAAGAAATAATGGTTAATGGAAATAGTAAAATGGTTTAATCAGAGGGAAGATGGAAAGTTCCAGACATTCCGTAAGGAATATTCCCGAAAAATTATAATCTATACCTGCTCTGGCTAAATACCTAAGGGGTGGAGGCCATAAAACAAAGAAGAAGAAGAAGACGGACAGACGGACAGACGGACAGACGGACAGACGGACAGACGGA
>CAJUYG010000032.1:0-32470 GCA_910591675.1 Galerucella calmariensis | reverse complement strand
CGGACAGACGGACAGACGGACAGACGGACAGACGGACAGACGGACAGTCGGACAGACGGACAGACGGACAGACAGACGAAAGACGGACAGACGGACAGACGGACAGTCTTAGTAATAGGGTCCGTTTTTCACCATTTGGACACAGAGGAACACTAAAAACAGTAAAAATATACAGGGTAATCCATTTGAAAAAGTATTATCAACATTTTTTGGAAGAATACAACAAAAAAATTAAAATTCATTGAAAGCGACCTTTATTGTCTAAAACTTCATCCTTATTGTAATAGAACTAACAATTATTTCATAATTAAAATATCAAAGTTGATGTTTTAGTGACAAAATGAGTTTCGTTCATTAAATTTTCCAAAATCCCTTTGTGCACGCTATGTAGACATATACATATACCAGGAATTTAAACGACGCGAGCCATAAAGGAAACAATTAAACCACGTCCTAATATATCCCGCAGGAACAGAAATTATTCACATCACAGAAATTCATAATGTTATGTTACCATACCGGATGATTTACAGGGTTTATGCGCTTAAATGCCGAGACACGTCAATCTACGCGTTACATAATAGACATATTGCATAAGTTGGAGATTCATTTAATTTCATAGCATTTGAAATCCCTTCTATCATACAATAATATCAAATGTTAACATTTCAAAGTAGCGAGCGTGGGGGTGTGTTCAAAAACGCGTTTTGTTTGGCGTGACGTCACAGAACAGCAGACGAGATCTTTCTAATACCACATTATTACTATACACTGTATATCCAGTGTATTATGCGCCTTAATGTGGCCTCCGATCTTCCTGCTACTTTTTCCAAGTTGTTTGGTCCATGTTAATCTCCAGTCAATAATCGTACCTCAAGTTATTTAACATCCATGACCATTGACATCTCCGTAACTTGAAGGGATAATGGTCCAAATCACTCCAGGTCCCTTCTTTTGGTATAAGGCACTATGTATCACTTGTTTTAATTTTTGTCAAAGTGACACAACTGACATTTGAATAAAAACTTTGCTGGTGGAAGACTTTTTAGAATCGCTGAATGAGTGAATAAACAATAGTTTTATACCAAATATTCATTGGTTTTTCCATATTACAATTTTCATTTTGTTATGATTTTTAAAATTTTTATTAACAAATTTTAATGTGTAAAATAGTCGTACCCTGAAGAAAGGTTTCATTAAATATTTTATTGGAAAATCAACACAAAGATGTACAAGAGTGATTCAATAATTATCTTCCATAGCACCTTTCTCAAAAGTCATTTGGAATAATGTTTCTAATAATGAGATGTATTGTACAAAATTTTCATGCGGCATATTCAAGTTTCCAAAAGTATCCTTATTCGTATTTTCATAAGCTCTAAGGTAACAGTATAAAGACGAATCGTCTAAATTCTGATTCTAAATTCTTTGTGAATACGTCTCACATACGCTGCATGTATGAATTTCCGAACATTTTTCAATTAAATAACCACAAAAGTAGCGAACAACATTCTTTCCTAATAAATAATTTGTCTGAAAGTCTTTAGGCATTGTAGTATTTGATGAAAGGAATATTGTTGGAATAGCCTTTTTTAAAAGAAGTTTTCTTTTATGAAGTTACATAATTGTGTCTGGTAAAATAGGCACCACTTAAACGATGACTACTATTGTATAGAGTGATTGAGATTGAGATTGTGATTGAGATGACAGTTTGAATGAAGGTTTCTGTTATTTAATAACTGCAAAAATATTGGACAAACAATATAAACTTTTATTTTACTTAATAAATAATTTTACAGTCAATTATTAATAAAATTTTAACTTTTCTACTCGTCTTCTTCTTCAAATAGGTAATTGAACTCACCTTTTTAAGCGTTTCTTAAAAATATTTTGAATCTCCTCGAAACTTTTACCTCTAGTCTCCGGTAAAGTGAAGAACATACTTATAAATCCAATTAAGCTGGTACTACTACAAATCCAAAATGCTGAATAAAGTCCGAAATGATTTTCGATAATAGGAAAACAAAACGTAACCAAACTCGAAAGACACCCAACGCTTATCAAAATCAACGCCATACCTCTAACTCTTAGATGATCTGGGAAAACTTCTCCAGCAAACACCATAGGTACACTTCCCAGACCTAGTGAATATACGGAGATATATACGATAAGGCATAATACGGACGCCCATTGCAATTGGTCGGTAATATGTGACTGTATGTGCTTCAAGTAGAAGTACAAACCGAGAAAAAACATAGCAATCGATGAAGATAATGTGGAGAATAGTAGAGAAGTTCTTCTTCCAAGTTTATCTGTGAAATATGTCGCTATAAAAAAAGTTAATAGTTTCACCGCTCCTACAACGATTCCAACATGGTTTCCGGAAATTCCAGAGCCAGATTGATTGAAAATTGGAACAACGTAAATAACTATCACTATAATACCAGAAAGTTGTTCTATTACAAAAATTTGCATGCTCAGAATATACGCCATCCTTGCACAAGGATCTTTTATTAATTCCAAAAAACTTGATTGCTTAGACGTATCCGATGCTCCTTTCATTTGCTTAAAAAGTAGATCCGCATCTGAAGGGCTGTCCAAATTCTTCAATTTCTGCAAAGCTTTAGAAGCGTCAACAAGCCTACTTTTCGATATTAAAAAAACCGGAGATTCGGGAATAAGCGGAGAGAGTAATAGATGAAGAACCGAAGGTATTCCGCAAATTAAAGTAAAATCCCTTACACCAGTAAGTGAACCAAAGATGTACATACAAAGAATACCAATCGGTAACTGCATGGACAGCAAACAACCCAATTGTCCTCTGTTGGTTTCTTCTGCGATTTCTGTATTGTAAACAGCAACCGATAATATCCCTCCACTGATACAAACTCCAGTTACAGCTAATGATATATAATACATCCAAATGTATCGAGAAAAAGCTGTTGTTATCAAACTGCATAGTATTGTTATAGAAGTTAGTCGCATAGTTTGTTTTCTTCCGATGTTGTCAATTATTTTCGCCCAGAATGAATAAGCAATTGTTGAAGTAAGCGCCGGAATCGTTGCTAATATAGAAACTTGTAGTGTACTTATCGGGTATCCTAGTGGGTTTATATCATTGTTAGTGGATTGGAGTTGAGGTATAACTGGTGAAGTCCAAGCCAATACCATTCCATTTGAGATCACCAGTAGATCAGCTGAAAATAAATGATATATTTTAATAAAAGAGTGGACCCAAGTGTTAATGAGATTCATAACACTTAATTAAGACCTTTTCATTTATTAATTGCTTCAACACTCTTATTTTTCGTGTTCAACTAGCATTTTAACCGATGTTACTATAAATGCGCCACTTTATCCTACCGTTTTTAGTCAATTTATAGGCCGCTACCGTCTGAGCGGCGCCTGAGCGTGTATGCTATTAAGAGCGCTCTCAAACGAGACACTTTGTGCCACTAGTGTCTGGAAAGAATCTAATATAAATAGACGCATTTATCTTGTCTCGTCTGAAAGCGGCGCTCTAAATGATCTCAATGGTTGGAATCTGGTTTTTGGAACTTTAGTTCTTTACGTCAGGTTATGTTTGAGCGACCGAGGGTCGCGACGCAAAAGATCTGACAGCTACGTTACGTTACGTTATGTTACGTTGCCTCGATATGTGCCTTGCTTGTGTGCGTGTGCTCTCTCCTGAGTCTCTCTCTCGTTTACGAAGCAGCGATTCATGTGCTTCGGCCGGGAATCGAACCCGGGCCGCCCGCGTGGAAGGCGAGCATTCTACCACTGAGCCACCGATGCTATATTAAAATTCTATGCAAAGCTGGTATTCGCAGTGCTAGTGATCTACTTGAATTTGTTCGGATAAATTTTTACCATTATTTCCAAATTTTTCTTTGCGCGATTGATCTTTTTTGTTTGTTTAGAGCATCGGTTGTCAGGACGGTAGGTTGTGTTTACTGGTTTCTAAGTTTAACACGTCGGTAAGTGATTTACTTACCGTTCAGACGTCAAAAAGTAATAAATAGCATAAAAACAATTTCACCAAAATGCGAAATATATTTTAAACTGATCGAGAAGTATAAATGTCACTTTTGACATTTCGTTCATTTCGAAGAAATTTAAATTATTTTATTCGGAATTTATTTCAATACGATCGCGCAAAAAATGGTATAAGCATCTCGAACGTTAAGGGTAAGTAATTACAACGTTTGCAAGTAGATTCCTCTCGTAAAATTGGACAAAATGATATGAGGATTAAGGGGTCTAGCACATTTACTTTTCGAAATACAGGGTGTTGAAATTTTGAAAACTTGAATGTTTTTATTCGATAACTTTAAAATGGATAGATAAATTGATTTGACATTTGGCAGACTGTTTTTAAATGTAAAAGGGCATATTTTGAAAGAAATTGTAGTTTGTGCAACTAGTGTGGATATGATGGCCATATCGCACGAGGACGAAGTTTGGGCACGACACCGTAGGCGGAGGGCTCAATCTTTCAAGTGTGATATGGACAATCCACACGAGTCGAACAGCATATTTTTTCTACGACCCACTTAAGAAAAAATCTAGAAAATAAAAATTTCTATAAACTGTAATATAACTTCAAATTGAAAATTTTACAATTCAATCTTATGTTTCCACTAATTTTTTTGTGGTAAACGTATAGTTCTTGAATGTCCAATTTGTATAATGCTACGGTTTCCCTTTTTAAATATACGTTGCTGTTATAAGTAGATGCTGCCAGTCGGACTCCCTTATGAAGGGTACCGTATCTATAACAATGAATATTCTGCTAAATATTTGAAACGTCTACCTGTTGTCGTTATTAATATCAAGCAGAATAATTATTTAAAAATAAAATTAACAATAAAAAAAAACTTCTTCACGGGGAACCGAACCCGGGTCTACCGCGTGAGAGTCTGGTTTGCTTACTACTCGACCACCGAGGAATATGCAAATTGTTTATCCATTACGTCAGATGTATTACATAATTTTTGCTTAAAAGGAACTAAAGTTCCTGCCGTGTGTCCCGCGACACGTTCTACCCTTTTTGTTGTTGCGCTTCTGCTCGGAGGTTCTGGTTTTAAAGTTTCCAAATTTTGGTCACAGTTGTTGTTATTATCACATTTTAAAGTATGCCCACCTAATTTGTTTTTAACAAGTTTGAATATATTTAAATCGGTTTTTAAGTAAATTAGAGAAGATAGAAGATAATTCAGGTGTTTTTGTTGTGAATGAATTTCCTAAATATCTGTAAAATTCCGTACTAATACATTGTATAAATTAAAAAACTTCTTTATCTACGACCACCTTCAAAATTAGTCATTTACGAACCAAAAAAAATGTGTGAAATCATACATTATACATACGTTGAAAGTAGGTGCGTAAATAAACAAAGCTTTCTATATGGGACATCTGAAATTAGAATTCGTTGTGTAAATATTTGTTTATGGAAAATTTATTTTTATGTTTTTCAACCCATTCAGAGCACATTTTTTTAATTTTTTCTTCATGTGGTCGTAGATAAAGTTTTGTAGGACACTTGTGCGTGAAGTACTTTTGCGCACTTATATCATAAATAACTATTTTCTACTCCTATACTTTAAGTTGTTAATTAAATGCCAATTTTCAGTTTCATAATGATACTCATTCTAACACTGGTTTTCATTATAAAACTGAAAAAATGACAAATAGAAATCTAGATTTTCAAATACCCAAGTAAGGCCAACAGCACATAATCCACTTTTAAGAAAAGAAAATGGAGCATGGGCTCGGAGCAATCAAGAAAAAGCACTTTTATTTGCCAACTACCTAGAAAACACTTTCCAGCCAAATGAAAGCGAAGTAACGGAAAACCTAGCTGATATAAATGAAGTAGCCACCAAGGAAATAGAATCAATAACACCTAAGGAACTTATAAAAGAAATAAAAACAAAACATCAATCCGAAAAAAGCGCCTGGATACGATCAAATAACAGGGGAAATTCTTAAATATATGTCAAGAAAAGAAATAGTCAAACTAGCTCACTTAATTAATGCAACATTTAGACTAAAACATGTGCCTATCTGTTGGAAAATAGGTCATCATGATTCTGAAACCTGTAAGCCCATGAATGAGGTTTCGTCACACAGACCAATATCACTGTTACCAGTCATATCAAAACTTTTCGAGAAAATATTTTAAAAAAGACTTAAACCCATTATTGAAGAAAAATACATAATCCCCACTCATCAATTTGGCTTTAAAGAAGGGCACGCCACAATAGACCAAGTCCACAGACCTACGGATCAATCAGAAAAGGCACAGGCGTTCGATAAAGTCTGGCAACAAGGACTCGAACATAAACTTAAAAAACTTCTACCTAAACAATAAAGCTTGCTGTTAAAATCTTACATTAGTGGAATAATGTTTCCTATTAGATGCGAAGATCAATACTCACAACTACGACCAATAAAGGATGGTGTACCACAAGGCAGTGTTCTGGGTCCATTGCTGTACCTCCTATACACTTTTGATATACCAGTAACAGAACAAATTTTTTTTATATAATTTTTTTTTTAAACTGCTCGTTTCATGCAATGGTTATTACATGATCGTTGCATAATATACTAATTATACGATGGTGGTTCAAATATAATCGAAAAAAATGCTCTATTTATTATCGAAAAACTGTGTTTTCAGAAGGTTAGAGTAGTATGCAGCATTGATTGAACGTTAGGTGCGCATGGATTGAACAGAATGAAGTTCTAAACAAATCAAATTGTTTTAATTCATCTATCAGTATGGATCTTCATCAAGTGGAAGCCTAATATATTCAATGATATATTAAAGTTTACTCTCCAGCCTTTCTCAACCTTCTTCTTCTCCATCTTATTTCCTTTCCACCTAGCAGCATCCTATGTCGGCAGATTCGTTGAGTAAATCCACATAAATGGTTGGCCTCTTCAACGATAGTATAAAACAATCAGCTACCATCGTCAACATTGTGGTAATACATTATAAAAGTTAAAAACCAATTAGTTTTCTTCACTAATAGTCTTAAACCTCTTCAAAGATGTGAGATGCGGCCTAAATGTCAAAATTTTAAAGGTGGCTTCGTTGTAAGGAAATTTTGTATGGATATATTTTAAAATCTGAATGTGTTTTGACTTTCATAGAGGGAGCTAGTTGCACAGATTTGTACCGAGTAGTCTTAAACATAACTTAAGTTTAAAAAGTTGTTAATACTTCAAATTACGTACCTATCCATCCACATAAATATATATACCATGGAAATCTCTTAGCTGGTTTGTGTGTAATTAAATTTTGCAACGCCTGCTGCTCATAAAATTTTTTGTTGTCCATTTGTATTTTCTAAGTACTTCAGTCACTGTATCTGTAAATAAATCATTGTTAAGATAATTTGAAGATTCTTATTGATTGAATAAAATTTAATATTAATTGTACAGATCATACAGGTTTAAAACTCATGATATAATTGAGGTGTTCGATGTGAAATGCAATCCTAATCGTCAATCTGTTATCTCAAGTACAGCGGATGTTTTTATTTTTATTTTTGATTCTATTATTTCCTATTTCTATTACAAGAGGGTCAAATAAAATAAAACACTCGCTATTACGGAAAAATAAGACGAAGGCTTAATCAAAACTCAGAATAGTGGAGTCCTCAAGGTTGAGTACTTTCACCACGTTCATGGAACCTTATTGTGGATGACTTAATAGGCAGGTTAAATGATCAAGGCATATGGACGCAGGACTTTGCACAGGACATAGTGATTATCACCAATGGGAAATTCCAAGAGGTAGCTATGATTATCCTAAAAGGAGCAATACGAATTGTGGAGGAATGATGCCTTAAAGGGGAATTTCCAGTGAATTAAAAACAAAACCAAACAAGTTGCTTTTACAAATAGAAAAGTTCTCCCACAGTGTAGGGTACTGAAATATCTGGGATTGCCCATTGATTTCAGACTGTCATTCACCTATCATTGAACAGTGATAAGGATAACAACATCCTATGGAACATTAGTCTGGTAGAAGAGGACAGAAGTGTTTTCAGCAGTAAATATATTAACTGCAATCCAAAAAAGCTCTTCTTGGTATTACTGGGATGGCATCAATGGAAGCCCTTACTGGACGTCCTCCTTTGGATTTTTTTGTGGGGGCGGAGACAATAGAGTACACGCATATTTCGTATTTTGCTTAAATATTAATTTATAATAATAAAGTTGATATAAAAAATTACTAATAATAGGAAATGAACCAGTTTCCATTGGAAATTTCTTCCAAATTTTAAAATAAAATTCAAAGTTCATTGCAGTTTCCGACCACCACCCGAGGATTTCCGAACGCTACCGATGATACGTGTGATATCACACCATGTGATTACTTTTGTCAATATGGCCGGTATTGTATTAGGTTCTGTAGACTTTGTGTTTATATTGTATTTTAATTAACTATTAATTGCTTCATCGACGTAAAAATATCATTTATATGTTGTTTGTGTGCTTTTTGGAACTTTAGTTTTTTACGCCAGGTTATGTTTGAGCGACCAGGCCCAGATTCTTGAAACGAAGGATCTATGTTCTCATGAGAAAAGTGGGCGGAGTTCTCTCGAAAGTGTCTAAATCATATTCTTGAATAGATGTGACAGTTCACATCACCGATTTTCGAGAGAAGTGGTTTCTACTACTAATATTTAAGGGAACGGAGCGTTCCCGGGCGTTCGTGTAAATTATTTTGACCACAGCACACATATGTGCTGTGATTTTGACGTGGGGAAATTAAGATAACCTCAATTTGGCTGGGTTCTTGTTTGAAAAATTTGCTTTGGATATTTTATTTTAATTTTTTTTAATACGAGTGGAAGTAGATTACATGGTTCAAAAATTTTGATCGACGATGGAAGGAAGAGCCGCACTTTATGGGATTGTTCTTAATAATCTTCAAGGTAAGTACATTATTTATCCATCTAAAATGAACACATAAGAATTGAAATGAGTTGAACCGATAATAGTTGTTAACAGCTTTTTACCATATCCAATGTCGATAAACTTTATCACGAAAATACTTCCACTCTTCCACTTTTTTCACAGCCAAATCGCACAAAATACAGAAGTCAAAAACACAAATACCCGCCGAATTACAAACTTTGGTTATGTTAACAGGTTCTTCTTCTTACTTGCATTTTAATCATAGAAAAAGTATAAATATATACTTTTTCTATGATTTTCATCATCATTTTTTCTTCTTCTTTCTTTCAAATGGTGTGCTTTAGCTATAAAATATCTGGCAACATAGCATCAATCATCCGCATGACGTTTCACATCACTAGTGTTCAAGAATTAGATTTTAGAGTACCGCGTGAACGTTGGCGGATCGGAATGTTCATTTTGGTGAAGTGAACATTCCTTTTCTCTTGAACTCGAGAATCAGGGCCCTGGGGTCGCGACGCAAACGATCTGACTCCTTAGTCTCTCTCTCGTTTACGAAGCAGAGATTCATAATAATATGCTCCTGCCAGGATTCGAACCCGGGCCGCCCGCGTGCAATGCGAGCATTCTAACCACTGAACCACCGATGCTATATTGAAATTCTATGCAAAGCTGGTATTCGCAGTGCTAGTGATCTACTTGAATTTGTTGTGTAAATTTTTACTATTGTTTCCATAATTTTTTTTGCGCGATTAAGGGGTCTAGCACATTTACTTTTCGAAATACAGGGTGTTGAAATTTTGAAAACTTGAATGTTTTAATTCGATAACTTTAAAATGGATGGATACATTGATTTGACATTTGGCAGGTAGTTTTTAAATGTAAAAGGGCATATTTTGAAAGAAATTGTAGTTTGTGCAACTAGTGTGGATATGATGGCCCTATCGCACGACGCCGTAGGCGGAGTGTTCAATCGTTCAAGTGCGAAAGTGGACATAAATATTCGATATTTCCGATGATATTTTGAAACTTTCAAAAGAAAATATTTTATTTACTAGTTCAGTGTTAAGTGACGATTCTTTGATATTTTGTGAGTAAAGATATGGCTAGCGAAGATTTTATAAAAGTACAAACTGATAACTTACCCAAAGTAAACTCATTTATGCTGCTCTAATTTATGAACCTCAACAAATTTAATGACGACATGCAAGGTATTAGGAGACCTATAAAGCGTCAATTTCCACCAATAGCAAAATTTTTGCTTGTACCCTATTCCTAGGCTGGAATCGGGAGACTTATGGTTAGCGAACAATGTTGATAGCTTGAGACCGAAGAACAGGTGGTGCACTCAGAAAATTCTGGAGAAATCATCTGGTTCATAGATCCAAAACAAACCATGGCACTAGGGCTGGTATAAAAGGATCTAGAAAGAGAATGATCCTCAGCCTTGGTCGATATGGTCTTGGTCTTTCAAGCAGATACGATTTCCCCTAGAGCCTGTATTGATGAGAAGCTTTGCTTGAAGCTATCAGTAATCCAGCAACTAGGTCTATACTGGTGAGAAATTGTGAAGAGTCCCTTAACAGTCCTGACCAGCGGATTGCACGTGAAGAAATGGCAGATCAGTTGACTAAAGAAGGTTCTAAAAGAGACTCTTAGGTCCCGAAGAGTTTTGTGGAACCACAAAAGATCGCATGAAAGGAAATTGGGTAGATAGGGAGCACCAGGTCAAGTGGAGGTCGACACAAGGACATCGCCATACAAAGAATACACTGAAGAAGGTAGACAAGGATATTGAAGCTGGGTAAGAGATATTTGACTGGACACTGCACTCTGAGCAAAATGGGCACGTGCTAAAGCCGGAGCACAACAGACTCTTGGTCAAAAAACACTAGCCTACTAACAAAATATTAAACTTTATCAGGAATCAAGGACACCTAAAGCATGAAGGCTGAGTTTAAAAAACGTACTCACCTCTATTGATAAACAATCTATATATTCACTGGATATTCTTATGTCCTCGCGATGTATTATTATCTTTGTTAATAATGTCTGTATCTTTTTTGGTGAACCTTCTGAATTAATGTGTATGCTTCGCATTAATATTAAAATAAGAGACGTACCTGATAATGATAACGGCTGAATATTGTAAAATTCCAAGAGTTCAACACTCACTGCCGTATATATTAACGATAAGAGTGAGTAATTAGTTCCTTTGAGATATTAAGAAGGAAAAATGATCTATATGTATTTATTTAAAATAATTAGTGACAAGTAAAGGTCTTCCGTTTTGTTTTGGAGCAATCCAGTGCCGGGGTCGCGAGAGGTGTTGGTTTTGAATTGTTGATATATTTTTTTTCATAGTTTGTGACCAACAACAGATCAATTAGACCCATTTATCGAGAAGTTTTAGAATATCCACAGGCTTTAGTGTCTCTTTTCTATCCAGATGGTTTCAATTCGCAAGTCTATGGTTGATGCTTAGTGTAAGCACTAATAAGAGGTGTAGACAGCACAACATCCAAATGGATGTCGGAACTGCTCACCACAAGAGTAGCAGAGACGAGGACGAGCAAAGACGTTGTCTCCATCTGCACTACCAGAGGATGCCCACAGGGAGGAGTAGCATCCCCATTAATGTGGAGTCTGACGGTTGACGAACTCCTGTGTGGTTTGACGGATCTCGGAATATCCTGCCATAACAGCCAGGGGGAAATTCGAAAACACCCTTTGTGATATTGTACAAAAGGGTATGAACTATACAAATAGCTGGTGTAGGCAAGTGGGACTCACTAAAACCATCTGATAACCTTCACTAAGAAAAGAAAACTCAACCTCAAAACCATAAAACTTGATGGGAACGAGATTGAATTGAGATAAGAAGTCAAGTATCTAGGTTTAACTCTAGACAGTAAACTCCTGTGGAATAAACACGAAAAGGAGATTACATACATGGCAAAATTGGCTCTGATGGAGTGCAGAAATGTGGCAGGAAGAAACTGGGGTTGTTACCCAAAAATCCTAAGCTGGATGTACACTGCCATAACGAGACCAATCATCACTTATGAAGCCATTGCGTGGAGTAGTAGAGCTAGCCTATTGACGATGAGAGGAAGCCTCTCCAAAATTCGAAGACTGGCATGTATATGCATAACAGGAGCAATGAGAACATGCCCAACGGCAGCCATGGAAGTGATTCTCAACCTCACCCATCTACATATGGTGGTGGAAAGCGTTGCAGCAACAACAAGATACAGACTAAGTAGAGAGGAAATCATTAAAAAAAACCACCTCCTCACTTCTTAGAAATCAGACAACCTGGGACATGCTGCAAGACGTTATGATGAAAAAGTATAACTTTTCAAAGAAATTCGTTACGGAATTAAGCAACAAGAAGGAATGGGATCCAAATACCATTACCAGACTTGGAAAGAATGCCATTCAATGGTTCACAGATGGCTCAAAAGCAATAGAAAGAACTGGGATAGGAGTGTTCGGGCCAGGAACCAAACACTCTGAAAGCTTGGGAAAAATCCCAAGTATCTTTCAAGCGGAAATCCACGCCATAAGAAAGTGCGCCCAGTTCAATATTGATGAAGGATACAGAAGACAAAGGATTATCATAATGTCGGATAGTCAAGCAGTCATTAAAGCACTGAGCTCTTGTGTAATCAGTTTCAAAATGGTGTGGAAAGGCCTAGACAAACTCAATGAACTAGGCGAGAACAATATAGTCACCTTACTGTGGATTCCAGGACACACTGGAATAGAAGGAAATGGAATAGTAGATGAACTAGCAAAGAGGGGGACTGAAATACCTTTCTGGGGGCCTGATCCCTTTTGCGGAATCAGTCCCAATGGAAGAAATAGGTAAAGCCGAGAAAATGAGAATATCTGACCATTGGAAAGTTCTAGTATGGCTTGTACAATCAAAGACTCTTCTGGGTGACTACAAGCTGTTGAGATCAAATGAATGCATAAGTCAAAGTAAAACTGCGCTAAGAGTTTCAACAGGGATCCTAACGGGACATTGTCGCCTGAATATGGGCACCTGAAAAATCTCAAAATAGTGGAGGAAGAAGAATGCAGATTTTGTGGCATGAAAGAAGAAACCTCCATCCACATACTTTCCAACTCCACAGCACTTTGGAATCCTAGAGCACAGCACCTGGGAGATTACTGGATAGAAAAGGAATATTTACATAAGGCTTCAGCTGCAGACATCCTAAAATTCCTCCGGGAAATAGGACAAAAGGAGCTAATACATAGTGCAGGAACTATATAATTGACTTGATTATACAGGATATCCCAGGAAGAAGGAATAATACGAAAGCTAAAATCGACAAGATATACTTTATTATTTTAAAAACATTTTTTGAATTTCAATGAGAGTCTTACCTTTAGTTTCTGGCATTATAAAATGAATAATGAGACATCCAAGCAAACTAGACATTGAAAAAAACCAATAACAATAATGCGGCGCGTAAATATCAATAACCAAAGGAAAACTGAAAGTAACTATGCTTATTAATATCTGATCCATTAAAAAACCTAAAGCCACACCGGTTGCTCTTAAATCGTCGGGATAAATTTCTCCTGAGAACACCAGAGGTACGGTTCCCAAGCCTATTACGTATGTTATAACGAAGACTACAACACAAAGGATACAAAACCACTTTATATTATCAAAAGCATGCGAATTGATGTGATTTAAATAAAAATATAATCCTAGGAAAAACATGGAGATTCCACAAGAAAAAGTGGATCCTTGTACGAGCTTCCTTCTTCCAACTTTGTCTATAAGATACGTAGCAGGTATGAAAGTGGCCAATTTGACTACCCCTACCAAAATGCTAATTTTTTCACCGGATAATCCAGAATCAATTTTGTTGAAGACCAGTGGTACGTAACATAAAATAGTGGAAATTCCAGACAACTGTTCTGTTATAAACAATATCAAGCTTATAAAAAACGCTTTTCTTGCACCACAATTCCTAAAGAGATCTAAAGCAGTTCGGTTTTTAGTCAGATCTCTGGAAGTTATCATTTCTTTAATTTTTTTACATTCCAATTCCAAATCTATGGGATTTGTGATTCCCCTGATCTGTTCCAGAGATTTAATAGCTTGAAAATCTTTATTTGTTTTTAATAAAAAATAAGGTGTTTCAGGTATAAAAATTGTACCAACGAGAAGAATTAAAGGGGGTACTGTACATAACAACGTAAACCATTTAACACTAATTAAAGATCCGAATATATAACCAAATAAAATACCAATTGGAATATGCATGGCTAGTATAGACATTAACTTTCCTCTGTTTGAATCTTGTGAAATTTCTATGATGTATACAGTTGCAGCAATGGGTGCACCATTAACACTGACTCCGATCACTAACAAAGTTACATAATAAATTTTTATATCGGTAGAAAACGCAGTCATGGTTAAGCCACAGATTAATATGCAGCAAATGATTCTTATTGTCGGTTTTCTTCCTATAATGTCGATTATTTTTGCCCAAACTACAAACATGATTACTGTAGTGTATGGTAGTACAGTGATTAAGGACGTTTGAAAGGCGGATATTGGTTCATTGAACGGATTGATATTGGAATCGTTCGATTTCAGCTGCGGCAAAACTGGCGAAAACCATGATATCGATAATCCAATTGAGAGCATCAAGAGATCAACTGAAAATAAAAACAATATAAAACATCGAAATTTTCGATAATTAAAATGTTATTTTGGTCAAACTAGATATTATTAGCAAATGCTTTTAAGAAGGATTGAATTTTAAACTAAGTAAATTCTTACCAAAGAAATTTTCTCAATTTCTAAAACTTTATATAGCAAATGGAGCCTTCAGAGTATCGTGAGAAGCTGCTTACTGAGAACTTAAAGAGCTGAAAGCAGTGTTATGAGCTAAACTATAACATCCTTATGGAAACATTGCGTGGTGTAATCAAACCAGGCTATTATCCTTCACAAAATTCAAAGACTAGCCTGTATAAATGCATTACAGAAGGATGCAGTCTTGCCAGGATCACCCTGGGAGACCCTGGGAAGCTGGCGCCGAAGAAATAATTGGCGATGACCAGGAAAAACCTACGTTTAACAGTAGGATTTCTGACTGGCAACTGTCAACTAAGGAAACACCTTGATACTATGGTGCTAGTGGACGCATCTCTATGCAGGATGCGTGAACAGGAAAATGAAACTGTCAAGCATGTCTTATGCGAGTGTCCGGAGTTATCGTTGATAAGAGAGTTTGTGTTCGGTGAGTCTTGGCCTACACCTGCCGAAATAAAGGAGATGTCTCCTGGTGACCCCCTGGGAAGGACAGGATGGACGATGACCTAGGAGGACAACTCCTCGGGAGGATTTACAATGGGATTTACAGATACATATACAGATGCATTACAGAAGCAATAAGAACATGCCGAACGACAGCCATGGAAGTGATCTTCTACCACTACGTATGGTGGTGGAAATAACAAGACACAGACTAAGAAGAAAGGAAATCATTAAAAAAACCTCCTCTTTACTTATAAGAACTGAGAAAACCTGGGACATACCACAAGTTACGGAATGCATGCTTCAAGAAGAAATGGAATCCAAATATCATTATCAGACTTGGGAGACAATCATACAAAAATGGAAATAGGAAAATAGGAAAGTGTGCCCAGCGCAATATTGACAAAGGATATAGAAAGGCAAAGAATTATTATAATGTTGGATAGTTAAGCAGCCAATAAAGAACTGAGCACTTGTGTAATCAGTTTCAAAAGGGTGTGGGAAAGCCTAGGAAAACACTATGAACTAGGCGAGAGCTTTACTGTATATTCCTGGACACACTAGATTAAACGGAAATGAAATAGCAGAGGAACTAGCAAAGAGGGGGGCGAAAACCACCTTTTTGGGGTTCGGAACTCTTTTGTGGCTTTAGCTCCAATGTACTCTGACAATTGGAAAGATATAACAAGGCTAAGATAATAAAAGATTCAACGTTTAGATTAAATGAATGAATATTTCAAAGTGAAACTGCACTAAGACTTTTCACATGGATTCTAACGAGACTTTGTTGTCTGAATAGGCACCTAAAAAAGCTTAAAATAGTGGAGGGAGAAGTAAATAGAAAAGGAACATTTACCTAAGTTGAAGCCTGTAGATGATATCCTAAAATTTCTCCAGGAAATAAGACTAAAGAAGCTACTAGGCTCTGAGACTTTCCTTAGAAATTACGAAATAAGGGGGCATAATAGATTTTTAAGGTCTCAGTTAATGTCACCTCTAGATACATACTGCGAACTTTCTCCCCCTCTTCAATTGAAATATGAAACTTATCTTGATGCTGTTGGTACACTGAATCAGGATCATTGGTTACTTAAGGGCAAGGAAAATGATTGAATTGCTTGCCAAAAGTTCCCTCCCCCATCTTTTCTTTTGAATGGTGATACTAAGACTTAGAAAAAATGGAAGCTTCTCTACCAGTGGTAACAGGTGACTTAATATGCATCGGTGATGTGACCAGGCAATTCGAATGAATCATATTAAATGGTACTTCATGGCAAGAGACACCAATAGAGATGCTACATATAGAGGGAACAAGCCAGCTCGGAATCTATCTGCATCTAAGAGAGAGATAGAAAGTCGCAGGCTTAAGCTGTCTTTATCTAATAGCGCAAATGCTGTATACACATCAGAGTTCAGATGGACCTTCCCCCCCTACACACTGGCCTATAGCTTGTTGCCTCTATTTGTATTACCTGTTTGAAAGGTATTTAGAATACTATTTTTCTTTGAATGTTTTTGATGGTTGAAATGAATAAACGCTAAAATTTTGGTTTCACTTTCGATTAATAAAGCTTCAAAAGTCCGCCTATGGTTACCTGTAGAAAATGTTGTTGGGTTTTCACTTGCGATAATATCTTCAATTTTCAGTTTAATTATCATTTAACGAGGCGTTTAAGTACCTACATAAATAAAATGCCTCGTGAGCTAACTGACAAGGTCACAGCTATCTTAATTATTGGTGAAAGTGGAAATAATTTTTTTAATAAGATGTTCCCCTTATATCGAGTACCTATTTGAGAAAACTTTTCCATAACTTCCAACAAACGAGTTGATATAATTCTAGTTAACTCTTCTTCTTCCACAGCAAAAGTAGCGTCTACCTGTGGTGTCAGTTATTGTACAGTAGGTACACAGGGTGTTGACAAAAAACGAATTTCCCCCATAGAAATCAAAAATGGTGCATCAACTTTCAGATGACGACACCGATCCAATTTTGTGAAAATATGTCCAGGAAAATTATCAATTATCCATCAGCCTTACTATGTAAGAACAATTTGTTTTAGTGATAAAAGTACTTTCTTCCACAATGGAAATGTAAATACTCAAAATGTGATGTATTAGAGATGCATAAATCCTCACATGGGAAGGTATTTTAGGAATCCACCTAATCAGGCCTCTTCTTTTGAACTCTAATTTAACGATTTTAAAGAATCAGAAAAAGCCATAATATCAAATATTAAAAAGAAGCAATTGAAGAACTGGTTTGGCCACCTAGTAAGAATGAAGCAAGATAGAATAGCGAAAAAGTAATGGAAATGGGAAATGAGAAGGAAAAAGACAAAGAGGAAGACCCAGGAGGAAATGGATAGACCAGATTGAAGAAATTGGGAAGAACAAAAGAAAGACATTAGGAGAGATGAAGGCATTAACCAGGGACAGAAAAGCATGGAAAACACGGGTTCAGGAAGATCTCCAATCCGACGCTTGAGAAGGCATGAGGATAAGAAAAAGAAAGAAAGAAAGAAAGAAGAAGCCATTGAATGGTTAATTCATTCAATTTTGGAAAATAAATTATATGAATTTGGTAAGTTGGAAATAACGTTTCAGCAAGATGTACACTATTTTTTGCAGTAAGACTTTATCTAGATGAGAAATAACCTGGTGGATAGATTTGACGACGCGGTCCAGTTCGGTCACTGGTCACGGTCACCTTAAATCTAAAGCTACGCTACAGCTCCTGACAGTATCGGCACATTTTATGGATGTTTCACTGTCGGGATGTAGATAGAGCACATTTTGAACAATTATTATAAGTGTTTGTTCTTGAATATTCTCTAATTTATGTTTAATATTCCGTGATAATTTTGTAGTTCTGTCTGTTTTTCAATCATCAGTCACTCGTTTCTCGCATCGCATTCGCAGAAAGCTTTCACATAAGACGATACAATTTTTTCTACAAATTATTTAAAAATAAAACATTGTGCACAGTTTTGTCCAGGTGATCTTCGCAGTTAGTTGAGAAACTCCAAATCCTTCAGACCAATTAGTATAACATCGTTTGTACTCAAAACGATGAAAAAAGCTATTGATAACCATATTATAACGGGAATCCTAGAGAGACTACCTCTCCACCCAAGTCAGCATACTTACCGGGCAGGCAGATCTACGGAGACTGCACTGGTACTACTGACGGAGGATATCCGAGGTGCTCTAGACAACCAAGAAACTGAAGTATGTGCATTTTTGGACATAGAAGGAGCTTTTGACAATACTCCACATGAGGCTGTCAGAGCATTAAACAGAAGAGGCGTAGACAGCACAACATCCAAATGGATGTCGGAACTGCTCACCACAAGAGTAGCAGAGACAAGGACGAGTAAAGACATTGTCTCCATCTGCACTACCAGAGGATGCCGCCCACAGGGAGGAGTAGCATCCCCATTAATGTGGAGTCTGACGGTTGACGAACTCCTGTGTGGTTTGACGGATCTCGGAATATCCCGCCAAGGGTATGCCGACGATATTGTCATAACAGCCAAGGGGAAATTCGAAAACACCCTTTGTGATATTGTACAAAAGGGTCTGAAAACCACATGCAAGCAAAATCTAATGTTCTGAGGTTTTTACTGTTTATTAAGCTTATGTATTCGTTTTTAGTCATGTTTTGTGAACTGAGTCTCATTAAAAGTTATTATTATTATATCGGATACTATGAAGAACGATTTTTATTTATTAATTATAAACGTGAAAGGCGAAAAAACATATTACCTGTTAAAGCACAGAAATACATGAACCAAGGAATAGCTTTCCATGTTTCAATGGCTGGGATAGCTGATTCACCTGCCAGCTTTTCCAAATCCATGAAGAAGTAACTATCGATCCAAACTGAAAATCGTTATTATTTTATATTTTTCGTAGTACCTATATGAACTAATGTTCATTTGAAAGGCAAATTATACGATTATCTTAGCTTATATAAATGTGCTCATTATTAATAATTGGCATCTATAGCTATTGGGGAGAATATGGTGACATATCTTAGGTTAGTATCATTAATTTTATACACTAATTATAAAAAAATAAATAATGTTTATAGAAATACTATTTCTAAGTCGTCTAGATAATAGTGCGAGAAAAAAGGGACTCCAGTTAATTGACGATACAACAAAATAAGAGTGTTTTATGGCCGTTTGTACCAATAGATGTATGAGCTTAGAATAGCCATGGCGAGTTTAAAATTTAAAGGTCGCTCAGTTAAAGTTCAGTTGCACCAATGTTTTTGCTCTGCTTCTCAGCTGTTTAATACATTTGTCAACCTCGCTATTTAAGTTGAGTTTTATTTATTTCTCTATAGAGGAAAGTCACCAAATATGGAATAGTATCATAATATGGAATGCCTTCATTTCTCTAAGACTTTAAGTATGAAACGCAACACTCGACCATCTTCTGTTTCATTCGGTCTACTAACTATCGCACCCACACCATCGAGTCAGTTGCGCGAATGATTCACGTGTGGCAGGCGTGTTTTGTTTTGTTGTCGTGCAGAAAATAAACGCAGTAATAAACGACTGTTAGGTTTGTTTACGTAAGTGTTATACTATTTAGTATATCGGTATTATGTTTATTTCACCATTTTGTGATCTTTTGTCATTAAAATATTGTAATTTTAAATAAATATTTAGGAGAGTAGTATAAAAAGCCAAATATGGACAGTCGTCGGTGTCTAGTATTATTACTATTAATATATTAATATCTTCACAAACCTTTAAATCTCTGAAGTTTGGCTATGAAGTGTCTTTTCATAAATATATTGATTCATTTTTGAACAAACCTTCGTTAGTAGGAAATTTAGGTAAAGAGGAAATTAGAATAGATTTACATGAAATCACATCTAGTATATGTAGCTTTTGTGAGGAGACGCTCAATATTTAAAGTTAAAAAGATATTCCTTCTTTGAGATTGGGTAAATTAAAACAGCTATTATGTATAACTTATATTTTATTATAGTTTTTCTTAATTTATATTTCTCATTCAGATTTTATTGTGTTTTATATGTATTTGAGGAATAATGAAAGGTGGTGAAGACTTTTATCATTAACCCAGCACCAAAATAAAGTGCGAGGCTTTTAAATGTCTTCACCACCATAGTGCCACCACTACTAGCTAAATTTACGAATAAAATTAAAAATTATTAACCGCAAATGGAGAATTGTCAACTTCTCAGCTAGAAGTGGAAAAAATATTGTTTCTACAAAATAGTCCTAAATATAAAAATGTCCAAACTCTAAGTAAAATATTTTTTAAACATGTACGACATTCATATTTGAAGAAGCTGCGTAATTTCCAAAAAAGATTTCCCTTTTGTTTCAGGCATGGTAAAGTAGATACTAACAAATCCAATAGCAGTTGCAGTTGCGCAAATCCAAAAGCAATAATAAAGCCCCCAATGAGCGGATATTAAAGGAAAACAAAAAATAAGGACACACATTATCACTTGATTCACTATTAACGCTAAAGCTATACCAGCTGCTCTAGCTTCTTTAGGAAATATCTCTCCAGCAAATGCTAAAGGTACATTTCCCAATCCGATTCCATACGAAAAAATGTAACATAAAACTAAAACTATAGAACACCATCTAATATTAGTGATAAAATTTGAACCAATATGATCTAAGTAAAAGAAAATACCAAGCAACAACATAATAGTGGAGGAACCAAAAGTGGAAATAAGAATTAAGGTTCTTCTTCCTATTGTTTCTACGTAGTAAACAGCTGGAATGAAGGATATTAACTTTATAAGCCCTACAAGAATACCAACAACATCACCCGATAAACCAGAATTTGCATTGGTGAAAATTGGAGATACGTACGTCAATACAATGGATATTCCCGAGAATTGCTCTACTATGAAAAGCTGAAGACTCAAGAAAAAAGCTTTTCTTATCAAACTACTCTTAATAAAGTCTAATAAACTTCGCGACTTACCCAATGAAGTATTTTCGATTGTAAATTTAATTTTTTTAAACTCAAGTTCTATCTCACTAATATGTTTTTTCCCCCTTAAAGTTTCCAAAGCAGCAAATCCTTGAATATCCTTTTGTTTCGATAGTAAATAATAAGGAGATTCTGGTAAAAAGTAAGATAACAATAAATACGTAATAGGTGGTATTGCGCATATTAAATTAAAGCATTTCACGCTAGTAACCGATCCTATAATATACCCGAGTAAAATACCTATCGGCATATGCATCGACATTAGGCAATTCATAGTTCCCCTGTTTGAATCTTGCGCAATTTCTGTGTTATAAACCACCACAGATAAAACTCCTCCGCTGGTTAAAACTCCGGTTAGCGGTAAAAATATAATATAAAGTGTAAAGGTCTTAGCGAAAGCTAATACTAATAAACAGCATAAATGTATCGTTGCTACAATGACCATGCATCTCTTAGGTCCAATCATGTTAATTGCTTTCGCCCAAGGGGTGAACATAACGACTGATGCCAGCAATGGTACTACAGTCATAATGGAAACTTGCAGTACTGAAATCGGTTCTCCGAATGGATTGACTGATGTATCCTTTGAAAGCAATTTTGTTATAATAGGCGAGTACCATGATATCTGTAGTCCGATGGACAACATTACCAAGTCAGCTGAAATAAAAAATATGTTAATAATTTGAGTCATACAAAAAGGACTGGTAGATATTTGCCAAACAAGAAGTTGAAGATGTTGAAGGGTGGAATCGTATTATTTCAATTATCGGATTATCAGTTTTTTTTTTTTTTTCAAAAGGAGCCGTCCCTTCGCCGGCACCACCTCAGCCTCCTGGGCTTATTGTGGATACTCCTAGTGTTCTGACTACAACCTATTCAGCCAATCCGTTCCCTGTATGCTCATACAAGTTCTTTGCTGGTTGGTTATAGAAGTATTTCTGAGTCATTTGGGTTCTGCCATACAGTTTCTGCCTTCTGTGGTCCAGCGACTCACAGTTGCATAGTATGTGCAGAGATGTTTCGGTATCCTTTTTGCATCTTCTGCATGTGAGGTCTCCGTTATACAGCCCTATTTTGTTTGGGAGCAGTTCTTTCGCTACTTTTTCTGATGGTTCTTTTATGAATTTCTTCCCATGTATCTGCTGGTCGTATTCTTCCAGTGTTAATTGTATTGTTCTTCCACCCACCCTTTTAAACATGACCTCGTTAAGCATCTGGGTATGCCCACAGCAGGTTCGGGTCCGTTCATCAGAGTTGACGATCCTGCTCTTGCGAGCTCATCAGCTTTTTCATTGCCTCATTCGCTCTACTTAGTGGTGGTGCGTTCTCTTCCTCAAGCTCCTTTCGATCTTTGATGACAATCTCGAAGTTCTTGCGAAAGTTATATCTGGTGGTCATGTGGTCTGTTGGCATTTTTAAGATGTCGTCATCCACATGCCTTATCTCTGTGTGTCCTCTCCCATGTGCCACGTCATGGTCTGATGCTTTTTCCAGTGCCGCTGTAGGAGTAGTCCTCATTGCCCCTGTAATGCCAATGCATGCAAGTCTTTGGACCTTGCTTAGTTTTAGCATAGCAGAGGATTGTCTGATCTTTGGCCACCTTACCAGAGATGCATATGTTATTAGATCAAATGAAAGTAGGGCATTATTGACACAATCTGAATCTGGCCAGGCTATGTATGTTAAAGTTACTTAATATGGAATGCCGCAGCTGGTAATCGAAATATTTGGAATGAAATTCCAGAGAATACCACACGGCCTGACATCCTGTAAATCAACAAACTGCGGAGCACATACTATGCTCATGCCCAGTCTTGGGCGAGGTAAGGTATAATATATTCGGTTTGAGTACCTTAGAGCCGAACGACTTCAAAAAATTATCACCAAATACAACCATGGACTTCGTCAGAAGCACAGGATTGTGGGGTGAATTGTAATCCCTAGGGGTGAGCAGTGGAGGTGGCGAGAAGGCCCCACTCACATAGAACCTCAGAAGGAAATTATTTTCGAAACAGAAATTCGGAATTTGTCTGATAACTTCTAATCTCAATAAACAGCCTAACCATTTTGTTGATATTAGGAAATAGTTTAAAATCAGTAAACACATAAATCTATCGAAAATTATAATAAAAAAACTCTTTTTTTTACTCTGGTAACTCATGGATTGGAAATTCACTGATATAATTGCAAATTTATGAAAAATATCTGACGTAGCTAACATAACATAGACTTATTGGTTGCTACAAGCTTTAATTTGTTCCAGGAAATGTTTATGCGTGTTCGATAAGCTTTTCCTTAGTAGAATTGCTGGAAAAATATCAATACGTTTTCGGATCTCTTTGTAGGAATCAGTGAATCTAATCTATACTTGTTGCAGTTTCATTTTAATGGTAATTCGAGAATGGACAGAGCATTGCAAAGTTGATGTTTAAACAGATAGAAGTAAAATAATCATTGAGCTGTTAAGAGCAGGAAAAAAATGTCAATTTATAATTACATAGTTAAAAAAATAACAAAAAAAGAACTGGCTCAGTTTTAGCTATAAGTAACGCATTATTCGATCATTTCTCTTAAACTGATATAATACCTTATAAGCCAGTTTATACAATAACAAAAATATCATTTTATAAGACTTTTATACCTATTGTATAAGAGTTTTATAATATACTATATAACTAACAGCTACAACATTATAAAATAGTTACTTAAGCTTGTCTTATTCAAGCTGTATAATGTTGTATAATAAATATTGTATAGCATTCAATTGCGTTGCATTATAAAACACTTTTTAGTTGTATAGTGCCTGAATATTCTACGTTATAAAACAGTTATCGTATACCGTTCCATTTTACAATAAAATTTTGTTAAGGCATTTCTTTAGGATGACGTTGTTGTTTTATAAATCGCCATGTTTAAAGAAGAATTTCTTATACCGGTATCGCCGCCATTATGAGCAATTGAGTTGGAAACATGAATTTATATTGAAAAATTTGAATTTATTATTTAGAGAATTAGATTGTGGAAGAATATCCATATGAAGTGATAAACTATTAGTCATAAAAAAAATATTTTATTATTTTTTTTAAGTATCTATTATACTTGAAACTTAACCAGAATTGAAGCGCTTCATTTTCTTGCCAAATATATACCTATCAGTAAAATTTGCGGCGCATCAAAATTTGTGCTATTAAACCATCCAAATGAAATTATAATTTTTTACTATCGATGTCCGCCCAAGCGGCCCAAGTCGTTTTGATAAATCTCCATTTCTACAATTGAAATGTATGATGCACGTTCAAGTTGAAATATAATTTGGTTTTCATATTCTTCATAAAAAACGAAATGCTTTTATAAACTGCTATATGACAAAATGTGCTCGAAATAATAGCATTTAAAAAAAATATTGCATTATACAACCATTTTGTAAGACCTTCATGATGCCGCTTCAATCCCATTTTATAGATGTGACTACATGACCACACTATTAAATCATTTTATAGTAGCTGTATAAATGATTATAAAACAGTCATATAAGAGTTGTATGAACTTTTAATAGAAATGTTGTATGTTGTATTAAGTCATTTTAAAGATTAAGAGGTTATAAGATTGGTAATAAGTCAATAGAGCTACCAGTATTATCCCATCAATGCCACAAGTATAATTTTGAATGCTGAGTTTGCACAGGGGGCACAACAAATGCGGTAGTTATAGAATATTTGATTGAAAACTGAAAATATAAATAATCCATTTACCTGATAAACTGCAAAAGTACGTAAACCAAGCCACGTGCTTGAATTTCTTGACTACAGTCAAAGTTTCGGTGTCAATTATGTCGATCATTTTTGTTGCAGAATAAAAAACTTTTCTTACTACGTATTGAATGAAAACTTCTGTCTCAATGGTAACTATGTATGCAACTAAATGATAATATACAACAATTTTTTTCCATTTTTGTTATTTTACTCAATTATTAGTTACTGTAGAATGTTGGGAATGTTAGTTTAGTTTCTTGAATAAAAAAAAGGCTAGTACAACACGTAAATGCATTGTTTTGTGTTATTTGTTGATAATTACAACAATTATCGTCCTAACTCCAACATTCTTTAAAATGTCTGTGGCTGACCACTGAAAATCAAACATTTTTATTAATTTCGTTGTATGCCTGTCTGTGTGGAACTTTGTACATGTTTTTTTTTTACTTTTTCCCGATGGGTGAGAGACTTTATCATTCAGTGTAGGAAGCAGGAGCCTTATGTTAAATACATTTTTTAACATATCTAACCGTTGCTGTTTTAATACTGGAAGAAATAAATAAAAATGCGATAGTACTCAATTTTTTACGATATATTAGTAAATACTTTGTTTATACATACAAAAACGAGAAGCAATAAATAAAAACAACCAAAAGTTACGATTAAATAATAATAATTAATAGTATTTCATTCAACAATCATTTAATGGTGCATATTTAGACACGAGTATGCAAATTACAGCAAGAGACGCGGACAAACGACATGTTGAATATACTAGTCTTAAATGCGAGTTATATACATTATTTTTTCTACTCCCATATCTTAATTTTATCATTAGATATTGACACATTTCAACAATTTAGAAATAAATTGACAAAAATTAATTTTTTCTGCAGCCGTCCCGAAAATAGAGCTTTCGGTATGATTTATTAAATCGAAAATGAAACTTCACACAAATCGTACCGAAATTAACTATTTTGTAGAGTAGAGTAGGTACACGGATATTTCATATTTTGCTTGGATATTAATTTATAATAGTAAATATGATATCGAAAATTACTAATAATAGAAAATAAACCAGTTTCCATTGGAAGTTACTCCCAAATTTTAATATAAAGTTCAAATTTCAATGCACTTTTCGACCACAACCCGAGGATTTCCGAACACTACCGATGATACGTGTGATTTCATATCTCTTGTGTTTACTTATGTCAATATGGCCGGTATTGCATTAGGTTATGTGTAGTTGTGTGTTTATATTGTATTTTAATCAACTATTAAATGCTTTATAGACGTAAAAATATCATTTATATGTTTGTTTGAGACCATTACGTGTTGGTGTGTGCTTTTTTTATTTCTAAAAGTCAACGTACAGTGGAAAGTGGTCATAAATATTCGATATTTCCGAGGATATTTTAAAACTTTTGGAAGAATATATTTTATTTACTAGTGTTCAGTGACGATTCTTTCAGATTGTGTGAGTAAAGATATGGCTAACGGAGGTTTTGTAAAAGCACAAGCTGATTACTTGCCCAAAATAGACTCATTTATGCTTCTTGAATTTATGAAGTCAAACAGCTGCTTTAATGCAGAGGAAATAAGAAGAGTTAAAGCATTATCGTAAGTACGATTTGAACTATGTTTTATTTATATAATATATACCAACCATATTTCGATGTGTGTTCATAAGAAAATGATGTTTTTATGGTTGATTCCTAGACATATACGTACATAACCTCAAACTATTTAAGAATAAAAATTACCAGCATAGAAGTAGGTACCTACATTAAAATGGTCTTCACAAACAAAAGTAATGCCATTCTCTTAAGTGTATTTTTGCTTGCGCCACCAGGTAAAGTAACAAATATTTTGTCTGGAGTTTTAATAGACGTTGACTTACACACTGGAACAATGCAATACACCATGGGGCAGCCATCTTTATGACGTAAAGCGCGTTTTGGCGGACTTTCAAATTTTATGATTTTTAAAGTCGTTTTAAAAGTGAAGTTTATATTTTTTTGAAAAAATAGTCATGCAAGGTGTTAAGAGACCTGATAAAGCGCCAATTTCCACCAATAGCAAAATTTATGCTTGTACCCTATTGTACAATTAATGTACATAAGTAATATTTATAGTATCTATCCCTATTATTTTTTAATATTTTATCTACTAACGGCTGCAGAAAAAATATTGTACGTAACGATACCCAAAAGTGATTTTACGGGACTCGCCTACGACTCGCCCTGGAAACTGCCTACTCATCCCGTAAAATATCACTTTCGGGACTTGTTGTCATAGCTATGGGACGTAGATACCTCTAGGGACACCCTGGTGTCCCAAGTTATTGTTTACAGAGAATATCTCACTCAATTTGAAAGATATTCCAATATCCAGGAGGTGCCATTTGAAAATAGAAAATGGTATTGGATTATCCATCACGCGGTATACTATATCAATATCCAAATTATCTTTTTTTCTCAAACATATGCTGAATTTCCAAAAATGTTTTGCCTTTCGTTTCGGGTACTGTTAGATACAAAGTAACAGTTCCAATTATGCAAAATACAGCACAAATCCAAAAGCACCAGTGTGCTCCGTAATACTTGGAAATCAACGGAAAACCAAAAAGGACTACGCACATCGTCGATTGATTAACCGTTAACACCAAAGACACACCCAGCGCTCTTAAATCTTCAGGAAATACTTCCCCAGCGAATGTTAGAGGAACATTTCCCAGTCCAATGGAATACGAAATTATATAGATGACTACGAGTAAAATCGACACCCATTTTATATTATTAAAAACAGTTACTCCAATTTGATCGAAATAGAAATACAAGCCAAGAAACGACATTGGAAAAATACAACAAAAAGACGAAATCAAAACTAACTTTCTCCTTCCTAATCTGTCTGAAAAATAAGTTGCTAAGAAGAACGTGGCTAATTTTATCACCCCAACAAGAATACCAACTGAATCTCCGGATAATCCAGAACCGGCTTTGTTGAAAATTAGTGATACATAAGCTAAAATAATTGAAATTCCGGATAACTGCTCAATTATTATTATTTGAGCGCTGATTATAAAAGCTTTTCGAATCGGATACTTGTTGAAAATATCCATTACCGTTCGAGATTTGTAATTCATTGTAGAAGCGATAATTTCTTTGATTTTTTTACATTCTAACTCAGCTTTTATCGGGTTTCCTCTACCTCTCAATTTCTCCAACGCTCTAATTCCTTCTAGATGATTTTGTTTCAATAATAAATAATACGGTGATTCTGGTATCAAAGTAGATGCAATCAGAAAGAGAATCGGTGGTATTGTGGATAATAAAGTTAAGCATTTAATACTCGTGAAAGATCCGAGAATATAGCCAAGTACAAGCCCGATCGGGATGTGCATAATCATGACACAACTTAACATTCCTCTATTGGAATCTTTTGAAATTTCAGTATTATATACAGTTGCGGATAACATTGCACCGTTTACACTGATTCCAGTTAGCGGTAATGAAATGTAGTAAATAAATATATTCGTAGAAAAAGCTGTTGTTATTAGACTACAAATTAATGTGATGCAAACTATACGCATTGTTGTTTTCCTTCCAATCTTGTCGAGAATTCTTGCCCAAAATGGACACAGGATTATAGCTCCTATGTTAGGAATTACAGAAATTATGGATATTTCCAGAGAGGAGATTGGTCTTCCTAATGGATTAACGTCTAAATTGTCTGACATTAGTTTTGGAATGACAGGAGAAAGCCAGGATATCGCTAGTCCGAGTGACATCACCAGTAAGTCAGCTGAAAAATTAAAGAATGTTTAATGTAAAAATAATGGTATATTATATACCAAGGTGGTGAAGACTATTATTATTGAATTGAATTGGTTTCTATAAAATTTTTCCGACTACTAGCCAAATTTGAGACAAAAATTAAAAATAATTCATAAACGCACCACGAGAAACGCTTACCATGTCGTTTGACTGACAAGTACGCCGTCAATTATCGATATATTATGACCACAGATTATAAAGAGAACAGATACGAATCCCGGTAAAACATCAAACGATTTTCAGCTACGTCTTCAATGACCTTGTGCCTTTAACTCGGTATGGCCGCGATTTTGCCAGTTTAAAATATTTTCTGAATTTCTTACCAAATTGCAGTGTTGACTCGGGGACAATAACAATTTCTAGTGCTGGATCTAGTTTTTTTGGAAGTTTCCACTGAATCTTTAAAACTGCGCCATGAATTAAAACAATAATCATAATCGAATATATATTTATGTATTTATCTAATACCTATTTGTACAATCGATTAGTCAAATAACACAATTAATATCGCCGATTGAACACCTTCAAACAATGAAGCAAGCAAAAGTGACGTTATGAATTTTGAGCACAGATTACAAGTGATTTTGAGCATATTTTGACGTTTTGAGCCAAGCCGTCACCCATAGCCGTCACCGTTATTGTGCATGGTTGCCTAGGATATGGTTTGTGAAAAAAGTATATATTTATGGTATGATTTTTATACATTATATTCTTTTCAACTTTATAATTCTTTTAATGTTAATAAAATTGATTTGTAACAAGTATCTGTATCTGTAGAGTAGGGAGGGTGAGTGTGTAGGCTCACAGCACTTAGGCCACATGTGACCCATTGTACATCCTCCCGAGGAGTTGTCCTCCTAGGTCATTGTCCAACCTGTCCTTCTCAGGAAGGTGGATATGTCACTAGGGAATATCTCCTTTATATCGGCAGGTGTAGGCCAAGATTCACCGAACACACACTCTCTTATTGACGATAACTCCGGACACTCGCATAAAACATGTCTGACAGTCTCATCTTCCTGTTCACACATCCTGCATAGAGGTGTGTCCACTAGCCCCATAGTATGGAGGTGTTTCCTTAGTTGACAGTGACCAGTCAGAAATCCTACTATTAAACGTAGGTTTTTCCTGGTCATCGCCAAATATTTCTTCGGGGCCAGCTTCCCAGGGTTGCCCAGGGTGATCCTGGCAAGACTGCATCCTTTGATTCCATCCCATCTCTTAAGGGATTGAGCATGGGTGTAACCTTTGGCTAGTTCCGCAATTGTCGAAGTCGTTAGGCCGTAGGTGTCACTGGGTCCTAGAATGTTTAGTCCAGCGGCTTCCCTGGCTAAAGAATCAGCAATGAGATTTCCTTCACTCCTGTCGTGCCCTTTAACCCACCTCAGGATAATTTTGTTATATGCCGAGGCGCCAGCTAAATCTTGGTGGCACTCTAGTACTAGCCTCGATATAACACGTTGTCTGTTCAAGGCTAATAGGGCTTGTCTACTATCAGTGCAGATTATTATGTTTTTGCCAGAAATTCCTCTTCTGGTTAGTTCTTTTGTGGAAATATAGATACCAGCCAGCTCTGTTTGAACCACGCTGGTATTGTTGCCCATTCCCCACTTAATCTTGAGGCTTAGTGCTCTCGAGTGAACTCCACATCCTGAGCCTTCTTTCATTTTCGAACCATCTGTATATATGCGTATTGCATTTGCAGCATCTGGCTCTGTGTTCTGTTTTATTTGAATTTTTTGTTAAAAAAAACCTGGGTTCAATTGCATCGTTGACTGCCTGCAGCAGAGGTAGCGCAGTGAGCGCTTCCTGTCATAGGCTTAACCTCAATTGACCCACTCCTCTTTTTTACTGTACTCTGTCAAGTTTTCGTATCTGTTATCTTTATAATCTGTGTTATGACCGTACTCGCTATGTCATCAGTCATTTTTCGTTTAGCGCGAATTTTAAACTAATGGCATTTTTATTCGAATAATTAATTTCATCTTGATAGGTAATTTCAAGCAGCGAATATGTTAAAGACAATTTCTGGGTATACAAAATTATGCTGCAAAAGTTTTTGTTGAACTACTATCCCTATATTATCAAAATATTTGAATCTGTTCATTATATTGACCTAATTATTAACCACTAATAGAGAAATTCAACTTCTCAGTTGGCTAAAAGAAGCAATAATTGTCAACTTCACAGTTAGTAGTGTGAAAAATTAATTCTCAATTTTATAATATTTAAAAAAAGCAACATTGTTGAATTCATTAGGTATTTCTAGAGAGTTAATAATCATAACTCACTATTTTCATGCTTTATGACTTGGTATATTATGCATTTTTTAGTCGACGTTAATGTAGTAAACAACCAAAAAAGTATTAACAAAATCTTAAAAATTCACATTGGCTTACGTAGGTAATAAATATAAACATATGTACGTTGTTTAACATTCCTATACAGATATTTATAATAGAATACAACAAAACCTATAAATAATTTATTTTTTCATACAGGGCATCCCGTTAGTTTGCACCAAAACCTTGGGAAATACCTAAGCTAAATTTAGTACCAAACTAAATAATGTACTTTCATATTTAAAACCTTATTTTTTATTGCTATAGTTATTCGATTAAGTTTAATATTATACAAACAAAATTACAATATATTAAATACAAATTTAAATGGATCACCGTATTTTTTAGAATTTTATTAAACAGACTCGTGTTCTTGAGGAAGTTTATCACAGATGTCAATATCATAGTAGGTATTTTACTATTATAACTCCTTATAAAAGACGCAACATACACTTCTCGGGCTATATATCACTTAAAGACCGATTTCGGCGTATTTGCGCCTCATCAGTACAAGGTAGATATCATCCGTCCAGAAATTTCCCCCATATGAAGTTCCTTTACTATTGGAACTTTTTGGAACTTTAGTTCTTTACGTCAAGTTATGTTTGAGCGACCGGGGGTCGCGACGCAAAAGATCTGACCGTTACGTTACGTTATGTTACGTTGCTTCGTTATGTGCCTTGCTTGCGTGCGTGTGCTCTCTCCTGAGTCTCTCTCTCGTTTACGAAGCAGCGATTCATATGCTTCGGCCGGGAATCAAACCCGGGCCACCCGCGTGGCAGGCGAGCATTCTACCACTAAACCACCGATGCTATTAAAATTCTATGCAAAGCTGGTATGCTCTACTTGAATTTGTTCGGATAAATTTTTACTATTATTTCCATAATTTTTTTGCGCGATTGATCTTTTTTGTTTATTTACAGCATCGGTTGTCCGGACGATAGGTTGTGTTTACTGGTTTCTGAGTTTAACACGTCGGTAAGTGATTTACTTACCGTTCAGACGTAGAAAAGTAATAAATAGCATAAAAACAATTTCACCAAAATGAAAAATATATTTTAAACTAATCGAGAAGTATAAATGTCACTTTTAACATTTCGTTCATTTCGAAGAAATTTAAATTATTTTATTCGGAATTTATTTCAATACGATCGCGCAGAAAATGGTGTAAGCATCTCGAACGTTAAGGGTAATTACAACGTTTGCATGTAGATTCCTCTCGTAAAATTGGACAAAATGATAGGAGGATTAAAAGGGGTCTAGCACATTTACTTTTCGAAATACAGGGTGTTGAAATTTTGAAAACTTGAATGTTTTAAT
>CAJUYG010000031.1:622818-647722 GCA_910591675.1 Galerucella calmariensis | reverse complement strand
ACGTTTCGCAGAATGTAATCTTGCACATAATCTTAGCTTTGGTGGTGGTTCCATTATGCTATGGGCTGGCATTTCTTTGGAGAGTCGCACGGAGCTCATTGAAGTGAATTTGAGGATGAATGCTGACTGGTACATACGCAACATCCTTGCAGAACATGTTATACCATATGTCGGCTTTATTGGATATGATAACTTTGTGCTAATGCACGATAATGCCCATGCCCATGCCGCAAGAACAGTAAACCAGTACATTGAGGATGTCGGGATTGCGAAGCTGCGGAGTGGCCACCATACAGTCCTGACGCAAATCCCATATAACATGTATGGGACATCCTAAAAAGAAATATTCGAGCACGGAATCCAGCTCCTAACTCAATTGCAGAATTGAGGATTGCTGCACAGGAAGAATGGAATGGAATACCGCAAGAAACCATCAACGATCTTTTGCGCAGCATGCCTAAAACGATGCAGGGTATCGTTAGAGCTAGAGAAGGAAATACTAAGTACTAAATTGTTATAATTTTGTATTAACCTATCGTGTCCATGTTGTTGTTCTTTTCTAATTAAACGTTATTATCAAAAACAGGCCACTTTACTAATTTCTCCACGAATATGTTGTAAAGATTAAATATGTAATTAATTTGATAAATAATAACGTAAAAGACTCTAATGTAACAGATTTATCAACCGAAATCACAAAAGTGATAAAGACCTAAAATAAAATATGCAATAATTTTGTCCGTGAGTGTATTATAAATACTATTATAACACCTTACAATGTTTTAAAAAAATACATTTCAAAAACCAGACGTTTTAATTAAAAAGAAGCAACTACTTCCTAGCTATATGCCACGACAGATATTGAATTACACTTCCTAGTTAAAACATTGAGAGCTAAACATTAATATCAACCTCAACATCGGGTCAAGTCACTGATCACTCTTCCCACTTTCGAATGGACTACTTTAGCTAGTTCAATAACGGATTATTGGAATCATAGATATCAATCGAGACGATATTATAACTTTTTGATTTTTTCTTTCCAATAAATAATTCTCAACTCCACTGAAAGCTTTACTTCCAGTTTTTTTTTATATTTCAACGCTTGCCGCATTGATGACAAACTTTATACCAGTGAGTAAAACGAGGAATGGATATTCTATCCAGGATTAGTGGGATACGATCCGCTGCGTTCGACAGTATAAAATCGATATATTCGTTTACTTTGACATTTTTTTTGTTGTTTGATGTATGTATATACGGATATCAAAGGATTTTATAAAAATATTACTAGCTTTTAAATTCAAATAGCCGACTCGGATTTTACCTGTTGCAATAGTATACGTGGCTTTATTGAGAATTAAGCTCAGATTTTGATTGTTAAAAACTATGTGCATGAAATGTGAACTCTATGATGAAACACCTACTCACGTACTCTGCTTCTGCGAGGAATTTTTTTTTTGAGCCGTTCCTTCGCCGGTACCACCTCAGCCTGCTAGGCTTATTGTGGTTACTCCTAGTGTTCTAACTACAACCTATTCAGCCATTCCGTTCCCTGTATTAGCTCATACAGGTTCTTTGCTGGTTGGTTGTAGAAGTCTTCTGGAGTCTACCATACAGTTTCTGCCTTCTGTGGTCCAGCGACTCACAGTTGCATAGTATATGCAGAGCTGTTTCGGTATCCTTTTTGCATCTTCTGCATGTAAGGTCTCCGTTGTACAGCCCTATTTTGTTTAGGTGCTCCTTTGTGGGAAAATGTCCCGTAAGTAGCCCCGTTATGGTGCGTAGTTTGTTCCTGCTCATTGAGAGCAGTTCTTTCGCCACTTTTTCTGATGGTTCTTTTATGAATTTCTTCCCATGTATTTGCCTGGTCGTGTTCTTCCAGTATTTATTGTGTTGTTCTTTCAACCACCCTTTTAACCATGACCTCGTTAAGCATCTGGGGATGCCCACAGCAGGTTCGGGTCCGTTCATCTGAGTTAACGATCCTACTCTTGCGAGTTCGTCAGCTTTTTCATTGCTTGCGATTCCTTTATGACCTGGGACCCACTCCAGTGTTACACTGTTCCGAGTCGCCAGTCTTCTAAGTTCTTCGCCGCATTCCCATACATTCCCATATAGCTCTGAAGTGCTTTAAGGGCGGCTTGACTGTCACTGTAGATCCTGATCTGCCTGTTGTTGTAGGCTCTCATATTATTAGCCATTGCACATGCAAGTATTGCATAGACCTCTGCTTGAAATACAGAAGCGTATTTGCCAAGCGAGACGATCCCTTCATATTTGCTCGTCTTGCTGTATATGCCCGCTCCGGTGCCGAGTTCATTTTTTGATCCGTCTGTATACCAGATCAGTTCATTCGCTCTACTAAGTGGTGGTGCGTTCTCTTCCTCAAGCTCCTTTCGGTCTTTGATGACAATCTCGAAGTTCTTGCGATATATATATTTGGTGGTCATGTGGTCTGTTGGCATTTTGAAAATGTCATCATCCACATGCCTTATCTCTGTGTGTCCTCTCCCATGTGCCACGTCATGGTCTGATGCTTTTTCCAGTCGGGTTAGTGCTGCCCTTGCTTCGCACATTATGACACAATGTAGCGGAGGAAGGTCTAGCATTATCTCCAGTGCCGCTGTAGGAGTGGTCCTCATTGCCCCTGTAATGCCAATGCATGAAGTCTTTGGACCTTGCTTAGTTCTATCATAACAGAAGATTGTCTGATCTTTGGCCACCATACCAGAGATGCATATGTAATCCTGGGAATGACAACCATTTTGTACAGCCAGTGTACCATGCTGGGTCTAAGTCCCCACTTAGTGTCGTAAGTGTTTTCTTGATCTGCGAGGACTTACAAGGACGGAAGCACTTTGGAGAGGAAACAATCCAACCAATTCTGAAAATTCCTACAGTCTAACTAGTGGAGTTTTAGGAAAAGTTTTGAACAAAAATGAGGAATGAGGATCGCTCTGGAAAATCTCTACAGGCTCATTCGGGCTTAATCTTTGAAATACGGTGATATATCGGGATATCATGAGATACTAAGGACCGGAGAAGCCCATGAAGATGTTCACGCACATTATATCTGCGAAATCGCTCTAATTACGGGAGAAACCATTGCTTACGATACTGATAGGTAAAAAGGGGGTTAAAATAGGGGTGAAACTTGGATATCGGCAGCCCTGGTGAACAATAATATTCCATGTGGTTTAGATTAGTTTGGCCAAAGGGCCCTTAAGGAATAATCTAGCGTGCCTTTGTCCTGGAGTTTCATACCACCAGCGCAACGACTGGCTGTTTATTCATTTGTGGATGCATTTAGAAATTCCACAGGAAGGTTCTGGCCCTATCATGACCTCAATTGCTCCCTGCTTGGCTAAGTCATCTTTCTTTTTATTGCCTGTTATTCCTTGGTGAACTGGTACCCAGGCTAGTCCATTATGACTACCTAGTATGTTGAGTGCCTTGCGACACTTCCACACCAGATTTGATGTTATCTGATATGAGCGTATCGCCTTTAGTGCTGCTTGGCTGTCGGAGTAGATGTCGATTCTTTGGCTATCCACCTCCCGTCTCATCAACTCTTCTGCACAGCATTGCACCGCCATCCAAGTAGAGCTATTAGCAATAGATTTTTGTGCCCAAGAGTGCCTCATAAAATCCCTCACAACCAAGACAGAATGTTTATTGCATATGATAGCCTGGCTGCTTCGAAGGATCTGTAGTAGTTTTGGATGAGTATTTTTGAGATAGTGGTCCATACAGAAAGGAGAAGTATTATTTAGTTACTTTGGACTTATTTTTTTCAAGGCACAGTCTTTCAGACGATGTAAATTCACATCTCAGTTGTACAAAAAATGTTTTGTTTGCATGTCGTGCATAAAATTCTTGTTTTCATGGAACATTCAAGATAATTTTTGGTCGAGACTGCAGGTCGAGACATTATCATCAAATGTGATTAAAAAAATACTCATTTTACGCACTTAATACAAAAATAACTATTCTACGAGCGTGCGGAAAAGTATAATTTTTGGTTCAGAAAGCTTTACTTTTCCGCATGCTCCTTCTTCCCTCACGCCGTGCGAAAAGGCTACTTTTACTTTTTCACTCGCAAAGTATAAACTATTGCAGATTATATTATTCTATTGAAATTTGGTTAAATACTAATTAATAAATCAATAACCAGAAGGTAACAAATAACCCTGTTAGTTTGTGCCTAGCTATTCTATGTCTAATGGGCTCATTTACATATTTTTTTTATTCTATTATTGGGAAGAGCGCATCATTTTGAGGCTCTGTGCAAAAAATTAGACGTCAGCGAGACTCCTAAGTCGCCTAAAAAAAAGCACTCCTCTCCGAATTACAGGCGTGACGTCATCGCATATGAAATCTCTCGTTGAGAGAGCGGATACCGCGCCGATCGGTTTTCGCTTAGATGACTACTTAGCTAGTAACAGTATTTTGCTAGCTTATATGCTTATTATTTTTTATTATACGTTTTAGCAAATTCTAAACAGTGTTATGTTTGTGAAATGAGAACGTTTAGAAATAATTTAAACTATTCGACACAATGGACCAGAACCAGAATAAAAAACTATAAATATTGTGCGGTTCCAGAATGTAAAAGTACTACGATTAAAACATCTAACAAAACATTTATTTCTATTAATAAGGATGCAAAAAAACGGAAGCAATGGCAGAAAAGCATGAAAAGACTTTAAGCAATCGCTGATAAGTCAACATACTTTGTTTGTGTATTTTTAGGATTTTATTTTTCTTCAATAAGAATCGTTATAAAATACGTTGTGAATCTATATTGAGAGGGTTATTGAAAACCACACGCTTGTATTAATCTAAATTTTTTTAAATACGTAGATCATATTGTTCTTATAGCTTGTGGTGTTATTAATGCTCAAAATTATTTAATAAAATAATGGAGCAGTTCTTCACAAATAAAATTTTATTAAATAGGTACTGCTTTTTTCCAAAAAACAGGTAATCTTTTTCAGTAAATCATCAACGAAACTGGCGTTTATTATTTTATTTGATTCAAAGTCCGGATCAGCTCTAACAAATAATATATCTTTTTTACCAGTGAGGTGCATGTGCATTTGAATCTGATGTAAACTTTTGGAACTAATATTACCTGCTTCATCAAAATAAGTTTTTCTTGTTTCAACATTGGTGATTTAATTTCCACTACACATTCATCATAAATAGCATTTTCTGCATTTTCAAAATTAGGTCCACACATTTTATTTTATTCACACAAAATTTTGCGAGTAATGAGTAATTCAAAATAAATAGATTCTATGCGAGGCACGTTACAGTCAGAAGCGTAATGTTTGTCCACATTAACTTTCATAAGCGGTGACGTCACAGTCATAGTCTTCGCCCCGCTACGGTATGCTTGTTTAATTGGTTGTATTAGGAGAACGACATATTCTATTGACATGAAATTTTCAGAATCATATTTTTATCCCTAGTACTTTGTTTTACGACAGTTAATAATGATTTAAAAATTTTAGTAAACGATCCCATTGAATGATATTTTTCTCATTTTCTGCCCGCTCGTAGAAAACAAGCTGTTCCTAACACATGCGTAAATTGTTTTTCCGCAATTGAACGCATGTCGCTTTCGGAAAAGTATCAAAATAACTATTTATTTTAGGTTTATAACATTGACAGTGGTGTTACTAGGCAAGGTACGAAGACGTGTAATTTTCAGCTCAATCACTACAAAGTGCTGGTTTTCACCGAAAATTAGGTAAAATAGTAGTTTACCTAAATAGTGCGGAAAGTGCTAGTTTTCCGCACGCTATTGCATGGCCGAACGACGCTTTAGCTTTACAGTATTACGTTAAAATTGTTCATAAGAGTAATAATTATTTGAAAAATATTTCTATTCAATGTAGAATTATTTGGAAATATCCGTTATTGCTTATTGAATTATTTAGTCAACCATTGTATTCACCCTCCGTAAATGTTCAAATATCATTGATGTAATAAAACAATCATTATTAAAAGTTATAGTAGTTTAATTACTTGTAAAAGTAAACAAAAAAGCGAATGGTAATCATAATTAAACCTTTAAAAAGCAAATAAGTCAGTGGTGGAGGATAAACGTTGGGGGCTCTTTATCACTTTATAGGAAAAAAATGTAAAATGGAAAAAAGCCCCGTAGTTTGACTGGATTGATTAAAATAATGTATATAATTTTTCAAATTATATGAAGTCTAAATATCAGAAAACTAAATTTTTTATAAATAAATACATGAAAATGTACCTAGGTATTTGAGATAACTAGTGAATTTTTTGATACTCTATAAACTTGATTCTAACGCTGTTCCTTGAGGAATTTAGCCTGAGCCTTTAATTAAAAGCAAATGAGTTCCGCAAGTGGTAAAATTACGAGTTTTATATCGGAGTTGGCAAAAGTTTTAACTCCAATGCTGTAAAAGCAAAAGGGTGGAAATTATCGAGACCTAAAACAATATTCGTTGTAATAAAATGAAAGCGGTCGGCGTCAACAGAAAATAACATTTTGATAATAAAAGGAATGTTGCTAATGAATTAAATTTTTGAGTTTATTGAAATTTATGTAATAATTCAGTATCAAGGTCACAAAAATGAGGGTAATGCGGAAAAAAGTTTCTTAGTAATAAAAACCACTTCTACAACTGCCACAAAAACTGGGAGCTGTGTTATAATGACAACTTTTCCTATGGAGCAAATGCAAATGCAAATTCGTAATGAGATGAATGTTATTCGTCGGAAGGTAACGGAATCTAACGAGAAAGGGAGGCAAAATAAACATAGTAATCTCAAGGTGAGTTAATTACTAGATGAGGAGTTAAGGTATCAAAGTCCAGAGCCCCTTTAATTGACCCCAACAGAGGTTAGTTATGTATGCCGTCGATTGTGTCAATAAAATGATTTACAACATTACTTACCAAAAATATATGCATGGTTCATTCAATAGCCTTTTTGGTGTGCATCATCGATTGTTAATGTCCTTCTAACACATTACGTAGGAAGAAATGGAAAAAAGGCAGGTCTGTGATTAATTCTAATCAAAATATCACAATAATGAACCGTTTAAATGTAATACAAACGTTAACCCTAATCTTTGACCAGCAACAATTTTATTGGTTGATGTTTAGATTACGCGCAACCTATATCAATAATTCAAAAAACCATGAAGGCGCTCCTTTCGTAGCGACAATGTATCTCACGTTTTTACTACTGTCCCAGTGACAGCTCTCGTCAGGTCTGTTTACGGTCAATTATTATTTACGAAAAGTGAATATTAATCTTATTGTTATATTTATTTCAATAATACAAAAATATGCCTAGATACATGGAAAAACATCAGTATTTTGAAAGTTCTCAAGTATTTTCAGTTAGAAAAAGAAGCTGGTAATTATTAATTTTATAGCCTTTTCGAATTTGGCTGAATACGATCCTGATGATCTTATTTATAAAGTTTAGGGTTAGCCATATGTCAAAATAGCAAATAAAATGAACATACCCAAAACCCGGATATACGTCACAAATGGTGACATACACCAAGAAGGATATTGAATGTACCATACTTCAAATTGAAACCAAATTTTCAATCAAATCAATCTACATCGTGGTAGGTGAAAAAAAACCCTGAAAAATGGATGTGTAAATTACTATTTCCAGTGTCTGAATCGAGTGCGTGACTCGAATTTTATAACTGAATCTTGGAAATAAATCAAGCTTACGTATTTACTTAATAATCGAGGTGAATTCTATAAGAAATTGAATTGAATCATCGAACCCTTCTCATGGCTGTTTGATTTGATTTTTTTTTTTTTGATAAATGTATTTTCTCGAGATACACGTATTTTCTTTTGATATAAGGACGTCAACCAAACGTATACAATGAATTTATTTACGGAATAATTTAACAATGTCAAGTGGATGAAATTTTCCAGTATGATTTTTCAAGTGAAAACTTTATCCACGAGTAAGAAAAGGAGTTGCCCTAAGTGTTTGAATGTTTAAATTCTAATAGGGTACACGCATATTTCATATTTTGCTTGGATATTAATTTATAAGAGTAAATATGATATCAAAAATTACTAATAATAGGAAATATACTAGTTTCCATTGGAAATTACTCCCAACTTTTAAAATAAAATTTAAATTTCAATGCACGCTACCGATGATACGTGTGATGTCATATCTCTTGTAATTTTCATAGGGGTTTTATTAATTTCTAAAAATATCCATTTACCATAGGCGGGCGATAAGTTTTTTTCAAGGGGTTAATTTAATTGTAAAAATATATGGACGCACAATAAAATTTTTGAAGAACGTTAATTCACTTGTGTGACTTTTCATTTCCCATGGGAATACGATGAAGACTTCAGAAGGGGTTCATTTTTTTTTGTTTTTACTCCTGCTGGCACTCCCCATGTCAGAAAATTACTTTTTTTAGTTTAATGCTTGATATGAGACTTTCTTCTTTGTTTGAACTTCTTCGAAACTTCGGCAATTGAATCTAGCTAACTATTGAAAACCAACAAAAACTTTGATAATATTTTATTCCCAATATATGTCACCGTACATTTGAAATGAGTGAACGTGTGAGTGACGTTTTTGATTTGTTGCAGATGAAATTAACCGCAAAGTTTTCTTAAGGAACAAAAACGTGTGTCAGCGAAAAATGTTCAGGAAATCTTCACGTTGGTCGTGATTTATCCTATATACAGCATTATTAACTGACGACCATGCCAGGGAAAACCATCGTATAGGGCTCGTACAGCCTGCAGCGGACTAGCATATCACAGCTCGCAGGCATTATACCAATAAGCACGAGGTATAATGTAGATATGCCGTCTTTCGGAGGAGACGTAAAACCGAGGTCCCGAGTCCATGGATGTTGGGCTCGTTAAAGAACGCTACCACTGGTTGGAACACTAGTGGGTTCGCCAAAATCTCCGGTTAGGGGTAGAGTGTTCCCGGCGTCGGTGATTAGCCTCAGTCGCAGAAATAGACCGACGTTAAATAACAGAATAAAAAAAAAACTAAACTCTTCGTCAGAAAAATCTGAAGAATTGTCTTGTCCTAAGTTAATAATAATTAACGGTTCGATCTCTGTACTCTCGTCGATTAAGTCGTCAAGATCCCACATTTTCCCCTCCTCAGTTATAAAATGTTTTATGGCTGATACAGATGTTAGCAAAACCAAACGGAATATTGGCTTTATTCAACTTTAAAATAAAACTTAGTAATGCATACAAAATGACAATCTCTTGTGACAGACAACGTCAAACACTATAAACATAGTTCATACTACAATCTTCAATAAAGACGCAAGGAGACTATTATTACAATGGCGCTTTGCCAGTTTTCGGCAGTCACATTTGCCAACGTTGGAAATTAACTAATTATGTTAATTACCGATACAAAACTTTCAGTATTTCAAAATTTAATGTCACAAAGCTTTTGACCCCCCCTGCCCCTTGTCAACTTCCGGTGATACCACCCTATAACGTGTTACTTAATTTATGGATGACCCCAATATAAGATTTGTTTTATATTGTTTGTGAATTATAACTGGAAACATTTGGTTTATGTAAAATCAATGGTAATTCCAGTCAGACTCGATGGTGTGTGCTTTTCCCAAAACGGAAACCCCACATTTCCTGCCGAATCGTTTTCGACGATGTCCGTAGATTTCGAGTATTTTCATAATAAAACCAAACCCTGGAGCATCGAAGGGATAAGCAAAATCCGCATATTATATATATATATAGTTGGCAAGAACTTCCGTCAAGTACAGATGGAAAGAGAGATATCTATTTAGTTTCTGAATGCAATCCGCGGCCCTTAAGAAAAGTTTTCAGGTCGATGGTCACAGTTTTCCTATACTACTCTCTTTTCTTCCATACAAGTAAACCTGCTCTTTGGTATAATATACGTCTTATATCCAGTGTCGTCGCCGACATGGTATTAAAAAATTTTGACGTGAATTTAATATTTCTTTATATTGAAATGATAATTTTATATACTTATACTTTGGCAAGTTTATCTGGAGCCGTGAAAGAAATGCAGTCGAAAACATTCGATATTGCCACGTTTAACTATGGAAAAGCTAAAGTGCTAAGTATGTAGTGATAATAATTAGAAAAGGTACTTTTTATTATTAACAATATCAACAATATGATTAAACGTTAATTCTTTAATGTGCTTGTTTCCTTGGATTTTTTCTATTATTATTATTTTTTCAATTCATGAATATTAAAAGATGAGCACTTTTCCAAATTTGTTACGGATTCTTCAAGCTCTGGCAGCGTTGTACGAAAACCATCATTACCACACCCTCTTTTTTTTTCGGGCCGAGATGGGAAACTCATTTTCGACTGGGTCCTTAACCAGTACCCAGACAGTGTTGGACTCATCCTCACGGAGATGCCTACCAACCAAACCCACCTCAAACTCGCCGTTACTCCCGCCTTGGAATCACTATCCTAGCATACTTCAAGACGGGCGGCGGTCCCTCACGCACTCTCCTTCACCTTCTTATTCCTTCTATCACTCCTACCTCTCCCATGCCATAGCGAGTCCTTCTCTTTCCCTAATCATGCTCTCTACTACGCCACTTATCTCCATCCATTCCTCCTCGCCCCTCAACATAATCTCCACCATATTTTCCCAATACACCGCCTCTCCCAGTTTATTCTCTAAATTCTTCAAAACTTACTCATTCTTCCAACATCTAAACACATGTCCCACATCATCCTCCACTTCACATCTCTCGCACACTGCAGTTTCTCTTTTTTCCCAATATTGTGGAGGTAACCCACTCTCGACCCATGCCCTGTGAGCACCTGCGTCAAGAAGTAGTTCACCTCTCCAAATTTCCGGTCCACCCAATTTCTCCTGCTCCCAATCGCTCCTTTTAGCGCGCCATCATACTCATCCCACCTTTTCTCCCCCCCCCCTTATATACGTCCCTGGCTAAGACATCAACTCCAGTATTCGCTAATAAAGTGGCCGAATGTCCAGTAAACTTAAAGTTCTCTCTAAAATTTGTTATACACGCTTATTTTAAATGACTACGTATGCTTATGTCACGTACCCACGTGGCTTTTTGTCAGATTTTTCGGATTCTGGTTTGCTGTTGGAGGTGAAGATGTCGCTATCGACACGACTATTGCACTTCCGTTAATGGAAGACATTTATTGATTGTGATTTTGGTGTCTTCTTCAGTTCGGGATTGAGCTCTTAGAGCTTTCGGACGGAGAACATATACCTTGTACTGATGAGGCGAAAATACGCCGAAACCGATCTACAAGTTATGTTGTCCCTTCTAATTGCAAACCAGAATGGTTGGTGTTGAATAGCTTGTAAATATACCAACCCAGTTTGACTTTGATGTGTAATTCAGTAGCCGTCGGTGCCTATAGCCCGGGAAGTAGTTGTTGCTTCTTAGTTGAAAGATCACTGTTTTTGAAAAATATTTTTCAAAACTTATCAAGCGCTAGAATAATTATTATTATACGATAGCTTTTATATCATTTAATAAATTGTGTAAACCTTGTGCTAAATGGATTGGTTTTCAATTAAAAGTTTGTTTTCATCTTTTTAGGGCAACTAAATAGAAACTTGTTTTCAAAAAGTTTTGTTTTTACCTTTAATTTATAACTCCTACGCATTTGCACAGGACTAGTTTTTTGCTGTATCGATTATTGTTTAAACGAGTTCACTAATAATATTTTCGCTAATTTGAAAATAATGGAACTGTCTAGAACATTCGGTAACAAATTGAAACAAACAAAAATTAAAAAAGATAGGGCTCCGAGGGTAAATTTTTATTAATTAGTACAAACTTTTATATAAAACACATTGCTATTTTAATTGGATAACCCAACTTTATTTATTTTCATACAGAAAATAAAATAATTCAGTCAAGGGGGTGAATCGTGGGCTAGTTAATTCGAAAATAATGGCAGCCCCTTACAGCGCCTGATAAAAAGAGAGGTTCTTACGAAAAAAATTTATAAATTCCAATTATGGACACGATTTATGAAATTGAAACGGACCAAATTTATATATTATCTGTTTAACAACAAAGAATCACAGAAATATATGTTATATTTGTTGCAATAAACTGAAATCAATGCCTTGTCATTAAAAAATTGTAATTTATTCTCCTGTTTTCCCGAAAATCCTAATTTTCTCTGCCCTTAAGAGAGTCTTTTCGAAATTTAGCCCCAGACCTCTCAGAGTCTTAAACAGCTGCTGGCCCCTTTAAGGGGAATCTATCGGCAGCGATTTGACAAAATATCGAAATCAAAGAATTTTGAGGTAATGGATGTATTGAAAATTAGGAAAAAAATATATCATGTAGATTAATGTTGAACTTAGAGTTCTCATCGAATAAAAACTTTGAAATGCTAACCAAATTTTGTTGAAAAAAATACGAATCATGAGGTAATTACACATATTAAGCAAAGTTTGAGCCTTTGTAAAGAATTGAATATGGATTAAATGGAAAAACTAATCGATAAGAAGTCTAATTTGAAGCTTTATGAATACTATATAAAAATCTCAGAATCCTCAAATATCTTATGACCGTACAATTCCTTATTGAAATTCGGTTGCTACCACTAAAATATCGGATAAAAATCCATCTTTCGCTTTTCTATCCTATGACTGACATTGTCTCTCTGCTTCGGTAGTCGCGTGCCGTTCCATTGTTGATACAACGCTCGCCGGTCTCGGCGGTCTCCCAGTTCAGTACTGACGAAGCTTATAGAGTAGTACGTGAACCAAAATCCGCTTGGACCGCTTGGCTACCTACATGTCGTTGCGGAGCTTTCATATTTCTAATAAAATTTTCGTTATGTGAACTTAAACGTGAGGACACAAAAAACAATACAAAGCATAATTGTGCAAGGTCGAATTTGGTAGATGCCCCTTAAAGTGAATTGTATTTTGATAAGGAGGTTGTGTCAAATCCGATAATACAACTTTGGAAGTGTGAACCTTAGAAGAGGGTGGGGGCACTCCCTAGAGAGGGGATAAAAAGATACCAGAACAAACCTAGCTATTGGATAAATTACTGTTTTTTGAAACGGTCAAGAGATATTCGACATGGAAAATTTTGATTACCGAAAAAATAGTCACAGGCAAAAATGGCCTTTTATTCGCATTATTTTAATGCTTAACTGTCAACTAGCTGTCAAATGAAAATAGAAAATTGCTTTAAAAAGGTGTATACTCTTCGTTGTTTATGTCGCTTATTCGAAGTTAGATGCACAATTTCCAATTTTGGTACTTGTTCTGATAAATTTTATGTTTCTTAACTCAAATCTGATGTGAACTTTTAAAATAATAAAACTCGGAATCTATCAAAATTTGAATTGTTTGTTTTATTTCTCCGAAGCTGACATCGTAATCAGCGGCCAAAAAACCTTTACATATCAATTATAGTGAAAATCTGCAAAAAGTTGCTTTTTTGCAAGTAATGCATTTAACATCATAGTTAGCGCCTGTCAACGAATATCAACCGTCAAAATTAACTGTCATCTTAAGTTAACTTAACGCCCAAGTTTTCAGGCTTCTTTTAAAATGTACCTAAAATGAATAAATCGTTAAATTGGAGCATAATTGGGCACAGCAAAAACCACATTAAACATATTGTGCCACTACCACTATTGGTATATGGAAAACAATGTGTTAGATAGAGAGACAGATATCGAGGCAATGTGTAAGAGAGAGACAGAGTCGTATACCTCAGGTGCTTAAATTTGAATAATATTCTTAAATTTGGAGGTTGGGCCAATTGTCAAAATTTAGGGGGTGGGCACCAGACATGTGATGGATTACACAGATGACACATGTGACGACACTTGTGTCATGTGACTCTCATTACCACATTGTTTTTCTTACATATAGTAAAACTGAAAATACAAAGGTCACTGACAATACCAACGCCACTGGATAAATCAATATCAGTCAATTGAGGAAGTGAGAGAGAAGAACACTTGCACGCGCTTGCTAATAAGAAGTCAGCTGGTCAGGCCATTCGATAAAAATCACCAATTATGTAATTCGGTGGGTGTGGTAATTATGGTTTTCGAACAACGCTGCCAGAGCTTGAAGAAGCCCATAACAAATTTGGAAAAGTGCTCATCTTTTAATATTCATAAATTGAAAAAAATAGTGTTATTAGAAAAAATCCAAGGAAACCAGCACATTAAAGAATTAACGTTTAATTATATTTATTGTTTATATTGTTAATAATAAAAAGTCCCTTTTCTACTTATTACCACTACATACCTAGCACTTTAGCTTTTTCATAGTTAAACGTGGCAATATCGAATGTTTTTGACTGCATTCATTTCACGGCTTCAGATAAACTTGCCAAAGTATACTGATAGTAACTTTGTAAATCTACTAACCACAAATCGAAAAAATCTACATGAAGAATTACTTGTGAAAAAATGAATTTTTCGTTGTGTACCGCATCTACTGCAATGAGTCAATTGTCGTAAAAAATCTCTAAACCGGTTAAAAGCAGTATACAGTATTATCAGTAGTGATCAATTATTGGGTTTGCCCAGGCACTTCTATACTTCTAGTTCTTTTTATGACAATCTGTGGTATTTGGATCACTTCCGCATCGGAATTCGACTGTATTATTCCCTCTTGAATTCTGCGGTACCATTTTTTGTTCGACTTGGTGCATTTGCTAATAAATGTTGCAGTAAACTACATTCTGCGGAATTAAAAGTGTCCTCCTTGGTGATACAAATGAGTATTTAATGACATCATTTTAATTACTTAAATAAAAAATTTGTGGTATTATAATGAAACAGTATAATTTGTATGCTCCACCGAGTAGTTATTCTAGGAGCTCCACAATCTCATTTAACTAAAACAAAAATATAAGCGACATCTGCAGCACCACTGATTTCATTTTCTCTTTTTTTTCTTCTTTGCAGGAAGGACGTAGTTAGCAAATACGAGTCCCTTTACCGACAATGTAGGCCCAGAGCTTTGGAAGCACTCAACTCGATGCCAGACTTGATGCACGCTACGCAACTCAAATCGAAAATTTTATTTTCTGTAGTCGTGGTAAGTTTTTATTTGATTTTCGGTAATGAACTCTTTCTAAGGATTTCCTTGGGGATGGAAACAAGAAAAATGAAGAGAGAGAGAGAGACTCGAAGTCATGGTTGGTGGATTAGATTTTCTCGCAATTGTATTATTCGTTTTAGATTAATCGTAAATATATGCTTTGGTAAACAAAATTTCATTTAAAATAGAATGGAAAATAATTCCTGTCAAATACAACATTATTCTTAGGCTTGGTAAATGTGAGGGCTGTTTCTAAATTCGTAAGGTGATTGTCCGTAAAAAATTATGGTGGGTCTTTCCCATGACAACATTTTCTCAGCCCAGCTCCTTCCAAGATATCACCCTTAAAAGATGCTGAGTGAAATTTGTGTTTTTTTCATCAAATTTAAGCGAAGACGGAAGCTTGAAGCTTTGCAATCTCCGTACATTCTCAATGACCACTACTGTTCCACCATTTGTGGCCCTTACCCTCCTTCCTCGTTTTTTAGGCGCAGTTTTCTTCATAAGACGAGACAATATTCGAGCCCAGCTCCGCTATGGCCCAATCGATCTCATCATTATTGTCAAAACTCCTAGGGAAACCGTCAAGCCTCCTTGCGAGATCCAGTTTATACCGTTCCCAATTGGTAGTCTTGGGGTCCCTATACTTAACTGATTGTTTTTCAACATCAACCCTGTAACTGAAACAAATGTAACTGTGATCCGACAATGACGGATCATCATTAACATGCCAGTCCCTTACCATACTTACAACGGCACTTGACGCAAGCGTTACATCCAGGACTTCAGTCCGAATCCTATTCCGGAATGTTGGCTTCGTCCCTCGGTTGGGTAGCTGCAAGTCAGTGGTACCTAGGTAGTCAAGCAATGCTGCTCCCATGCTATTGACGCCTGTGCTGCCCCACATAGTGTGGTGCGCATCGGCATCACAGCCAATAAGAAGTGGCAGTTTCCTGACCGTGCAATAGTCCACCGCCTTGCGGAACTCCTCAGTAGGTAGTAATTCTGGTGAGTCGTAGGGCAGGTAAGCAGAGCATACGACCAAACTATGCATCGTACTATTCCTCGCCCAGGAAGTCCACCTTCACCGCTACCATGTCCCTGAAACAAAGTTCCCTTATCAGTAATGCACTTACACTGGAGTGCGTAGAATTAGGAGTGCTCTAGGATTAGGTTCACCCACTGCATAGAATAAACTGCGCCCGGGTGTTCCTAAGCCCCGCACATGACCTTTATACAACCATGGCGAATACTCGCGCAGCGGCACGCCAATGCTGCAAGTTAATCTGGGTAAATTTTAAGGCGATTTTTAAGGCAAGTCGACCGGCGCTGGCACCCAAACCATCGCCTTCTTAAAGTTTTCGAGGGCTGACTGCAAAATGATTTTGAGCGCCAGACCATCCTTCCTGATCTTAGTTGCCGCCTCTTTGAGCCAGGCCAGAGAGCTCCCATCCACACAGGTCCCGGCTTGGCGGTGTCGATGTCACCTCTTTGCAAGTGCCAGTTGGGCCATCTGTCGATGTCCTTTCTGTCGCCCTTGCGGCTCTTCTTCTCCGTTTTTCGGAACCGCAAATAGACTTGCGAAGCCTTTTCGGTCTTTCAGGTGATGGGGCAGCTGTTCCCGGCATCGCCTGGGCCCTCACCGCTCCCATCATCTAAACATCTTGTTCAGAGAGCTCGGTTTCAGTTTCGTAAGGGCCCTATATAGGTCGCCCATCTCCAGAGTCTCCTCAGAGGTCCCTTCTCCTGAGCGCTACCCTCTTCTTTGCTGCTATTAAGATCCATATAGATCCCACGAGTAGCTAGGGAAATCTTGGTCCACCTCCGCAGAGCCCCGCATGCATGCATGCATGTAAGGCTATCTACAATGGGGTTTCGCCCAGTTCCCCAAGGTGATGACCAGTAGACGTCGATCTCCTGTTCGGCCACGCATCCTGTAGGCCCGGTCATCCCGCCGAAGGATTCAGGTTTTTAATGAGGTTGTCTCCTCTTGGTCCGGATAGTCAAGCCAAGACCCCCATCCCTCTGGCCCGCGAAACATGACCACAGACGACCAGGGAACGTTGGTATAACAGGTGATTCCGTGGACTCATCTGGCATCGTAAACCCTTAGCCACGATACTACAGCTGGGACAGGTTGGTCCGCGGCAGGGTTGAGGGCTGTCAGTTGAGGTTTTATGCTCAACGAGCCCCCATTTTCCCCGCAACCTCTTCCTCATAAAAAATCATTGTCAGAGGCCCTCCTATCTGCCATCTGGAGACGCGCCGGGTTGGTTCTTCACCCCCTCCACATCAATAAACATTCCGAGAACGGTGACGAACATCGTGTATGTCTACTGATGTGGACCCGGATGAAGATCCATATTAAACTTCTTCAGTAAAATAATTGCTTAAGAAAAATGGACACTGCACTGCACAAAGATAATTTTTTATTAATAACTTTAGATGCGAACTATGTTAACGTATGAAGTAAGGCACACATTATATATGAAGTTCTATCAATATTTTTAACTAATCTATTATTTCTCAAAGTTTTGGTACGATCTACTGGAATACCCTGTATACAAAGTATTTTCACTCTTTCTACAATCCATTCTTGTGGGTTTTTGACTTGTTTCTTGCTGGTTACTGTATCAACATGGCTTCTACACAACTGTTCTCCTTAATTTTCCCTTCTCTAGTCAATATTTAATTTGAAGGCTCATGTTAATAGTTTAAACGTTTATGTCCCAAGTTATGGAATTAAAACATAATATTTGCTGATATCTAATCTAATTCAACTTTGTTCTATTATAATATGAATATTTATACTATATAGGGTATATAGGGACTTCCAATTTTCCGACGGATCTTCATAAAATATTCAAGTGCTGCATAAAATTTCTAGGGAATAAACATCATAAAAAGAATTTGAATAATCCAATTTTATAACAAGAATTCCAAACGGCGCGGCATTTCAACAATTCTCTATTGTTGTTTCCATACAATTTGTATAGGACATAGTTTTTTTGACGACGCAGAGGTGGCATTTTTTAGGGGATGTTTTAGTTTATGTGTAAGAATTTGCATGTCACTTTTACAGCGAAAAAAGTTACCTGAAACTTTTACAGCCTTAAATTCACTGGGTTTCTTCTCCTATTCATTTTTCAGTAATTTTTTTAAATTTATTTAATAAAACATTCGAGACCAGGTAAATATTAGCTCATGTTTTGGTGGAAGAAATTGTTATCTAAAGTTTGGTAGGTGGAAGCTGTAGAGGAAAAGCAACAACAAAAAACAAGGAAAAAATAAATTCAAATTAAGTGTTGAAAAGTGGGAGAGATGCTTTGGGGGTGGAAAAAGACACTATTGCAATTTCCGGTCAAAGTTGAGGTCGTAGGAAAAAAAGTTGGATGCAAAAGTTGTAGATCTCATAAAGATCTACAATTGGTTACTTTTTCACATAACCTCAAAATTAGCTCGAAAAACGAAGAGAACTGCATTTTTTTATTTTTATATTTAGTAAAAATGGTTCGATTCTAATGAAAATTTGGGAGAAGGTAGCTTTTATAGTAAGAAACTATGAAAAAAAAATTCAAATTGAAATATTCAAAATATTTTGAGATATAATGTTTTGAAACGAAAATTCTCTTTTGTAAATTTTTTGAAATATGCTCCGCGGGTTCTCAGTTTTCTCGTTACCTCATCTACTTTTAATTTAAATGAAAAAAATAGTGATCACAACAACGACAAAGAGCATGCTCAAAAATGCCAAGAAAGGAAAAAGTACATTTTTCAAGTGTGCTTTTTTAATCCTTATCTGATCACCCGTTTTAGCATGTTTTTTTTTCGGTTTCTCCCCAAATAGAAGACGTTATTCAGAAGCCTAGTGACTGGTTTGCATGTGAAACTCGTTAACCATTGTCTGATCAGCATTTAATGCCTTTTTATGAAAGCGAAACCGATATTGACCCGTTTCGGCATGTTTTTTTGGTTTCGGTTCAGATGTAAAGCGCCACTCGGAAGTTTACTAACTGGGTGGAGGGTTAAACTTGTAAGCACTTGTTTGATTACCAGTTTCTGCTTTTTTATGAAAGCGGAATCGGAATTAACCTGTTTTGGCATGTTTTTTTTCCGGCTCAAATGGAAAATGCCCTTCAGATGCTCACTGACTGGTTCACATTTTAAACTCGTTAACCCATGTCTCATCACCAGGCACTGCTTTTTTATGAAAGCAAAATTGGTAATGAACCGCTTCAGCATGTTTTTTTTGGTTTCGGTTCAGATGTAAGGCGCAATTCGAAAGTTTACTGACTGGGTATAGTGTTAAACTCGTTAATCCATGTCTGATCACCAGGGACTGCTTTTTTAAGTATGCGGAATCGGAAATAACCCGTTTTAGCATGTTTTTTTTGTTTCGGTTCAGATGTAAGGCGCCATTCGAAAGTTTACTAACTGGTTTGCATGTTAAACTCGTAAGCACTTGTTTGATCACCAGTATCTGTTTTTTTATGAAAATTGAATCAGGATTGACCCGTTTTAAGCATGATTTTTCCAGTTTCGGGTTAGATGGAAGGCGCCCTTCATAAGCTTACTGATTGTTTTGCATATTAAACTCGTAAACCCCTGTTTGATTACCAGTTACTGCTTTTTAATGGAAGCGGAATCAAAATTGACCCGTCTTAGCATGTATTTTCGGTTTCAATTTAGTTGGATGTAAACACCTGCTGCAATGCGTTTCATGAATGTGGATTCTCATCATTGACTAATTCTAGCATGCCTTCAGCACCTTCAGCCTTTCCTTCGGCAATAGTCGAGTGGTGATGAGTTTCATGCCCAAACAATGTCTCATATTTACAGGATAACTTCCAGGAAACATTTCCTTTATTCTAATTATGTTAACTTGAGTTGAAGTCGTTGATTACCGGTCAAAGCAAGCAAATCTTCCATCACATCTCAATTGCTTTTGACTTCACTGTGTTTGTGCCGTATTATATGTAGCAGTTTCAGTGGCTCGTGGTATGAAACTCCAATTGCAGTTCGATTCTCCATTCGATAGTTTCCGTGGCACCTTATTTTCCATTTCAGTCTTCCTGCCAAACTTTCTCTGGTAAAAATATAAATAATTTTTCAAATAGTTTTTCTCTAAGGGCTTCAGAATTGTTTCATTTGGACTCTAGTTGAATTACACCAATTTTTATCACTTCAACTTCTATTCTAATAATATTAACCCTTCTTTTAGCGTCCCGTCTACGACTATGAGATCCAAAACGCGTTTTTAGGAAAGAAGCGTATCATTTTTGACGTTTCCTGTGAGATTCAGGCGTGACCATAAATTTCATGAAAGGAAATATAAAATTTCCCGACAGAATACCCTTTGGCAAATTTCACGAGTCTTTTGGTGAATGCCCGTGGCGAGAGGAAAAAAGTAGCTATTTTGTTTTATGTCAACACATTTTGATATGTTTATTATTAGTCTGGGATGTTATTTCATCATTTCATTTTCTTTTTTTTTTTAACTTCAACTATACTGAAGAAAATGTCTGAGACTTTTCATAAAATATAATAAAAATAAAGCTGCGAGAGTGTTTTGAAGGAAAAAGGATTTTTAAGTATATGGTAAAGAGCGCCTTGCCAGGTGCAAGTTATATATTTTATTAATGGGCCACTTTGTATGTTACTCCAAATTTGAATTCTAATTCACTTCGCCATTGCAATGATATAAGGGTATAATAGTACCTTATTTCAGTCCTACCATCTCGGCCACCTACGCCCCCCGAAGTTTTTGAGTCGTCCTTTTAATAGGCTGCATGGACGGACATACTTTACTTCCAGTCATTGCCCTTGCATCTGTTGCAATAAAACATAACTACAACTCACAATATTTAATTAAGACCAAAACATTCTTGTGCTAAATTAGCATTTCAACTGTTTTTTCATAAATTCGCCACTCCATCCTACGTGTTTTATTTTCGACTCCCGTCCTAACAGTACCTAAAGGTAAATTCAAGTTTTACATGTAGAATTTCTTCAATTTTCACCCTGATGTGACTTCAAGGGTTAACTCATGCTCTAGCCATTTCAACTCCAGTCTCCTTTACTGTATTCTCATGTCTATAATAAGTACATAGACATCCTTTTTTTTCTTATATCCCTCCTGACTAGCAATATCCTATATCGGCGTATTTATTCAGTGTAGCCACATATATGGTTGGCCTTTGACAACTTGACAATGTAAAATTTATGTATCTGTGTCGTAATCACCCACCCGTACCACCGAATCAAGTCGATTAAATGCAAGAGTAATTTGAAAATAAAGTGGTGATATGCTTTGAATTGTATAGAGACTATGTCGAATAGTTATTAAAAACATAAATCATTTCTAAAAATCACCACTTAACCGTATCGCAATGCGTATGTGCAAAGGCGATACGTAGGTTTTGTTACGTTACGTGAAACGTATCAATCCATCACACGTGCCTAACAAACGAATTGCTTTATTGTGTTCTGTGTTCGCGTTTTTCAACGACAAAAGTGATGTGTGCTCAAAAATCATAACCTTATTTTCTATGATCAAGGTGTCTCACTATTTTTTAGGTTAAAAATTAAATCACATGTATGGTTACGTAACGAACGCATTTGCTTTATACTTCTTTTTTAATTAATCACGTATATCCGTTACGTTACGTTACGTATACGGATAAGTGATCTATTTGAACAACTGCTTTATGTTCCTATTTTTTCATTGACTTTCCCACATTATTATTTTTTTTAAATAAAATTGTCCTCTGTACAAAACTCTGTGGCTAGCTCATTCACCATTTCACAGAGTAGATTTCGTCTTGGCGTGTTCGCCTTTTTTAAGAAACAAATTGGCCGCTACAGTAGTTATTTAAATCTAAATACAAATCCCATCATAAGCATAAATATGAAATGAGAGCTAAGTTTCAATATATATGCCTTGGTTGTTGACTTCAACAAAAGGAGTGAGATCTAATTTTTTGGAACTTTAGTTCTTTACGTCAGGTTATGTTTGAGCGACCGGGGGTCGCGACGCAAAAGGTCTGACCTTTACGTTACGTTACGTTATGTTACGTTGCTTCGTTATGTGCCTTGCTTGCGTGCGTGTGCTCCCTCCAGAGTCTCTCTCACGTTTTTACGAAGCAGCGATTCATATGCTTCGTCCGGGAATCGAACCCGGGCCGCCCGCGTGGAAGGCGAGCATTCTACCACTGAACCACCGATGCTATATAAAAATTCTATGCAAAGCTGGTATTCGCAGTGCTGGTGATCTACTTGAATTTTCACTATTATTTCCATAATTTTTTTGCGCGATTGATCTTTTTTGTTTATTTACAGCATCGGTTGTCAGGACGGTAGGTTGTGTTGACTGGTTTCTAAGTTTAACACGTCGGTAAGTGATTTACTTACCGTTCAGACGTCGAAAAGTAATAAATTTCACCAAAATGCAAAATATATTTTAAACTTATCGAGAAGAATCTATAAATGTCACTTTTGACATTTCATTCATTTCGAAGAAGTTTAAATTATTTTATTCGGAATTTCTTTCAATACGATCGCGCAAAAAATGGTATAAGCATCTCGAACATTAAGGGTAATTACAACGTTTCATGGAGATTCCTCTCGTAACATTGGACAAAATGATATGAGGATTAAGGGGTCTAGCACATTTACTTTTCGAAATACAGGGTGTTGAAATTTTGAAAACTTGATTGTTTTAATTCGATAACTGTGAAATGGATGGATACATTGATTTGACATTTGGCAACTTGTTTTTGAATGTAAAAGGGCATATTTTGATAGAAATGGTAGTTTGTGCAACTAGTGTGGATATGATGGCCATATCGCACGAGGACGAAGTTTGAGCACGACGCCGTAGGCGGAGTGATCAATCGTTCAAGTGCGATATGGACAATCCACACGAGTCGAACATATTTTTTCTACGACCCACTTAAGAAAAAATCTAGAAAATAAAAATTTCTATAAACTGATATATAACTTCAAATTGAAAATTTAACAATTCAATTTTATGTTTCCACTAATTTTTTTGTGGTAAACGTACATTTCTTGAATGTCCAATTTGTATAATGCTACGGTTTCCCTTTTTAAATATACGATGCTGTTATAAGTAGATGTTGCCAGTTGGACTCCCTCATAAAGGGTACCGTACCATTATGAATATTCTGCTAAATTTTTCAAACGTCTACCAGTTGTCGTTATTAATATCAAGCAGAATAATTATTTAAAAATAAAATTAACAATAAAAAAAAACTTCTTCACGGGGAATCGAACCCGGGTCTACCGCGTGAGAGTCTGGTTTGCTTACTACTCGACCAGCGAGGAATATGCAAATTGTTTATCTATAACGTCAGATGTATTACATAATTTTTGCTTAAAAGAAACTAAAGTTCCTACCGTGTGTCCCGCGACACGTTCTACCTTTTTTTGTTAACGTTTAAGGTGTATTCATGGAATGTGGAGTACATTATGTAGCTCGCGTTTGACAGTTTTGTACCGGAATCCCTATTTCACATGTAACACAGTGCATGTATATACGCCCCTAATACTGATTGACAGTAAAGACCATTGATTGTGTTCTAGCTCTACATAATCCTAATCCTATCCTAATCCTATCGACGGAAAATCGAAGATCTTCTTTCAGTACTTTAACCTGCTTATAAAAGATGAGTTGTCTGACATTTTTATCACTTAATTTTATGTTTCAGCTGGCTTTCAGAACCTGCAAAACTCTTAGAGATCACAAATTAATCCAAACCTACCGCACCCTCCATCTCGATCCACACTCTTCTAAATTTCTACCGCTTCGTCTAGAAGTCATGCGTTGCTTAGCAGCTTCTGCGGATAATTTTCCTTTACAAGAAGCCGAAAATCAAGTATTGGGTTTGGTGTGCGAGACTTTGAAGGAATATAAATGTTTGGAGGAGTGTAGCGAGTTAAGGAGGTACGCCGAGGAAGCTACTAGAATAGCTTGGCTGCTACTGTGTCAAGTACCACCGTACCAGTTAGATACAGGTAAGTGATTTAGAATTTTTCGTAAATATTGACAACAGGGCTCTTACAATAATTCGATCGTTCATGTATGTACGCAAAAGGAAGCGGATGCGAAGAAAAGGAACGAGATTTTCGCGTACCGTGTGATGGTAGTGTAGTCACTGCTTTTCTTAGGTCAGCATCCAAGAATGAATCTAACAATGTATTATTATTGATGGTTTTCTAGAAATAAACAATAAAAATTAGAAAAAAATGTTGAATGGTAACTGTCTTTGAAAATATTTCTCAAAACTCATAAAGTGTTACGGTAATTATTATTCTGCGATATGCATTGGTAAAAGCTTTATTATATACGACAAACAGGAAGCTGTAATAATACCACCAAAGCCACGTGGCTTGTTGTCAAATTTTCCGAATTTTGGTTTGCAGTTGTCACAACCTTGCGTTATATTATTCCATTCAAAAATAAATAGTTAAATTGAAATAAATAATATTTAAGGGGGGCTCCTATACAGTAGACGTGATTCTTTTCCAATTTTTACAGAGAATGGTACAGAACCCTATTTCAATTCATCAAATAGTTTTTATTACATCTTTTGTTTCAACTGAATAAACACCAACCAATAACATAATTTCAACTTTATCAACGTATTCTTGTTCACGAAATTTATATGATTTTCATTCGGGCTGTTGATTATTTCATTCAGCTCAACCCAAAAGATGCCCTTATCAAACGTAATTAAATCAACATCGGGATTAACAATTTATAACTAAATTT
>CAJUYG010000031.1:580012-612818 GCA_910591675.1 Galerucella calmariensis | reverse complement strand
TAATTGTAATTCAATGTCCTTCGGGGCATATAGCCAGGGAAGTAGCTGTTGCTTCTTTGTTCTTTAAACTTCATAGTCGCTTGAAAATGAAATGAAACTGTCTATATAGAAAGGACAAGGAGTAATAAATCATTCATTTAAGTAGATTTCATAGACGTACCAACATATATTTTAAGAGGGTATACCGTAAAGTACATTTTGTATTGAACGAATGAGTTGCAGCTCTGCTAAGGAATATACGATTTAGGTCAGAGGTAACGGGATGTACTAATTTTAATAAAAAAAAGTACATACATTTTATTAAGTTTGATAAAGAAAGGCAACACAGTTTATTCATAATAGAAAACAAACCAATCTGTAACAATAATTATTTTATATATTTTTGTTCTTTTTGTAAGATTAATTCAAACTTTGAATATTGTCACAAATAAATTACAATGAAATATATTTTTAAAAAATTAATTAAAGTCAAGAGAGCAAGATATCGTTACAATTTTTATTAAATTCTAAGAAGCAAAATGAATATTTTTTATTTGTATTACTCCTATATGGAGTAATATGAAAACAAGATGAAAACATTAAAAGCGGAAGGCAGGCATTCGTGGAAGGTTTGTCGTTAGGTTTGCAGCCACCATCTGGAAAAGGAAAAAGACATCATTGTCCATGTTGGAAGTTCTGAAGGTTTTGTTGATGGTGGATTATTAACTTTTATTTCAAAACGCACGGGGGACTATCACGAAGATATGAATGGGGATGTCTTCGAGGAATGGTTTGTTCAAATGTTGGATCTGATTCCAAAAGGGGCTGTTATTGTTATGGACAACGCAAGTTACCATTCACGGTTACGAGAAGCATTGCCCACAAGTCGTTGGCGTAAAGCAGAGCTTTTGGAGTGGCTTATTTCGAGAAATATTAAGTTTCCAAAAGATCCACTAAGGAAAGAACTTTACAGAATTGCAAAAATGAACAAGAATAAATACAAAACCTACATTGTAGAAGAAATGGCTTCTTCTCGTGGTATATCAGTTCTTCGACTTCCCCCTTATCATTGTGAACTTAATCCCATAGAATTAATATGGGCTCAGGTAAAGGGGGAAGTTGGAAAAAAAATACTACTTTTAAAATAAACGATGTTGTGAAATTATTTGAGAGTGCTGTAAGTCATGTTAGTAAGGAAAATTGGACAAACTGTATCGAGCATGTTATCAAAGTAGAGGCAAATATGTGGAAAATTGACAATATTTGTGATGATTTAATCGACCCTATTATTATTAATGTCAACAACAATTCTTCCTCTTCCGAGTCGGATATAGAATAAAATGGAAGTAATAAATGTATTCCAATAATTATTTCTTTCCATTTTTTATTATATTATAATTTAAAACGTATTTTTTCCCAAAATACACACCACTCCATTGCGTTATTGCTTATCTGCTAATCCTTTAACAATGAAGAAACCCTAAACTTTGCTACAACTGAAACAAATACGGGGTCGATCTACCTGGTTTTTAGATTTACGGAAGAAATGTAATTTAAAGTAAGAGATTTATCAAAAATTTCATGGTGCTCCCTGTAAAGGTTTTGCATACTTAATTAGGGTTTATTACTCCTCGTACTTTTTGTACATACTATACTTGTCTGGCTTACGGGCGAAAACTCGGACGGACAAACACCCTGACCGTGTGAAAGAGGCCTAACTTATTTCATAACACTAATGGTTTAGGAGACATCAATAAGGAATATCAAAATAGTGACCACCTTGTATATATAGGTGAAATTACCTTGGTTTTATTAAAAGCATCATCCTGTATATCATTTTATCTACTTGTTAATTGAAGTTCAATGACTTAATGATACTTATAATCGGTAGGTTTAAACGATAAGAACTGTTTGAAATGATGTTCAAAACACTGCTACTTTTCTTAATTATATTTTTGGTTGTGGTGAATGAATCGACTTTTCCGGTAAATTGAGCATTTGGAGTGGACGTAAAAGTGGATATTTATTTTGTGCTAGATTAAACGATTCAATAGTTGTCTGTACTCGGGTTCAATATTGGTTGTTTACTCATCCATGATATCCTTTTTTTTTTCTGCCACCTACACCTATGCCGTGCAGAACTGATAAGAATACAAAAAGGGAGTTTTGACATTCTTTACTAAATTTTATTATTTTCTTATTCTACGTATTCCCAACTACGAGGGTTGTCTTTTATATTATGCATATATAGGGTGCTCCAAAACAGGACAACCCCGTCTCTATAATAGGTGGAAAACTGAAGAATAATAGTAATTGGAGTTAGCTTTGTAAACAAGTTTCATAACGCCATCCGTATTTAAGATGAAGGCTGTTGAAAAAAAATCCATACACATTGTAATGAAATTTTAAACGAATATGTTTTGGAAGCTGATACCACAGAATACACCAGCTTAACAAGAAACGAAAGCCGGCGTAAATTCTATGATGTTTTGGGGGCAAAATTTCGTGACCTTCAAACTGACGTTGACAGATAACGGATCAAGTTACACTGAGAAAATTGTTAAAAAAAATGTAAATTAAATGTTAACTACACCCAAAAAAGTGAAACCAAAGAATCTCAAAATAATAATTTTTTATTTTTATGACTTGTTTCGACAAAGTTTTAATTGATAAACTCAACTTATGAATTGTTAAAGTTAATTTAACAGCTTAACAAATATTGTGAAAAATATATAAATATAAGTTTTAGCTTCTGTTTTTGGAGTACCATCCATTATTAAAAATAATGAGCTATTGTTTAATCAAATGATTCTTATTTTCTATATTGTTATCGAAATTATATTTGTAAGTACATATGTACTTATGTAGCACTATATGTAGGATAGGGTAAGTCTAAAAACCAATACAATAATAATAGATTATATATTTATAATAATAATATTAGTTTACAATGTATAGGTGCAATGGAAGAATAACATTAAAAAAGTAGTATATATCTATAAATTATTGCATGTAGAAACAATTTCTCTTACCTTACGGGGTCTTTGGGAAATCTAAACATACTTATTCCGTCTTCATCACTTGAATGACAGCCACGAATTGCACAAGTTTTTGGCGCCATAACTAATAAATGTTTTGTAAAAATTTTGTAAACAAATTTTATCGTTCAAAACACAAAAAATTTTGTAAATAATCAAAAAGCTTACAACAGAGAAAATTCTTTGGTAAACAATAAAATCACATGTCATTGACAGATAACGGGCTTAAAATGGCGACTGTCAGACATGCGCACCCAGAAAATTAATTGTAAAATAGCACAAGCTTCGTTTCTTCTTGGGATGGTGTATTCTGTGATGATAATAAACAATGACGTAGTAGCATGCGGTGATAGAACTATGACATCAGTTTGATAGCTTCTTACTACTCTATTCCAGCCAATTAAAACGTAAAAAAAGGTTTAGATGACACATGAATTGTATTTTCAACAAAATTGGTTCCAGATACATTGAGCCCACCAAATAGGAACCTGGAGAAATATAGCAAAGACAGTTCAGCTTGTATACTATCAACTTCGCTCGTGCCTTTATAGGCCAAGCAACGGAGCATGCGAGTATAGTGATTTTTGACAAAAATCCTAGTAGAAAACGAATGATGCCATCATACAAATTCAAAATCGGACAATCGACAACGCATCCAGACACCCTGAAAAATATCGTATGAAAAAATTAAAATTGCAATTACGATATAACTAACCGTCGCTTGGCGTCTGCTCTTTGCGCATATGAAGGGCATACGAACAATTGAAAAATGACAAAAGATATGAATTTCCAAAAGAATGACTAATTTTCCGGTTTTTCCTGATTTTCTCGGTTCCTAATCATCCGATTGACTTGCTCGACCTCTCATTTTGTTCGTATTTTAATTCTACCATGCCATTGAGATTGCTTCAGTACGTTTTACGCTCTATGAAAAAAAACAAAAAAAGAAGGTTTTTTTTAATTTTTAATGTTTATAACAAATGACAACAACATTTGCGTGTCCAAAACATATCAAAATGATACTACGCAATGTGCTTTATATAATGTTTTTTACTAGGATTTTTGCCAAAAATATTTACCTATTGCTTGGCGTATTAAACTACAAAAGACTGTAACTTAAAAATCCCCAAAAGAAAAGTAGCTTCAGATACCGATTGTGATAAACATTACGCTGGGAGGAGCCTAGAGTAAGCCTACCACTCATTGATTACTCACGGTGGAGTTGTAGAGTTCGACACCTTTTCGCGTTTTAACATAGATGGCTAACTGGCAGTGAAATATAATCCTGCCATTTGCAAAGTGGTCATAATGTAGGACTCTTATTCAGATTCTGTCAATTTTAATGGATTCTTTAAAAAAGGTTTCATTACAATTTTATCAATAAAAATGTACTCAATCAAATAAGTGTATTTTTTAAATAATATGATCCTCATTAATAATAAATTTTAATACAAAAGCACAGAACAATATAACAATTGTTATAGTGTTCCGTGACAAAAGCCAGTTAAAAACCATAACATTATTTGATTAAATAATTTAGAACAAATACATTTATCAAAGACAAATCGCCACAGCAGTAATCTGGCTTTTCCTTCTGGTCGGATTCTGCGTAAGTAACCAATACGATGTTGTTTTATGACGAATTCGATTTAAGCGCTCCTAAAATAAAATGAAAACGATAAGGAAATACATAACGCTGTGCTCAGCTAGTCCAATTAAAACATCAAGTTAGGCGGTTTCCTATTAAATTCGTTCTTGATAATAAACCTCATTGACGCAATTATTATTACCAACACCACAAAGGAAAGGATGTTGCTTTTTTTTAAATTTCACTTTAGCTTTTGAATAATCGTTTTTATATTTAAAATAATTAACAATATAATTAGCGAGTTCAAACAAGATCACCGAAGCCGTTGATCATTCAATATTTGTTAGTTTAATGTGCCATTTTTGTTCTTAAAATTATTGTTTGCGAAGTATAACTGATGATTAGAGCTCAAATTCTCGTTTTTGTACAGAAATTTTTACAGTAACCCCAGTATATCAGGATACCCGGATGCGTCATTGTACATGCCTGTAAATGTTCATAATATTCATTATGTATTTGTTTAAATATTGTACGTAAAAATGGCCCCAGTGAATTATGCAGCACGTATAACTTTGCACAACACAGTATCCATTGAATACAGCACAGTTCATCTCTTTTCAACCTCCTCTTTCCCTGTCAGTCATCATCAGGTCTGGCGCATACGACGATACGACGAAAACTCATGAGCAGGGAAAACGCGTGTGCCGTGGTGCCGATCGGCTGTGTAAAATCCGCAGAGAAAGTAGTGGTTTAGTTAGTACTTCTACAAAGGGTGGAAAGTGTGATACAGGGTGAAATTTAGGACACACCCCATACTCAGTGCTTGATTTGAACGCGGATTGTGATGAGCGGCATCCACGTTCCACTCTAGCGTGCGTTTATTTGTAGTTGTCGTCTTCGATGTGAGGGTGAAATATTTGACAGTTCACGGAAAGTGTATGAAATTTGAAAAAAAAAGAGTGACAAAAACCTATCGGTTTTGAAATTTTATCACTTTAAGATAAAAGATTAATGGAAACGGGTCGTTATAGGCCCGAACTGCCGGGTATAACAAGTATTCAAACTGGAACTAATGGAATTAGAAAACATAGTTGCAAATACCGTTTATTTAAAAGCAAGAGAGGGTAGGTTTTTACACAACTTTATAAATAACAGAGACTTGAGTTGAGATTTACTTTGCAGGTGGATCCGATAGTAATAAGGGAAAAAGCAAGAAGTGGAGAAAAATACTGCAGTTTCCACATATCTCACAGTGTATTGACCTTATCAACAGAATAGGTAAGTGTTTACTACTTTACTATTTTTTGAAGAACATGCAATGGACATGCACTTGAAAGACAATCCTAATTAATTGAGGTTAGATTTCATACATATTTATATTTACTCGGCAAAGATAAAACGTTTACAAAACATAGTATATTTAATTGTTTACAATGGTATTTGCTTTTATCAAATACTATCAGCTGATTAAGTTTATAGGTGCCTACTATTAGTGTATTTACAAATGTGATATAGATACAAACAGATACTTACTTAACTCTTATGTAAAGAAGGATCCTTTTTAAACTAAACAAACTACCTAATTCAGTTTGAATTACATTTTCTAATATTTCAATGAAAAATAATTACTCTGGAATAAAAAATATCTGCATAAAATAAAATTTTAGAAAAGGGCATTTGCTTCAGTTTTAATATTATAAAATGAGTCAACAAAATATTTTGAAATATAAAGTAGTCACCTAATTAATGTTTTTATTTTTTTCACTCATTTCTATTTATAAGTAGTAGATGACTTTAAAATATATGGGTCATATTTCATAACTAACCAAATTGAAATTTCCATATGGGACTTGTTGACAAATGAGGACCAATGTAAGCAACAACATAATAATTGATTATTATTTATTTGAAGTTTCTAGTTTCTTTAATGCATTTTTAAGTATTAGTGGGATATTAAGAAATGTCTACATTCAAATTATGGGTCCATTCACATGGATTTCATAAAAACTTTCTACTACCTATTTCTTACTAACAAAAGATTGTATTACTTTTGATAGAATTGAAAAGTATTATGTGATTTGAAGATCGTTTGTTTCAACCCTCACTACATGGAATCTTTCCATAATAATTAATAAATAACAATTTTCCCAAAAGAAATATAACAAATTATATTACTTGCCCAGTATAGAAATTTTTATGCATAAACATGTAACGATAATACCAAATTTTTGTATGAAACCTAGGTTAGGATCCTATATGCAAAATATCTATATGTTCAATAATAAGAGTATATTGAACATCCTTTTCATATTATGAACTGAATCTGTGATTATTTTGATAACCATGTAAGTGTTCAATGGTATTATTCAATCTGGTGTAATGATTCTATTTAATTGAGTGTTTGCATAATTTGGCTCATCTATAGGTTTATTTCTAAAGCAACTAGGATCTTCACTTAGTCTTATACCTACTAAGATTTCATTGTGTTTCACCAATATAAACTGCATTGATTGATTGGTTCAGCACTCGGTTCAGCATCACCAGTCAGAGGCTTAGAGTTCTCTGCACGTCAGCCCTTAGCCTTTTTGTTCTCTTGGTTGTGCCGTTTATGTGAAGAGACTAGTTGCCCTTATCAGGCTCAATAGACATTTCGCTAGATCCTTCTGGGAGAAATCCTCCCTTGGATGCTCTAGTCCTAAGAGTCTATATAGGTATCCAATGAGATAATGCTTCACAATCTAAGATAATATGAGAGTCTTTTTTCTCCTCTTCCATGCAGAACTTACAGATAGATTCCTCCAAATATATGCCAATTGTATCCATGTGCTCCGTTAGGGTACAGTGACATTGGATCTTATATAAGTTGATTTGTTCCAGAAAACCCAATATTATGGTGATCATGGATTGTAATATTCTTCTTTAAATTCTTTGTGTAGTCTCAAATATTATCCATGAAATTGTTTGACTAAATTAGTAATATATAACCTTCCAAATTTAAAAGAATTTAGAATATTTCTTTCTATAAATACATATTCAATTTTATTAGAAAATATTTTATTTAATAGTTATCTTTATATTAAGCCAAACAAAGCTCTCGACAAAGCTATATGTTAACCAAAAAAAGAAACAATGACTGATACTTACAGTTTATTTAATTTGAAAAATATAAACAATATTATTGACAAATTGAAACAGTCAAAATATAATCTTTAAAAGGCTTCAAAGAATGAGATGCTTCCTTTCTCTACCATAAGGGTAGATTTAATGCTTCCTCTTTCTCTAGTTCTATTTTTTATTTCTTTCTACTCTCTTCTGACAGTACTTATCTTAGTTTAGATTCTGTTTCCATGTATTTTTTTTATTTTTTATTTTATCGCATTAACCTCTAGCTAGGGTTATGAGCGGGGACAAAGTGTGACTACATGAAAAAGCATACAATAGTTCTTATATTTTAAAATAGAGATTGGAGTATTTCAGAAATTTGAGTACTTTTTCATAGTTTTCACTTAACGCGCGTTTCATATTAGGTGGGATGTTGTTAACTGTTCTTCTAACACTAAAACTTGCACAATCCAACAGTATATGTTTTATGGTTAGAGGCACATCACATATTAAACACTGCTTTGGTGGTTCTTTATTGAATAAATGCTGGTGTGTGATGGCTGAATGTCCTATTCTTAACCTGTTTAAAACAACCTGTACTTTTCTGTTCTGTGGAAGTGTCATCCTGGATTTTACCGATGGCATGATTTCTTTAAGTAGTGAATTGGTTTCTTCCCATCTTTTTTGCCAGATATTCCATACAAAATCCTTTATAACTGGTTTGAAGTCAGAAACTGGAATTTTTTCAAAAAATGGTAGATTTTCGCTGCTTACAGAATGTCGTGCAATTTCATCGACTTTTTCATTCGATGGTAGGCCTACATGAGAAGGAACCCACGGGAACTCTAACGTGTGTTTTCTGTTTACAGTTTATAAGCATTTTTTTGCAATGGATACCATTAAAAAGAAGAAAACGGTATTGTGTGTTTAGTTCGTGGATGTAACAATAAATATTATAATTGTGATTATAAATTATACCTTTTTCCAAAGGATTCGGAAAGGTGAGAAACTGTTAGTATAATACTTTATTATTTGATCTTCATATTACATTTAATTTGTTGTTTTTGTTTCAAAGCTAAAGTGGCTCGAAACATGCGATAGGCCTAACTTGATGTCAAAACTATAAACTCTATAAAATAGTAGTCATCGTTTATGTGGTGCTCATTTTAACCAGACATGATTATGCAACCTCATAAAAGAAAACTTCTTTTAAAAAAGGCTATTCCAACAATATTCCTTTCATCAAATACTGCAATGCCTAAAGACTTTCAGACAAATGATTTATTGGAAAAGAATTTTGTTCGCTACTTTTGTGGTTATTTAATTGAAACATTCATACATGCAGCGTATGTGAGACGTATTCACAAGCGTATCAGATTTTAGACGATTCGTCTTTATACTGTTACCTTAGAGCTTATGAAAATACGAATAAGGATACTTTTGGAAACTTGAATATGCCGCATGAAAATTTTGTACAATACATTTCATTATTAGAAACATTATTCCAAATGACTTTTGAGAATGTTGCTACGGAAGATAATATTGTTGAATCACTCATAAATATTAGTCAAACAACAGAGTTTGTACATCCTTGGGTTGATTTTCCAATAAAATATTTAATGAAACTTTTCTTCAGGGTACGACAATATTACACATTAAAATTTGTCAATAAAAATTTTAAAAATCATAATACAATGAAAATTGTAATATGGAAAAACCAATAAATATTTGGTATAAGACTATTGTTTTATTCACTCATCAGTGTACTGCTCTACAATATTTAAGAAAAAACATTTAAGACGTTCAAGTCATTTTAAAACTTATGCCACCTACGCCTATGGTAAAATAAATCGTAAAGCGATCCGTTCAAGGTCATCAAAAGCTCTGGCAATTTATGAATGAAATTTATAAGAGTTATACTACTGGTTCGTTCTTATACTGTGATTTTACCGTGCAATATTTGAACAACAAATTCATGATTAGAGCAACTAATTACCAAATAGGAAGCACTAAATTCTTAGATATTTTAGACCTTTTTACCATGGGTTATTGAGGCTAATTTTATGGATTTTTGTATAATTCTCTAGCCATCCGGTTCAATAAAATTATTCTTATTTAATTAATCAGCTTCTATTGCAAAAATATATTACAATATCATTTTTTATAATTTTCATGAAGATTTCTATCTCGCCTATAAAATTCTAAACAGTTACACCTTGAACCACATTACCTAATTTTATGAAACTTTCCATCACGATTTTAGAAATGTTTTGCTTAGTAATAATTATGCAGATATAAATAGGTGTTAATTATATATCAAAATATAAGAATACACGATTTTTATTGTAACTTATCAATCTCTGTCGAATAATTTCTCATAATATTTATGTACAGCAACAAATTTAATTGGGCAAATTGCAAAAAACGTGTTCGAATTGTTTTGAACATGTTGGTGTTGATCTCATCGGGCGCAGTAACATTTTTTTATTAAATTGTGAAATATTTTAGAAAGGACCATACAGTGATTGCACAGGGTGCAGCCATAACTGTGACTTATTAACGGTATATCTCATAGAAGCTAGTTGGTTTGTGAGTTATGGGGTGTTTGAATAAAGTAGAACTTTGAAATATTTTTAAAGGGATTATGTTTGTATGTAACAGGAATTAAACCGCAATGCTTTTGGATTATCTTTATTTTTTACCTTTCAGTATTATTCCAAGGATTATTATACAGTGTGGAAGCCACTTATGGAATAAAATTCTTTATGTCATTATTTTAGAAAATTATAAAAAATGCCGAGACATGTCAACTTTTGAATTGAGTCGTGCGATATGTAAACATAAATGTAAATGTACAGGGTAATTCACGCAAGTATGCCATAGTCGGTGTTGTTTTTTTTAATGAAACACCCTGTATATTGGCATATTTTTGAAATCCTCTTAATGAACCGATAAACCAAATAATGTATGGTCAATTATGAAATATACAGGGTGAAATTTTTATTTTTACAGTTATTAAACACATACATAAAATACCTGATGTATTTGATTTTAATACATTAAAATAAATGCTCAAAATGTTCTCCACCTAGTTGTTGGCAATAGTACAGTCTCCTATAGAAAAACCTAACGGCATAAGGTCTGGCGATCTAGCTGGCCACTCAAAGTACCTCTTCGTCCAATCCATTTATCGGGGAAGATTTCATCTAAATAAATTCTTACCATTAAAGCATAATGGGGTGTTGCTCCGTCTTTCTGGAACCAAACATTTTCATTCGGTAAGCTAGGATCAATTGCGTTGGGATATAAGTTTGCCAACGCAGGAATAACTTCATTTCTAAGCATATTGAAATATTTTTCAGCTGTCAAATTTCCATCTATAAATATAGGACCAATAATATGGTCGCTCATGATACCGGCCCAAACGTTCATCTTATGAGGGTACTGAGTGTATCACGCATCCAATTAGGATTCTCTGTGATTCCACATTATTTACCGATTTAAAACAATCCACATTATTTACCGATTTTGTCTAATTATTGGCGTTTTTATGCAATTTTTAGGTATTTATGATAAAATTCATGGGCGTAGCAGGTTTTGTTTAATATACATATACGTCTAATGATTAGTTAGTTTAGATTTTTGATAAATCCATAGTTAGCTTATTTGAAAAAGTACCAATATTTAAAGTGTAATAAATTATTAATTTCAAAATTCCACCCTGTATAATTCATAATTGACCATACATTATTTAGTTTGTTGCCATAGGTTCATTAAGAGGATTTCAAAAATAAGCAAACATACAGGGTGTTTCATTAAAAAAAAACAACACCGACTATGGCATACTTGCGTGAATCACCCTGTACACTTAAATTTATGTTTACATAACGCACAACTCAATTCAAAAGTTGACGTGTCTCGGAATTTTTAATAATTTCCTAAAATAATGACATAAAGAATTTTATTCCATAAGTGGTTTCCACACTGTATAAAAATTCGGCAAACTTACAATCAATAAGAATATTTTGAAATTTAATGTTGTAATCGACGCGTTAGCGGAGCTCGGCCAGCAATCGTGTGCGGAAATGTCACTTTACGTACGTGTTAGGTACACTATTTTTCCTACTAGCGTGCGGGGGGCGTACTTGTGGAAATTATTGAACACCTCCCATTAAGGGGTGTGTATTGAAAAATCCCATAATTCAGTCCAGCTTATGAATTTCCATATATTTTGCATAACCGTATATAAACTTTAATTAAAGCATATTTATTTAATACCTACGTCATTTGCAATTTTACCGAAACAAAAAGCATCATTAATTCATAAAACTGAAAAGTCAATCAGGCCTCGCTTTTTTTTCAAACGTTTTATACGGCATCAATTTCAAATATAATTTCCATCATACATATTAAACTCATCACCATGCGTTGTTTTGCTGGCGCTCATCAATGAAAAATGCAATTTTCTAAAATATCTTCTATCTATCTGACAGGCACCGATTAATTTTTTTTTTTTATTTTAAATAGTGTAAAATAATCATCCCCACAAAACGTTTGTTTTATCAAAACGTTTGTTTGCCCTTTTGCAAATAGACTGTGTTATTTATAAGATCCGACATAGGGATTCCTGTACAAAACTGTGAAACGCGAGCTAAATTTTTTACCAAATAGCGTTCATAAAAAATACTAACAGATTTGGAAAGGTCGTTGAAAAATAAGTTCAAATGTACTTTTAAATTTCTTAAATTTGCTTTGGTTCAATAAAAAAATGTATGATTATTTAAAAAAAAGTAGTACACCATTTTCATACACTTTCGAATACTGAAAACACCACAACGGGAAATCGAACTTTTAACTTTCAAATTTCCTGTGCTTCTACCCGTCTCGCTATTTCCTACGCGGTTGAAAGTCGAAAGTGGTACGAAAATGAAGTTCGACTTTTTTGAATATAACTATCCATTTCTTTATTAAACCAGAGCGAATTTGAAAAAATTGAAAGTGCATTTAAACTTATTTTTCAGCGACCTTTCCAAATCTGTTTATATTTTCTATGAACGCTATTTGGTAAAAAAGTTAGCTCGCGTTTGACAGCTTTGTACAGGATTCCATATGTCGAATCTTATAAAACACAGTATAGTAACAAGAAACATGGAAATTGTATAACCCGAATTTTAAAAGAAGAAAATAATTTATATATTTCCAACACATTCCAATACCTACATTAAAAATCTGAAATAAACGATAACAAGGTCATATTTGTTGTTTTGTATCAATAAAACAGTATTAAAATATTATATATTGACGTACTTATAGGAATTTGATAAGAATTATGGGAATTCAATGTATTAAAATGTTGAAAATTCAACTATTACATTTTTTTAATGTGACTGATAAGAACTGGAATTTGAAATTCTTATTAATATTTTAACTTTGGTGTAAAAAGTTGTTGTCGACATATCGGTAAACACCATTCCAAGATATTTCTCTTATAGCAACATTGTGGATTCAAGACCAAAACCCACAGCAGGTAGTCGTTAATCCGATAACAATAGCACAGTAACGTATTCGTTTATTCGATAAGCTGAAAGATAATGCCACAGTATAAGAACCAACCAGTAGTATAACTCTTATAAATTTCATTCATAAATTGCCAGAGCTTTTGATGACCTTGAACGGATCGCTTTAAGATTCATTTTACCATAGGCGTAGGTAGCATAAGTTTTAAAATGACTTGAACGTGTTAAATGTTTTTTCTTAAATATTGTAGAACAGCACACTGATGAGTGAATAAAACATTAGTCTTATACCAAATCTTTATTGGTTTTTCCATATTACAATTTTCATTTTGTTATGATTTTTAAAATTTTTATTGACAAATTTTAATTAAAGTCGTACCCTGAAGAAAAGTTTCATTAAACATTTTATTGGAAAATCAACACAAGGATGTACAAACTCTGTTATTTGACTAATATTTATGAGTGATTCAACAATATTATCTTCCGTAGCAACTTTCTCAAAAGTCATTTGGAATTATGTTTCTAATAATGAGATGTATGGTACAAAATTTCCATGCGACATATTCAAGTTTCCAAAAGTATTCTTATTCGTATTTTCATAAGCTCTATAATATGTACACACTTCGTACCCGTACACTGCATGTCATTAATGCGCTCCTAGTTGAACGATCTATTCTGAACCAAAAAAAAACTCCAAAATCCATAAATTCAATAATTTACGTTACACGTCCGTGTTTGGGTCGAGGAAATTCAATTTTTTTACCAAACTGGATTGATCCAGTAAGTACGAAGCAAATTGAAAATTTTTTAACGAAAATTTGAAACGTTGCCGCATCTTTCTAAATTTAACCATCTCTTGAGCATTCTATTGAATCGTAAATTTTGGATTATTTTTAGCATTAGAATTTGATTGTCGGCACTGAGGGAAGGAGGCTCATACACTGAAACACTAGCCTTAAATCCCCCACATCAAAAACACAAAAATAATTTTAATAAAAAACTTGAAGTACATTCCCTATTTATAGAATCACCGCAACGTATTTAAAATATACAAATTGAAAATATATAATAGACTCAGTAATAATAACCTAATGTTAAAAAAATATATTACCTTGGCCATTAAGAAAGATTCGTTTGACGTAAGTAAATAAACAAAACATAACAAGGTCATTATATTTTCGTTCCATTTGTATATTTGAGGTAACGGAATTATGGAAATTTTTCCGTCGATCCCATTCGATATTATCTAGAAACTAATTGCGGCATAACAAATAGGTAGGATAGATATTATACTCACTGTGTCGAAAACAACGAACATCTTTTCATAAAGGCCTATAATAACTGGTTTCAATCGATATATTCATTAAAGCGAGCTGAACTAGAAGGTTGGTGAAATTTGGATTATCATGAATATATAACTGCAAAACTTTTTGAAAACTGGTTTCAAAATAATTTTATAAAAAATATTGTTTGATAAAAATACAAAAAGATAGATATCTCTGTGAATTTGATCATTTTTAAGATAATTTTGAATAGTTCGCCACTTGCGATCTCTTTCTTCTACAGCAGCTGTTGGCGATATGATTTATTGCAATTGGCCCATCAATTTTATGATTGACGGCAAAAGTGAAGTCAATATACTTTGAGACAAACTATACCGGTCAGTTCGTGCAAATTGCAACGACAGAAAAGATCGAAAAACGATAAAAACTGTGGTATAAGTTCATTTACGATAAGTTTGCAATAACAAAACATGACAGATGTTTCACATAGTTGTCACGTTATAATTTTTTTCCAGTTGTTGGTATAAAATTTTGTTGATAAGTTGTTTATTGTATAAGATTACATCCAACTGAAAAATAAGAGCAGAAATTATAAAATTTTCTTATTGAATACATGTCCAAGTTTAACTGAAAAATGTTATCTTCATGCACATGTTGAATTGCATCGTACTACTACTACTAGTGCTATGTGCAGGCGAGCCTTGTCCTGGACAAACTCAAGCCAAGGTTCCGGCACTGAGGCCACTGGCGGGACAATTGTGCTATTCCTGCTACCTAGACGTCTATGAAGCCGAGCCCTTCAATAAAGGCAACAACCTTTTTCAATGGATGTCTGCTTGTGTCTCCAGGGGCCATAACAGGGACTCCGAAGATTCGCCTGCGTAGTACAGCCCAGTGTGGATACTCTAATAGAACATGGACTGACGTTTCGTCAGTCATGCCGCAACCCCTACATAGGGAACTTTCCTCTACTCCTAAGCTGTGGAGGTGTTTCCATAGCAGTGCCCTGTTAGGAGTCCTGCTATCTTCCTTAGCCTACTCCTTGGTAGTTCAGTAGATGCCCTGGTGTGTCCATCAGTCCATCCTTTCAGTAGAAGTTTGGATTGTCTAGGACCCTGCAGAGCATTCCAATGAGCGAGGTGCTGATTCCTCAGCCACTTCTTCGTCTCCTTGCGTATTTTTTGTTTTGTTAGGCCCAGGGTCGGGCCCGGGCCACAGAAAGGAGCTGCCGCCCCTTCCGCAGCCAGCGCATCCGCCATCTCTTTGCCTTCGAAACCAGAGTGGGCTGGAATCCATTCTAGCCGCACCACGTTCCGCCTTGCAAGATTAGCAAGTCGTTCTCGACATTCGCTAGCAAGTCCTGAATTGTTGGTATACCCACTCAGCGCTTTAATTGCTGCCTGTCTGTCGGAGTATATGGTATATGGTGAATTGCATCGTTATTGCAGTATTAAGTAAGAGTGAAAACTTCCGTCTCTCACAGAAGTAATAGGAATTAGCGGTCCACCGTTATCTCGTTCTCTCTCAAAATATGATATTAGGGATGCTACCATCTTGCAATCACTTACGCTCTTTTGAATAGTTATGAAAATAACAGATTATATCTTACACAGTAAATAGCAAACTATAAAATGCGAATATAAACGACAAACCAACAAAAAATTCTTATAAAATTGTGTGATTTTGACAACATAAGTCTGGCAACCCCGGACACGGCAGCCAACATTTGGACCGTAACTTTCCCCGTTATATGATTAATTATTCCATTTACACTTTGGATATTTAGATTTTGTTCAGTGGCTGCAATTGTTACTACAAAAATGTCAAAATTGCAAACTTATCGTAAATGAACTATTGAGTTCATATAATACCCTTCTTGGTGTGCGTCATCAATTGTTAATGTCCTTCTAACACATTGCGTTAGAATAAATGGAAAAAAGACAGGTCTGTGATTAATCCTAATCATAATATCACAATAATGAACCGCTCAAATGTATTACAAATGTTAACCCTAATCTTTGATAAGTTGGTTCAGATTACGCGCAAGAGCGACCTATCAATCGGGAGAAATTACAGCATTCAAAATAGGATGCAGACCTACCTTTCTGTACTTTGTTGTTTACGGTCAATTATTATTTATGAAAAGTGAATATTAATCTTATTGTTATATTATATTTATTTAAATAATACAAAGATATATCTAGTTACACGGAAAAATATCAACATTCTGAAAGTTTTTTTCAGTTTTTCAGTTAGAAAAAGAAGCTGATAATTATTAATTTCATAGCCTTTTCGAATTTGGCTGAGTACGATTCTGATGATTTTATTTATTAAGAGGTTAGCTATATGTCAAAATAGCCAAAAAGGCTATTGAATGTACTTATTTCCTCTAGATCTTTACTCTCGAGGAATCGTTCCGTTAGTGTGTAAGCACTTGACAGGAGAAGAGATTTGCTTGAAAGCTTGGAAGATGCTATACAACTCAGCAGTGTGAACGCTACATGTTGAGGGCAACCGATAGGAACCTATTAGTTCGTGGTTGGTTGTGACGGAGCAGCCAACACCAAAAGAAGTTTTTGAGGCGTCTGTTTAGAGAACTACATCATATGGTGTTTTTTCCAATATTTCCAAAAATGCGATGTTGGACGATTCATGTTTATTGAACTTGGTAAGGGAGGTATTGAATAGAGGAAGTTGTTTAGTCCAAGGAGGGATATGAGGTTGGGGGAGCGGAGTGGTTATTGAAAGGTCGGTATTCTCAAGTAATGGGAAAAGAATTTGGGCAATATATTTTAAATACCTATATATTAAATACCTACTATTAAGTTAAATAAACTATGGCCAGAACCCGTCCTTGCCTTTTCAATGTTGTTGGTTTTCGTTTCAAGTATAATTCTTTTAAGAAGGTCGTAAATGGTCGTATTTAGATTATTGCCGGCAAAAGTAAAGACGATATACTTCTTCCATATTTATTTTATAAGATGACCAAATCTATAGATAAATCTGAGACCACAAACATTCGTCACACGAAATTTTAATTGAAAGCTGATTAGATTTTGAAAAAACATCTAAATAATAAAACATAATTTAATTGAGGAGAAACGATTACCTTATCTAAAACTATTTTCGTACTTTATTTACACTCGACTGATTAACTTCTGTTGCTTTATTTGCCGACAATAAATTGTATTCACGGCCTTTTGTCGATTATATCCGATTAATTTCAAACGAAACCAAATTAAAAGTTAATATTTTCAATAAAATAAAAATTATTTACGTAACAATATTTTCACTTTAATTAATACTAGCGAACCCACCCGACATACGTTGTCCTGTCCTGTCTCAACTTATTATACAAAGTTTATAGTATATTTCCTAACTAGTGTGGGGGAAAGTTTCACTTTTCCGCACGTGATTGCAGCTGGCCGAACGACGCGTAGCGTAGCGAGGAAAATACACTTTCCGCACGAGTTAGGAACGCTATTTTTTCTACGAGCTTGCGGAACGCGTAAAAATAAAAATACAACATATTAAATTTTTATTAATTTTTATTAAAGCATAAAGATAAACTACAACACATTCTCTTTTTTATCTCTTTCTCTCTCTTTTTTCTTCTCTTTTTTTCGGCTTTACCTATTTCTTCTAATATTACATTGGAGCTGATTCCGCAAAAGGTTTCAATCCACTCTTTGCTACTTTTTGATTTTCTACTATTTCATTTTCTTCTATTCCAGTGTGTCCTGGAATCCTGGAACGGTGTTCTCGCCTAGTTCATTGAGTTTGTCTAGGCATTCCCACACCATTTTGGTGTCTGATAACACAAGAGCTCAATGCTTTAATGGCTGCTTGACTATCCGACATTATGATAATCCTTTGTCTTCTGTATCCTGTATAATATTGAACTAAAGTATACGGGGCGTTGAATTCATTACGGTTTTAAGTAATGTACATTCTATCTGGCACGTCGTTGTGGAACACGATGTATAATTTTATAATATTTGCATTTAGGCTGGCTACAATCAGTCAAAATTTTATTTAAATATCCTCGAGAATTTACAAGACTTGATCGGAGTAATGAATCACCCTGTATTGTTCTATTTTTTTGCCTGAAATTGTTTTGTTTTTGATATACGGAAAGTGATTTCAGCAATTTATTGTTAACTTTTTAAATTTTAAATCGTTAAACATTTCCTGAACTTGATAGATTTCAAAAAAACCAAGCCCGACCGGCTAGCAATAATCGAAATTCAATATTGTTGCATTTACCACCGTGATGAATTAAAAATATGCCGGACGTTGACTACGTGTACTACTTTTATTTGGAATGGTTTTTTATTCTGCGGGACTCATTGGGGGAATAATGGTCGAGAGTATTGTTTCGCTTTTAACAATGAAAGTTTCGAGGTATAGCAATAACGTAAGCCCACGTTAGCTATTAAAAAACTTGTTTCGTAATAATAAATACGAAAGAAATATGTTTTGTGAAACAATGGAAAAAATTTAATTACTCTCGTGTAAAGTGAAAAAAATTGTTGGTAGTAACTAGAGATATTGAAGAAAGGGTATCTACAACTGAAAACAAAGTAGACAAATCACAATAACGTTAAATAAATAAAGTGCTCGAGACTTTTATCTCAAACTCATGTTTTGCGCTATTACGAAGTGCTATTGGTTGAACTCGTATTGAATAGGAGATTCTTATAATGACTGAAAATACAGGGTGATGTATTTAAAAAAAAAAGTTACTTATAATATAAGATAAACGACAAATCTGGCAACATTGCAAATATCAAATCTAGTATCTACGTATCCCAAAATAGGTTTACCCCAAATTTTGTACAATTGGGACATTAACAACCGATGACACAAATCCAAAAAGGTTATTATATCAACTCAACACAAAAAGTTTGTGCTTCTTATAACTAGTCTCAAAGAGAAAAATGAAAGTATACGTAGCTTTAGTTATAGATCGTATTCTTGTACATACGTTCATGTTAAATTTCTCGAATTCGATTTGAAATTCGATGTGAAAGGAAGGTTTTTTCCCTTTCCTTTATCGCATTTTCTAACAAACGATTCTTATGTTAACCCCCTTTAAAACTGCATTTTTACGCGTTGAACATGGAAAATAAATTTGCTGATTTGCATACAAAAATTAGGTGTTCTGTATATACAATGCCGGAAAATGCAGATTTCCGCATGCATAAAAACAGTCCAGCTCGAAAAGCAATCATAATATTTAAATAAGAAATATGTACAGAGTGATACAATATTACATACAATACATAATGTAGATTATAACAAGTTAAATTTTTAAACAATATTTTATTGTAAAATGGAACCGTATACGATAACTGTTTTATAACGAAGAATATTTAGGCACTATACAACTAAAAATTGTTTTATAATGCAACGCAATTGAATGCTATACGATATTTATTATTCAACATTATACAGCTTCAATAAGACAAGCTTAAGTAACTATTTTATAATGCGGCGGGCGTAATTTCGGCCGGTAATCCCTTGGCCTACCTGCATAAATCAAGGGGTACCATTTATGACAGGGGTAATTTCGGCCGAGGGGTTGATGTTTACGATGAGATTAAAATATTGGTAATTACGCTTAATAGTTTCTGTAAAATATTAATTGTGTATTTATTTGGAATATATAAAGAAAAATTTAAGATGTTTAGCCAAACTGTACACTGTTGGTGCGGAATACACAGTTACTAGAAGTGAATTAATCCACAACCACGAGTCCGATGAAACTACGTTGGAGAGAAAAATAGTGACGACTTCATGCAAGCGCAAAGCTGAGGAAGACATATCGGAGAAACCTTCCAAAAATTATTAAAAGCGTTCTTTCAAATCATTTGCTAGAGAATTTGTCATCGATAGATGTCAGTCTAATAAGAAGAAATTTGTACAACAGCCGCCGTAAGCTCTTACCAGCCCTGCCTAAGGATATTCACGATGTACATTCTGTACTCGATAGTTATGGACCGAAAACCACAACAGGTGAAAATTTTTTGTTTATTAACAGCACAGCTGATAATATCATTGTTTTTTCTTGCCATACAAATATAATAAGTTTATGTAAAATGAAAGATTTTTACATGGATGGCACATTTTCTTATTGTACAAAATATTTTCATCAGTTATTTACCATCCATGGACTGGAAAATGGGCATTATGTTCCTCTTTTGTATTGTCTGTTGCCCAATAAGACCAGTGACACATATTATATGAGACTTTTTCTGTTGGTAAAATCTAAAATTTTTGAACTTTATAATATTGTTTTTGAACCGAAGGAGGTATTTGTGGATTTTGAAATCGCAATTCATAACGCATTAAAAGTTGTCTTTCCCAAAACCAAACTAAATGGTTGTAGATTCCACTTGCACCAGGCGTTGTACCTATAGGAAAATACAATCATTAGGGTTAACCCAAATGTATAAAGATAAAAACTGCGAGGAAAGCAAATGGCTTACTCATACTTTTGGGCTAACTTATTTAGACCCCTCTGAAGTTGAAGATTGTTTCATATTTGATCTCATGTCATACAAACCGGACCATAAACTTATAGATAAATACGCAGACTATTTATTAGAAAACTACATAGCGCCAGAATCTCATTTTCCACCAAATATATGGGCATATGAAAACCCATCAATTAAAAGAACCACAAATGCCTGCGAATCATTCCATTCGCACTTTATTTCTAGTTTTTATTCAAGTCACCCTTCTATATTTATTTTTATAGAAAAATTAAAAGATTGTCAGATCGATGCATATTTAAAAATAAAAAATTTAAATATTCCAGCAAAAATTAAAGACAAATAAGTAAAAAACAAACTAAAATTTATCGAAAACATGGTAAATATGCTTCGATCTGACAATATTTCTAGAATTAATTTCGTTAAATCTGTATCACATCAAAACGTTTTTTAAAAATTTATAGTTTACCTAAGTTATAGAAATAAAATGATGTAATAATTTTATTGAAATAAAGAAATATTTTAATATAAAGCATTCTGTTATTTTATTTGATTTGCGGCCGAAAATACCTATGAGATAAGGAAGCAACTTAAAACCTCCGGCCGAATTTACCTACCGGCTTTTAGTACCTGCTCTTTTTCCGGCCGAAATTACATCCGCCCTTATAATGTTGTAGCTGTTAGTTATATAGTATATAATAGAACTCTTAAGTCACTATAGAATCATTTAATACAACAATTTTCTTTAAAAAACAAAAGTATCGCAACAAAAGGCTTAATAAAAACAAAAAGTCCTTAAAACAACGCCATTCGACTGTTATACAACAATTCAGTCCTCTTAGAATTCCATTTTGCTAGTTGGGCATTTTGTTCGTATTTTAATTATCTACAATTAATCCTTGCATACCATTGAGATTGCTTCAGTACGTTTCACGCTATATGAAAAAAGACTAAAAAAATGAGTTTTTTTCGTTTTAAATGTTTATAACAAATTCTTGAACAACATTTGCGTGTCCAAAACATATCAAAATGCTACTACGCAATGTCTTTTATATGATGGCATCATTTTTTGTCCAAAATTACCATGCATGCTCCGTTGCTTGGCCTAAAGCTCTACTGTATCAAATCAAATAATATTAGCATAATTCAAAAAACAAAACAGAAAAAAAATATTTAAATAAACTAAGAATATGGTGAGTCATTCAACCATGTGGGTTTATTTTTAATATTTGTTCAAGGTGAAACGGTTGATTTTTACAATAAAACATTATTTGTTTACATCCTGATTGGCGATAAAAATCAATTATCGGTTAATTGTTTTCGAGGTTTCCTCTTGGTGAAAGAAATCGAAAATAAAAATGCGATACGGATAGCGTTAAGTGAAGCTGGTAGAAGATATAAAGCTCTTTAAAAGTTATTATCAAGCAAATTGAATGTATCTCTAGGGTGTAGTATTTCTTTTAAATGTTTCCAATTAAACCGAAATTGCACTGCGGAATTATTTTTGTTCCTATCGGAGACGTAAATCATCAAATTTTCGATTGATACCACAGTAACTATAGAGCAGACGACCTGGTAATTCTATCCCAAGGTAAATACAACAGTACAACCAGAGACAGACTCCAGATGGCCTTAAATGTAGTAACAGGCTGGACTGTAAAAGAAGGGCTACGTATTAGTCCTTCGAAAACACAGATAATTGACCATAATTGACCAGAAGAAGGAAAAGGGAAGGACTTCTTCAAGGTGAACTTCAAGGTGAACCAATACGATTGTCGGATGAAGTAAAATATCTTGGGGTTATCCTATACCCAGGCTTAACTTGGAACCGACACCTCCAGCACGTGATCAAGAAAGCAGAGGTGACCTTCATGGTTGCCAGACGCACTTACGGCACTAAATGGGGACTTAGACCCAGCATGGTACACTGGCTGTACAAAGATCAGACGCTATGCTAAAACTAAGCAAGGTCCAAAGACTTGCATGTATTGGCATTACAGGAGCAATGAGGACTACTCCTACAGCGGCACTGGAGACAATGCTAGACCTTCCTCCGCTACATTGTGTCATAATGGTCGAAGCAAGGGCAGCACTAACCCTACTGGAAAAAGCATCAGACCATGACGTGGCACATGGGAGAGGACACACAGAGATAAGGCATGTGGATGATGACATTTTCAAAATGCCAACAGACCACATTAGGAAAATACGCCTCTGTATTTCAAGCAGAGGTCTATGCAATACTTGCATGTGCAAGGGCAAATAATATGAGAGCCTACAACAGGCAGATCAGGATCTACAGTGACAGTCAAGCTGCCCTTAAAGCACTTCTGAGCTATGACATCTCGGCTAGTATGGGAATGCGGCGAAGAACTCAGAAGACTGGCGACTCGGAACAGTGTAAAACTGGAGTGGGTCCCAGGTCGAACTCGCAAGAGTAGGATCGTCAACTCTGATGAACGGACCCGAACCTGCTGTGGGCATCCCCAGATGCTTAACGAGGTCATGGTTAAAAGGGTGGTTGAAAGAACAACAAAATAAACACTGGAAGAATACGACCAGGCAAATACATGGGAAGAAATTCATAAAAGAACCATCAGGAAAAGTAGCGAAAGAACTGCTCTCAATGAGCAGGAACAAACTACGCATCATAACGGGGCTACTTACGGGACACTTTCCCACAAAGGAGCACCTAAACAAAATAGGGCTGTATAACGGAGACCTTACGCAGAAGATGCAAAAAGGATACCGAAACAGCTCTGCATATACTATGCAACTGTGGGTCGCTGTACCACAGAAGGCAGAAAATGTATGGCAGAACCCAAATGACTCCAGAAGACTTCTACAACCAACCAGCAAAGAACCTATATGAGCTAATACAGGGAACGGATTGGCTGAATAGGTTGTAGTCAGAACACTAGGAGTATCCACAATAAGCCCAGGAGGCTGAGGTGGTACGGCGAGCGAAGAGACGGCTCCTAAAAAAAAAAACTAGAGTATTTTTACAAAATTGTCTCTGGGAATTTAACTCACAATCATCTAACCACTGCGCCGCACACTCTTAAAAGTCTAAGAGATTATTTACTCATTATTTCGAGAGGGTACTCGTAATAATAACAATATTTTTTTGTATCTAAAATTCGGAAATCTACAACAATATGGTAAAACAAACATTGATTAATGAATGATATCGTATATACACTGTGTCCACTTGAATTCGCACCATATGTAAATTTTTTTTATTAAAAATTTTAGGAAAAAAAACTTGTTCTTCATGAAAAGTTCTGCATGTTCTGAAACATGGAATACAGTCATCAAATATCAAGTTTTTTTAGTTTTATGCAAAGTTTGTAAAAGAAAATATGAGGCTCGAATACTTTTAAGCGTCTGGAAATAGCTACACGGTTAGGTGCACAAAAAAATTAAAAGTTAAACCTGAAGTATGGCGGTTCGAATGTATGAATATGTAGTTCGACTTTTTTAAACATAACTATCCATTTTTTCATTAAACCAGAGCGAATTATAGAAAATTAAAAGTGCATGTGAACTTATTTTTCAACGACCTTTCCAATTATTGGAACTTTAGTTCTTTACGTCAGGTTATGTTCGAGCGACCAGGGGTCGCCACGCAAAAGATCTGACCGTTACGCGTTACGTTACGCTACGTTATGTTACGTTGCTTCGTTATGTGCCTTGCTTTCGTGCTTGTGCTCTCTCCTTAGTCTCTCTCTTTTACGAAGCAGCGATTCATATGCTCCGGCCGGGATTCGAACCCGGGCCGCCCGCGTGGAATACGAGCAATATACCACTGAACCACCGATGCTATATTAAAATTCTATGCAAAGCTGGTATTCGCAGTGCTGGTGATCTACTTGAATTTGTTCGGATAAATTTTTACTATTATTTCCATAATTTTTTTTGCGCGATTGAGGGGTCAAGCACATTTACTTTTCGAAATACAGGGTGTTGAAATATTGAAAACTTGAAGGTTTTAATTCGATAACTTTAAAATGGATGGATAAATTGATTGGACATTTGGCAGGTTTTTTTTTTAAATGTAAAAGGGCATATTTTGAAAGAAAGTAGTAGTAGTAGTAGAAAGTAGTTTGTGCAACTAGTGTGGATATGATGGCCATATCGCACGAGGACGAAGTTTGAGCACGACGCCGTAGGCGGAGTGCTCAATCGTTCAAGTGCGATATGGACAATCCACACAAGTCGAGCAGCATATTTTTTCTACCACCCACTTAAGAAAAAATCTAGAAAATAAAAATTTCTATAAACTGTAATATAACCTCGAATATAACTTAAAAATTTTACAATTCAATTTTATGTTTCCACTAATTTTGTGGTAAACGTACAGTTCTTGAATGTCCAATTTGTATAATGCTACGGTTTCCTTTTTTAAATATACGATGCTGTTATAATTAGATGTTGCTAGTCGGACTCCCTCATGAAGGGTACCGTACCATTATCTATAATAATGAATATTCTGCTAAATATTTCAAACGTCTACCTGTTATCGTTATTAATATCAAGCAGAATAATTATTTAAAAATAAAATTAACAATAAAAAAAACATCTTCACGGGGAATCGAACCCGGGTCTACCGCGTGAGAGTCTGGTACGCTTACTATTGCAAACTGTTTATCTATAGCGTCAAATGTATTACATACTTTTTTGCTTAAAATAAACCGTGTGTCCCGCGACACGTTCTACCTTTTTTTTTATAAACGTTATTTGGTAAAAAAGTTAGCTCGCGTTTCACAGTTTTGTACAGGACTCCCTATGTCGCACCTTATAAATAACACAGTGTATAGGATGTTCCATTTAAAAATTTGGGAGTGGCTACTATAGGGGGAGGGGGTTAAAGTTATAACGTTCACGTATTAACACGTAAAGTGTCGCCATGTTGAAAAAATCGGGTTCTATTGGCCGGACGAGCTTTTCGGGCCATGATGGGCCTCATAAGTCCACCAGATACAGGCTAAATAGACTAAAATGGAGCCAAAACATTTAAGAATCTATCTCAATATAGTTTACATTGATTCGTTGGGACAGTATTAGCCACCGAGGCCAGAAGCAAAATTTGGTAGGGTGCCTTACGTAGACCCACGTTACGGTAATATTTTTTCCCGATTCCACATTACCCAGCTTTCATTTGACTCCAGGCTCAATTTCCTAAGTGATTGACATCTACTTTTTATTTCTCATAATGAGTTCTTTTGAATTCAGGATTATTACGAGTCTTCATTACATAATATTTACAATACAAACATTTTATTAATTACTTAGCTGTTATAATCGACAATATAATTTGGTAAATGATAACATTATCGTATCTAATTTCCTTTTCCGAATAAATCTACGTTTCCTACAGATATAACTGTAACTGTAGACACGTGAATATATAAAAAAAAAACAAGTTAGGAAATAGGTTACGAAATGAAGCTCAAAAAATGGTAAAACCTCGCAATTTTTTCGCCCAGCATCGATTTGCATAAAAATTTCACCTTCTAGTTAACTTTCTACATTGTGTTCTGTTGTACGCCTTTTGTTTTTTAGGGTGAAAACTAGCCCTTATTATCAAAAATTATAAAATAGCCTAATATGGGTAAAATTTGGTTTGGATTGTTAAATAATGATTGTTTTATGCTTTAGGATATTATATAACGTCACTGGAAAGGTAAAAGGTCTAACGCGTCACCTCAAAGAAACATTAGTTATTAACATTCCTAAAAAGCCCTTTTTTCTGCATCGATCTGTCTAGGTTTTATAGCATTCTGATCACTTAGTCTGTGTAAAATGGATACCTATATTTTGAAGTATTGACATAAAAATATATAATTTAATCTATTCAATTTATAAAATTATATATTTGCCTACTATAGTCAAATAAGTCAACTCTAATATTAAATAAGCTAGCACTAGTTATTTTAGTTTTTATTATTTTTTACTATTTTGTTAGTTAATCCATCTTTTATTACATGCACAACTATATTTTGCCTCTAGTCAATTTGCATTATTAAAATATTTCGATGGATTATTGTTTTAACCCTTTTTGCATTTTTAGTATATAGAAATGTGGCCTGTCCAATCAGTTTGATAAGATAGGAAAACAATTTCTCAAATGTATCATCACGCGTATCTTAATTCTCAACGACTGCAAATAATATTAAGAACACTTCAAATGAGACTGATATTGAACATGATGAATAATAAAATTAGTATTTTGTCTTTTTATTGTTCATCAAATAAAATATATTCAGTTTATTATTATTTTTAGACCCACGGGTTGAAATTATGTTCTTTCTTTTAAATAGGCAGTCTAATAAATGAAAAAGTTTGTTCGTAGTCAGCAGCATGAGACAAATTTAATGTAGTGATGAGCGAGACTGGTCTTGGTCTTGCGGTCTTGGTCTTGTCTTGCAGAAAATGCAAGACCAAGACCAAGACTAGCTTCAGGCTGCAAGACCAAGACCGAGCAGTACAAAACTTATGCAAGACCAAGACTTAGAATTGCAAGACTTATGCAAGACCAAGACTAAGCCTGCAAGAGTCTTGCGGTCTTGCGTTTTTTAAACATTTTAACCGAAAAATAAAGATAAGCAGATCATTTTAAACCCTCCCCCTCCCCAACATATACTGACCACAACTGCTTGTTTTAACGAAGTATTTTTTTCATATACAGGGTGTTCCCGCTCAACTGGTCAAAATGTATAGGGTATATTAATAAAACCTACATATACATATAGGTACTTTTGGTGGAATATTTTTATATTTTGTTGTTTTTCTTATTCTCTAGCTGTATGCAGTTTTTTTCAACTGTCATGAAAACTTAGTACTTATTTAGTTGTTGTTAAATATATCCATCTAAAATATTGACCTATGCTCTATTAATGTATCCTACCATATCCTATAACTTAAAAAAAACACCTATTTTTTTTAAATCACCAACACTAAAAATAATTTTGGTTTATTTCAAATCCCAGCTAATAGGCCTGTAAAGAAAGAATAATTTTTTATAGAGAGACTTAAAATTCAGTGACTTTAATATACATAAATTTTTTCAAACTTATAAATAAGATTATAAATTGTTATATTTTTACGTCTTTACATCATTGATACATTATAAAACTATATTCTAAAAAAATTGTCAACATGAATAAAAAAAATTTATACTTGATTTATCGCTACAATTAAATATAAAAAAACAAAATTTTTATAATGAGAAAGACTGTCCCATTCTTTACTTTTAATGATTTTAGAAACTATTTTTTATTATTCATTTTTTTGTAAAAATGGACTCCAAAAAAAATCTTCAAAAAAAGTGCAAGACTTGCAAGAGTCTTGGTGCAAGACCAAGACTGGACCCTGCAAGACCAAGACCAAGACCGCTTATTTGACTGCAAGACCAAGACCAAGACCTGGTATGCAAGAACAAGACCAAGACTAACCTGGTCTTGGTCTTGGTCTTGCATTTGCTCATCACTAAAAAAATGTAAGATTCTTCCTTTTTCCATCGATTTCTGTAGTTAAAATGTAATGAAAATTTTCTATCCCCCAAGGTTTCAATGTTATGTTATAGAAAATGGTCCTTCGGCTATCCCCCACCTTCTTTAAAAATTTCAGGTAGATACGAAAAAATTCCGAGCCAATATGCTTCATTTTCTGTACTTAAATCTAATTAGTGACGTTTGTTTGTATAATTTGAAATATCTGTCTCCTAAAATCCCCTTTCTCGTCCTAGCAAAAAATGATCAAAATTAGTTTGGTTCGGACAAAATAAATAGGTCACTAATCATATTTCCAGAGGTATATTTTTACGACCATCTATATAAAAAAACCTTGATTATTAATCCAATAAGACACTCATTATTTTTAGAAAACTGAACATAAGACAAGTTTACAAAAAAATATTAGTTTGTTTTTCAAAATAATCGGGGGTAATATTGCTAGTGCATTTAATTTTTCCACAGGAAAAATTAGATGCACGAGGGATATTTGGTAAGATTATAAACATTTTATTTTAATACAACATTTTTTTAAATTAAAATAATAAGAATAATAACTTGTCAAACTTGCATGAAATTTTTTCGTTTTTTTTCCAGAAAAACTGCTGACAGCTAAATTGACAGTTGTTAAGTAATTCTTCCACTTAAAATTTATATTTGATATACCAATTCTTGATAGCGATTAGTCAAAATTAATAGGAAAGAAATATTCTCTATAAAAATTAAGACATTTGAAAATGGAGCACTATGACACAAAAAAAAAGAGAAATCTTAGCTCTTCCATAGCTCAAGTACAATATACATGATGTGACAATAATAAAAAAAAAACGTTTTGTAATTAATTTCACAGAATTATTAGATAAAAGGACTAGCCGTCGTTTTTTCCAAATAAATCTTTTATAACGATTTCAATGTTTTTCAAAAATTGTCTAGATACAATTACGAATCACGAATCACACCTTGGTCAAAATTTTTGAGTTAAAATTCAACAAAACGACACATATTAACTAGACTATAAGGAAATCGCTACTTCCTCCACATTGACCCGCCCTTATATTATTGGAAAACCCTTTAGCAGATGTCGCCGCCTTGAGAACGAAATTAATATCCTCAGCATATTCTAACAGAGAGTTAGTTCGTAACTGGGGTTTAATATTCTGCATTATTATCAATAAAACACAGGATATAATTTGGTTTATGAATTTGGCGTCGTTATTGTGGAAAAATATAGACGTTAAACCCGTTTTGTTATCTATATATCAACTAGAATGATGACATGACATTCATGATGCTCAAACTAAATTAGAATTAGATCGACAGTGATAATATTGAACTAGATAATAAGTTGTAAAAGTTATATCCAATACAAATGTCCGTATCGAAATGTATATTTTTTATTTATCATCATTTAATTTTCACTAGTAATACCACTAGAGGTCAAAAAATTTCCGGATTTAATTTGACCTCGTGTGGTATTCGGTAAGAAAATTCCACACCAAATGCGTTTCCAACAACATCAGGATATAATTGACGCAATTAGGTCTGCTTCAACTTCTGCAAAGACAGTCCAAGAATCTCTAAATCAAGAGCAAGCAACTTCGAATCAACCTGCCATAGTATACAATAATTGCGTTTTTAATATAAACATCAATCATAATGGTCCATGAATTTAGAAAACATTAAAGCTTTTTGTTGAAATTAATCAAAATTATTATGTAAACAAATAAAAATTAGATTGTCAAAAAAAATATTCTGCTTTTGGGGGCCTCCTCAGAAACTAAGAAGTAATGGGACACAATAGATCTTTTAGGTCTAAGTGAATGACACCCCAAATAAATACATCACTTACTACACTGATGGGTCAAAAGCAAACGAAGGAGTAGGAATAGGGGTTACCCTAGGATATCAACATCCCTGGAAAACACTCATGCCCGATTGGTTGGTGAAGTCGGACATCAATATTCCAAGCAGAACTATTAGCAATACATTTTTGTCCTCAAGAGTGCCCCAACTCAGCCCGAATATTTATTGCGTCTGAAAGCCAGGCTGATGTCTAAAATAGTTTGGAACTGAAAATATCCCTTAAACTCAAGCTATACGCTCTCGTTATTTTGTAAGAGCTCTTGTTTAATTGCAAATGAAATCAAGTACTCTAAAACAACCACAAAAATTATTCGGCTAAATCTGAGCTCTTGTGTTTTTGAGAAATAATCAAGAACAGAATTAAGCGTATGATGAACTGTGAAAACAAATTACCAGAACTACTCCAATTCCTTGAAGCCTTGTGTATTTGAGAATGTACTAATTTCTAAAGTAAAAATCACCACATCCATAATAGGTAATCCTGGTCTCGATAGGCTAGAATTCTATTGTTTTGGTCCTCGTTCAACTTGAGGGGGTGCGTATCTTAATTAATGTGTAGGTTTTATTGACCAACCTGGTTTTGTTCTTATATCTGTGATCGTGGTATGTGTAGCTTCTAATGCGATTAGAATACGATTAGTGATGATCAAAGCAAGACCAAGACTCGAACAGTCTCGGTCTTGGTCTTGGTCTTGCTTATTTAGTCTTGGTCTTGGTCTTGCTCAAATCTGTCTGGTCTCGGTCTTGGTCTTGGTCTTGCTGTATTTTGTTTGGTCTTGGTCTTGCCATAATTTCTTAACGTTTTTTTTTTGTTTATTTTTTTTTATTTCCGTAAATAAATCAAGGTGTTGACGGAAGTTTATCTATCGCCTGTGGGTTCAGTATTTTCCACCCCTTAAAATAACTAGCGAAGTTCACCCATCTACTGATGCAAATAGTATTTAGCCACAACACGTGACGAGACTGAAAAATCTCGTCTTGTCTCTCAATAGTGATGAGCAAAGCAAGACCAAGACTCGAACAGTCTCGGTCTTGGTCTTGGTCTTGCCATAATTTCTTAACGAACATCTTTCAAAACATTTTGTAAACATTTTATTTTTATGCAACAAACATTTTTAAACCTAAATTTACTATCTTTGATTTGAAAAAAGTTCATTAAGGCATTATTATCATGTACGTCGCGATATGAGCTTGTCACAATTTGTCAAGAGAATGATTCTCTAGTTCAAAATATATTTATGAAAACTTAAGAACCTACCCTTCTCCAACGCATAAATTGACCTTTTAGCAAAAAAAAATCCTTGAGAAAAATGAAAATATTGAAAAATAAGTAATTTTCCTTTGGATTTTATCCAGACATTGGGACAAAGACTATGTACTCTTCGAACATTTTTGTAGATCCTTTTTTAAACAGTGATTCCTTTGTTTTTTATGTATATCGTTAAAATCTAGTAAAGAAAACTGACAATTCGACATGCCAACTTATATTGTTCCAAGAAAAGCATATGTTGACGCTGTTACAAATATTTTATCTCATATAGTTACTGTGAAAAAGAATTTTTGGTTGAGTTTTGCGTATTTAGTCTTGGTCTCGCATAGTCGGTCTTGGTATTAGTCTTGTTCTTGTTCATTCTGTCTTGGTCTAGCGAGTCGAAGAATGGTTTTGGTCTCGGTCTTGGTCTTGCTTTTTCGCAAGACCAAGACCAATTTTGCTCATCATTAGATACGATCTCACCACTTATGTCAGGAGATTCCAGCCCATGCCAGCATTATGTCAAAAAAATCTCCATAGTCACAGTCTCCTCATGTTCCTGTAAGATTTTACGAAATTTAATACTTTCGGCATATTTGTTTCTTGTCGAAATTCTTCACAAGGATTTTTGTAGTTTCTTCATAAGTAATTGTTTCAGGATTTCCAGGACTGGACAATATTTTCAATGCGTTGCTTAATTCGGCTCCCATGTGTAAGATTCTCTAACGCTTTGACAGTTACCACCCATTTAACAAAAAAATGTATTCAATTTATTCGGGCTGCACTTAATAAAAGTAATAAACGATGTAAACAGTATTATAAGATCGTACAAACAGATAAAACATTCTAAATTATTTCAATGAATTTCAAGACTTAGGTACCATATATTCTTTTTCGGACGGCCATGCTCCTGTTTTTATAAACACGCTACTTGAAGTCGATTCAACTTGGCATATTTTTGGCACTCGACCAACCGAAAGAAATCTTTCGCTACATTGAGTGTGTCTACAAAGTAATTAAAAGCGTAAACACAAAAAAATAGGAATTCATTTTTATTACGTTGGTTTTTTGCGCTTTTTGGATAGGTTTTAAATGAAAATTAAAATTTACATTATCAACCTTCCTTTAAAATTTAAACGCGAGACATCGATATTTGGCATCACAGTAATAAAAA
>CAJUYG010000031.1:547849-568824 GCA_910591675.1 Galerucella calmariensis | reverse complement strand
GGAATGTTTTTACATTAAAATTGAATTTTTAAAATCCTTGCAATTTCTGGAGCATTAACAATAATCTTCTTTTCAGATGTTCGTTACGAATACGTAGTAGATCAGCAACCAATAGGAAAGCTCCTTTTCGATCACTTTTGCGAACAAAAAGGTCCCGCCTATCATCGTTGTCTTCGTTTTTTGGATGCTGCCAAACGGTATGAAGTCGAGACGGACGAACAACGTTTCGAATTGGCCAAGGCCATTAAAAAGGAGTTTATGGTCGATCAAGGAGGACAACAGACCATTTCCTTGCCAGAGGTAAGTTAGGTTAGGTCAGGTTAGGTTTGTGGTGAGTGGGTCTATAAGGCACTCCACTGCGACTCGCGAGAGTCTATTGTGGCTCACACCTATTCAGATTTCACCAAACTAATTCAGCTTCCTAACAAAGCCGATTAGTTTATTTGGTGAATGATATTTCAGGTCCGAGGGTGAGAGAGAGACCCTGCCAACCATCAGATACCTGATTCGAGCCGCGGCGGGGCAGGCACAAATTATATGCCCTGCTGTTTCATCATCTTCCAGACAAAGACGGCAAGTCGGATCTTCCGACAGTCCAAGTTTCAGCATATGATGATTCAGATGAAAGTAGGTAATGTCTAACATTTGTTTGGAGACATACTTCGAAGGATGTATAAAAGCCTTTGAATGAACCAATGCTGGTAAATTATGCCAGAAGTCTAAAGCTCTTCTTGCTGTCCAGGTATTTAGTGTTTGTTTGGCAAAACTTATTGCGATGCCAATTGTGGGTTCTGGTCCGATAGAAACACGTGCGGCACCCTCCCTTGCAAGAAAGTCTGCCTTCTCGTTTCCTTCCATGCCAGAATGGCCAGGGATCCAGACCAGCAATACTTTATTGAATTCTCCTATTGATGAGAGTCTTTTTTGGCAGTCTAAAAGCAATTTCGAAGTCACACGGCGAGATCTAAGTGCTTTTAAAGCCGCTTGGCTGTCCGAGAAAATTTTTTTTGTTTTATGTATGAGATTGGCTTGCTCCACTCTCTCCACACATGAAACAATGGCGTAAATTTCCGCCTGAAATACGGTTGCATAGGATCCTAGAGAGGTTGAAATTTCTGTCCTAGGTCTGCGCCCGTATGCACCTGCACCAGAGCCTGAGGGTGTACTAGGAATTGAAAAAAAATAATAATAAGCAATATAAAACTTTGTCTAAATCGATTATTTTATTCTGAAACAAGGATAGCAACAGCAGAGGCCGTGTTGTTTGAGTTTTTTTGTTAAAAAATTTGATTTCGTTGATCATATAGAAAATTTTTTCTACGATTCACGGTAGGCACGATGACGCGCAATATGGCGACAACAGATGACCTTCAATAGTTAATAGGCAACCTATGTACTTTACGGACCTTGGTTAGGAACCAAGGAACCAAATTTGAACAATAGTTTATTCAAGATATTGTTTGTGACTACTTAGTATACTCTGTATATGAAAATAGCTCAAGTGGATGTCATCGTATCTAAAAGGAAGCCGCAATCGCAATATCTCGAGTGATACATTTCCACTCGTTAATATACAGTGTGAAAACCAGGTATGAAATTAAATTATGTGTGGAACTTTTGAATTGAATTGTACGTAAAAATTAATTAGTGTGATAAAGTTTGTTATCTGGTCTCACCAATGAGTTGAAAATGATAAAAAATGGAGATACTGCTCATAAAATATTGAGATCGTGTATTAGCGCATATAATATTGTAAACAGATGAAGATGAAAAAGGGGTGTATCGTTTTTTCCAATTATCTCGAAAATTATTAACATTTCAGAAATTTAAAAAAAATAATAAAAAAAGTCACAACTACGGAAATCTATCTCCATTATTTCCAATTTTAATTCAACGCTGAAAATAAGGTCATTTTGCAAATGCGTTCAAAAGCAAACATTATTTTTTTAAGGTATTACTTTGACAATTATTTACAGGAAACTGTAATTAAGGAAAAAATCAATATTTGCAATTTATCTGAACACCTTATTGCTATAAATTTCTAATCCGAAGGTTATAAACTAAGAGGGGCTTTTGTATACTTTATTTTTTATATAAAATTAATTGATGTAGATTAGATTAGAATTGGAGTGACTCTGTGTCCTATCCAACTGCGACCTTTGCAGATCTATTGTGGTCCTCCCTACATTTATAGCTCGATATCTATCTTTTTACTAGACTTATTAGCCTGGATACCGCCTCCCTTGCCTAGCTCTCTGCCCTCGATTTCTCTTGTCCGAGTATGTGAAACCGCATCCTTGCTAGGCCTTTGCACTCACAGAGTATGTGCTCCGTAGTTTCGTCACAGTATAGGACGTCACACTACCGAGTTCTCTGTGACCTACAACGTCGTTCGGATGAGTATCTCATCTGGCGGCCAGTGCTGTGCTACGGTTCCGCCACTGGCGGGCCCATTGTGCCATTCCTGCTACCTAGACATCCATGAAGCCGAGCCCTTCAATAAAGGCTACAACCTTTTTCAATGGATGTCTGCTTGTGTCTCCAGGGGCCATAACAATAACTCCGAAGATTCGCCTGCGTAGTACAGCCCAGTGTGGACACTCTAAGAGAACATGGACTGACGTTTCGTCAGTCAGGCCGCAACCCCTACATAGGGAACTTTCCTCTACTCCTAAGTTGTGGAGGTGTTTCCTCATACAGCAGTGCCCTGTTAGGAGTCCTGCTATCTTCCTTAGCCTACTCCTTGGTAGTTCAGTAGATGCCCTGGCGTGTCCATCCCTTCAGTAGAAGTTTGGATTGTCTAGGATCCTGCAGAGCATTCTAATGAGCGAGGTGCTGATTCCTCAGCCACTTCTTCGCCTCCTAACCTAACCTAACTTATCCCCGCGTTTCTTATAAATTCATATTTGGCTTCCCCACTGTATATCACTCACATTTCCGCCGTCCAACTAATTTAAACAAACTTGGGAATTTCCAATTTATCCGACGTTTGTTGAAATTGCGGTGCTATAATCGAATGTCGGTGACAATTACAACGGAAATATTTTTATTTACGTAGATACCACGTATCTACTACCGTGAGGTTTAATTAATATTTCATGTCCACATCCAATAAGAAACAATATTTGCTTAATCTTTCTCTTTATTCAACATATACTGCGTCAAACACTAGGGTTATTGGCAGTAGAATTACAATTTGTACATATTTATGGTTTTTTAGAAAACTCAAGGAATCGTTAATTTGGTCTCTATAAGAGCTAACTGTAAGGTGTTGGGATCCTATGTTGTCTTCGCTGGTTTGCAAACTGGCGACATTCTAAAATAACATGTTTTATGGACATATTTTCATTATATTTGGCACATTGAGGTGGGTCTTCTCTACTTATTAGGAATTTGTGCGATAGGGCTGTGTCCAATCATTAATCGGGTAGCTTTAATTTGCTCAGCTCTTAAAGTCTATAGGGATGGGGTTCCTCTCACATTTTCACCGTTTTGCATTTTGTTATGGATATCAAGGCTCCATTTATGTTGCCACTCATATCCATAACAAAATACTTGACCATCTGCACTGCCAGAAAAGTATAGAATAGTGTCATTTGCAAATACTTTAATTTTACACCTTACAACATGCCTCACTATGCAGTTAATGTAAAGTAGGGAAAGTAATGGCCCCTAAACGGAACCTTGAGGAATTCCTAGGTCCACATCTTCAATTTTTGAATAGAAACTCTTAAACTTCACAGACTGTTTTCTATTTTCAAGATAAGACGTCAATCAATACAATACTTTACCCACAAAACTGTACTTACGCAGTTTAAGTAGTATTAGCTCTCTATTGACAGTCTCGAATGCTTTTTTGAAATCTAAAAATACCACACCAATAATCCCCTTCTTATACTGTATTTGAAAATCAAGAGAGAGTAAATTATCGTAAAAGTATGGCTAATTAGATATTAATAAATAGGCATCATAAAATTATGAAAAAGTGCAGCTAATATTTATAAGGTGTAAAGAATTCCGGTGAAAAAAATTGAAGACTGGGAATAAAATAGTAGGAAAAAATGGTGGTGAAGATATATTAATTACTATATGATTTTGCTACGTACCTTGCTCCGCTCGGCACGTAGTGATTGATATGGATTTTTTAATAATGTCGACCAAGAAAAAAATTTATGAAAAATCGGAATACAACGGTGTACAGAAGTGATTTTTGGAAAAGAGATAAAATTTTTGTTACTGTCATACCAAACAACCCCTATATGCAAAATTTAAACAGTAAAGGAAATCAAAAATTTTTATTTTCCAAATTCGGTAGCAAGGGCGGCTTAGTGATGTTTTGGAGAAACGGTCATATAGACTAATATTATGTATTTCGGTATGGAAAATCTAAAAATTACTTTAACTGTACGATAAAAGGCATATGCGATTTTTCGAAAAAAAATTCAAATTCTCCTGGTAAGCAATTTTTCTTTTGGAAAACAGATGAAATTTTTGAAATCGCCATGTCGAAAAACCTTTATATGCAAATTTTAAATGAAATTGAAAATCGAAAATTTTTTTTTCAAAATCGGTAGCAAGGGGAATTGGAATTGGAATTTTTTGTTCAACTTTGACCTTCAATATCTCGTCTTTTAATGGAAATTTAGGTACCCTTGGAATTGGAGATTTTTTTTTAAGTTCAACTTGATTATAACTAACTCTGTCTTCCAAAAAGACAACAGGAACTGCAATGCAATTTCGCATTAGTGCGATTTCCTGAAACCTGACCAACCAACCATTTTAATTCGCAATTGCAAACTAAAATGGTTGGTTCTATCTTGCAGATATACCAACCTCGTCTAACTGAAGTGTCATTCAATGTCCTTCGTTGGATATAGCCAAGGAAGTAGCTGTTGCTTCTTAGTGAACGGTATTTTCTTTGATTTTCAAAGATTCTGTAATTCGCTATAATCGTATTATACTATTTATTACCTTTGACATCTATAACAAGCTTTGCTAAAATGAAAATTAATTTGCAGGAAAGTGTGAATAAAGTAAATAGTTCTATTTCTGGCTACCTTTTATTTATCCCAATATTCGTTAGTTTTTGTATAGATAATTATCTATAAAAGTAATTTCTATTTTTAGCGTCTGAGTTCGTTGGGCCCCTTTTGTCGAGTGTCTTTCTTTGATTCGTTTGGCGATTACATAGTCGGAAACACGACACTAAATTCGATTGTTTGCATTGTTGCCGGAATTGTTTTTGGTGGTCTTCAAATTATATTGGAAATTTGTCCTTCAACATGGACAATAAACTTTAATATTCCATTTATGATTGATTAACATTTTGTTATTTTTTTTGTTTGCGCCATTCCTGGATTCCCAAAACGCAGTTTAAACTACATTGGGAAAAGTACGTCTTGTTCACCTCCTGTATTTATTTCAAAAGGTTATGAAAATCTCTCAATACCATCTCTAATAGTACTCCTCTGTGATCGTAGTTTCAAGATACAGGAATTGGGTAAAAAATGAACCACTGTGTGGGCGTAAAGAACTATATTTGACATTAATTATTGATAAAGCTTGGCTTGAATTAAAGTAAATAAAACGAAAAAAAAATAACCAAAGGGAATAATTTGTTATAAATAAATCGCAAGGAAACTATTATCGAGCCGTAATAGGGAGAAGAGTGACACTGACAGATAATGATTTTCGAGTATAATGTCAAAGTCAAGATACTTTATCTGCCGCAAATACGGCAAAGGTCGTTGAAAGATAAGTTCAATGCACTTTTAATTTTCATAAATTCGCTGTGGTTCAATGAAAAAATGTATGATTATGTTTATAAAAGTAGTACCTACACCATTCTTATAACACTTTCGAATACTGAAAACACCACAGCGGGGAATCGAACCGCGATACTTCAAGTTTAACTTAAAAATTGTTCGTGCTTCTACCCTTCTGGCTATCTCCTACGCTGTTGAAGGTATTCACAAGTGGTATGAAAATGGAGTTCGACTTTTTTAAACACAACTTTCCATTTTTTTCTTAAAAAAAAAGCGAATTTGAAAAAATTGAAAGACTATTTGAATTAATTTTTCAACTCCTTTCCAAATCTGTTATTATTTTTTATAAACGTTATTTGGTAAAAAAGTTAGCTCGCTCTTGACAGTTTTATACAGGATCTTATAAATAACATTTTTTTTAAACGTATAAACAACCTTCTTGTTATTATGTATTCTCGCAATAATTATCGTTAAAAGTCGGTATTTGGTATTCTAGTTTGTAATCTTTCTCCAGTTTTTACAGAAAAAAGATCAAGTTTATTTGTGATAAAACGTCAATCAGTTTTTGGTACGAACTTCTGAGATACACTGTATATCGTTGGAACAGTCCTATAATAATTTTAATTGAATTCACAGCATAAGTTATGCGGTTTTTTTGTATTCGTAATACGTGTACGTATCAAAAAATTGTGATATATACACGTTCGAGACCACCCAGTAGTCGTAGGCGTTGTATAAATAATTTAATGTTTATTTGTATTTGTGTAAGCAATGTTGATGAGTTTTATTACGTACAATCTCCAAACGATGTATTTTTAATCTCCGTTATCTAACAATGTTTTTGAACGAAATTTTATTTTGGATCTTGATAATTTTTTTGAATAAAAGGTAAATCAATCAATTATATTTCTGCTGTGCGTGTGTATGTGTATGAACTCCTTCTAAACGACTTGACCGATTTTGATGACATTTTTTGTGTGTGCAATTTAATACGTGAATGGTTTAGATTCACAATTGGTCCCAGTAAGTGGCGCTGCAATCGGGTTCATACTGAAATTCTCCTAAACTGTTGCTCCGATTTTGATGAAATTTTTTGTGTTTGTTTAAGTAACTGAATATTTTGTTTAAGTAACCGTCCCTTCGCCAGGACCACCTCAGCCTCCTGGGCTTATTGTAGATCCGCCTATTGCTCCGACTACAGCCTGTTCAGCCAATTCGTTCCCTGTATTAGCTCATACAGGCTCTTTACTGGTTGGTTGTCTCCTTCTCGAGTCATTTTGGGACTTCCATACAGTTTCTGCCTCCTATGGTCCATCGTTCACAGCTGCATAATATGTGCAGAGCTGATTCGGTGTCCTTTTTGCGTCTTCTGTATGTAAGGTCTCCATTATACAGCCCTATTTGGTTCAGGTGCTCCTTTGTGGGAAAGTAGCCCGTAAGAAGGTATGGTGCATAGTTTGTTCCTGTTCATTGACTACTTTTTCTTATGGTTCTTTTATGAATTTCTTCACATGTGTTTGCCTGGGCGTATTCTTCCAATGTTTATTGTGTTGTTTTTTTACTCACCCTTTTAACCATGACCTAGTGGAGCATCTGGGAATGCCCACAGCTGGTTCGCGTCCGTTCATCAGGGTTGACGATCCTGCTCTTGCCAGTTCGTCAGCTTTTTCATTGCCAGCGATTCCTTTGTGACCCAGCCACCCACTTCAGTATTACACTGTTCCGAGTCGCCAGTCTTCTAAGTTCTTCGTCGCATTCCCATACCAGCCGAGATGTTACCTTAGAGCTCTGTATTGCTTTAAGGGCAGCTTGACTATCACTGTAGATCCTAATCTGCCTGTTGTTGTAGGCTCTCATGTATTGCATAGATCTCTGCTTGAAATACCGAGGATAGTTTAGATTCAGAATTAGTTCCGGTAGGTGGCGGTTCATGCCGAACTTCTGCTAATCAGTTGGTCCGATTCAGTAAGCATTTTGCATAGGAGTTTTTTGGTAAGCTCATTAAAAAATTAGACAAATCCAAAAAAGAAATTTATTTGCCCAAGAAATTACAAGTAAATCCAGGAAAGTAGATTTTGCTTCCCCCAATAATATGTAACAATGTGATATTTTTCAGTAAGAATGGAGAATTTGTATAACATGGAAGAAGTTAGCACAGAACGACGTCTGTCGGGTCCTCTATACAATTTTGCTCAAAAAATTTCTTTCCCAATGCCTATATTATATTTTTGATGTCTACAAAAAGAAATTAGTGGAAAAAGGGGGTACGGAATATAACAATACCAAATAAAATATTTTTTTGTTTTGTTTCAGTTGGGTGTCATATTTCCAACCCCGGATAAACTCACCAATGGTCACAAAGATATGTTCGCTTCGTGCGTCAAAGCTGTCAAAGAAAGCCTTGCCGGTGAGCCATTTCGGGAGTTTACCGCCTCCATGTATTTCCACAGGTATTTACAGTGGAAATGGTTGGAATCCCAACCCATTACTTATAAGACTTTTCGGATGTACAGGGTGCTTGGAAAGGGAGGATTCGGAGAAGTATGTGCTTGCCAGGTGAGTACTTTATCACATATTATTTACTGAAATGTTGTGTTATGTATTGTTTTAACCAGGCTGATGTATCGGTGATGCAGAACTGTATTAGATGAAAGGTTTTTTTATCTTTTGTCTTTAGGTCTACAAAAGTATTGACATTATTGTAGAATGTGTGCAAATCTGTAAACATATTTAATACTAATAATCGGAGAGCTGGTAACGCACGTTTCATGAAATGTTTGATGCACCTTGAAATTTTTTTATTTAAAATATATTGATTGGAAAAGTAGATATACCTGTGTAGAAATACAACTATTTGGGCAGACAGTTTTGAAGGGGTTTATATTTAATAAATCCACCACCAAAGTTGATTTTATTTAATACAATTTGAAGAGTTTGATTCACGCTGAATCTAGAAGAATCTAGAATTTGAAAAAAATTACGTATTTAGATAACTTATGCTCAAGCTTTTTACTTCTCGAGATTAAGTAGAGGAAAATCACCATATATGGAATAGTATCCTAATATGGAATACCTGCATTTCTCTAAGACTATAAGTATGAAACGCAACACTCGACCATCTTCTGTTTCATTCGGTCTACTAACTATCTCACCCACACCATCGAGTCAGTTGCGCGAATGCTTCACGAGTGGCAGGCGTGTTTTGATTTGTTGTCGTGCAGAACATTTTAAAGGTAAGTAATAAACGAGTATTACCAGCTGTTATGTTTGTTTACGTAAGTGTTATACTATTTAGTATATCGGTATTATGTTTATTTCACCATTTTGTGATATTTTGTCATTAAAATATTGTGACTTTAAAAAATATTTAGAAGAGTTTGAACTAGTATAAAAATCCAAATATGGACAGTCGTCGGTGTCTAATTATGGAATATTAAATTAAATGCTTGATGTGTGGGCTCTGGGCACATTATGATTGTGCTGGTCCAGAGTTTGATACTTGGATCTGTGACTTTTGCAAGTAATTATGTAACTTCTTTCATTTATCACAATATATTATTTTTATTTAATTGATCTCAAAGATATTAATGTCCATTTTTGTTATTGCTATGTTGATTTATGCTTATATTTCATATATGGATACCTATTCCATATTTGGTTACTCATTTGTGATTTTGTTTTTTGTGTTAGACTTTAATTTGATAACTAATATATTTGATTGAAGGCTGTTAATTACTACATATAAATGTATGACTGATTAGTAAAAACAATAAACTGATTTAATTTATATGAAGTTTTTTTTTTATATCCCAAAAACAAAATGGTATTCCATATTTGGTGAATTTCCTCTAGTACACTGAAGTTTTTATTAAATATAAACCTTTTCAAAACTGTCTGCCCACATAGTTGTATTCCTAAAATTACCTTAAACTTTCAATTACTGGTTGTTGGCTGCTGAAACAAGCACTTTTTGGGTCATATTTGTTTACACCTTTTTAGGATGCGCACTACCTGGTGTCTCAATGTGGTTTAAGCCAACACAGGTATATCTACTTTTCCATACAATATATTTTAAATAAAAACATTTCAAGGTACATCAAACACTTCATAAAACGTGCGTTACTATCTTTTGGACTATGAGTGATTCTAGTAACTTGAATAAGGTGGCATCCGGATTAGTTATTTTTATCAATTTTCAAAAGATTTTCATAAATAACGAGTGCATTGTGTTATATGTGGACCTCGTAATGACAAAATATCGCAAAGAACTGACGGCAACACCGAGGGGTAAACCGCCGACAAAAATCTTGTACACCTACTTCCACACGCTTCCATAACCAGCACAAAAATTTATAATTTCTGAAAACCCTCAATAGCATTGATTTTTATGAAATTTTACTTGTTGTATGGGTAATTTCACCCGGTAATTCGAAAACTAAACCTTCAACGACCCATGTCGACAGGAAATTTTACGCCAATTTTCGCATTTTCCACACGCTCTTTCAGTTTGTAACACCTATTCATCAACACCCTGTATGATGACCCGTTCAATAATTCTAAATTCGTTATTTTCACCGCACTTCGTCTAATATATGTAATAAACTTCCACATACTTCCACCAAACTTCCACATACTTCCATATACCTCCACATACTTCCACCAAGCTTCCACATACTTCCACTGTTGTGTACACCTACTTCCACTTGCGGTTTACCCCTCGGGCAATACTACGTAACCCAAACACTACGTAGTACGTATCCGCAACAGTTGGGCCAAATCATACTTCATGATGCCTACCGGTTTGGCGAGGTTTGGAGGTCATTCGAAATTATTTTAAGCAAATTAATATGGATTTTTGACGAATCATTTTGAGGTTTAGGTTTTGGGTAGTGCCCTATTGTGAATGAACTTTTATTATCACATGATATAATACAAAATTAATTATTATAAACTGGAATTCTTAGAAAACCTGAAATATCAGAATTTAAAGGGATATACGATATTCACAAGCAAAAAATATCAGTTTTCCTCTTCTCAAAAGTTTGCAATATAATTTTCTTCTCGAGTTCTCCCCCATTTTTGTTGATGTAATTTATTATGGAGTTTGAAGTTACATGAAGGAACATCAGAATGAAAAATTTGTATGCTAACAGGTCTTCGTTTCACGAAACATTGTATTGTTTTTGTTTGCTAATTAAATTCCATATCCCTTATTCATTTCTCAGTTTATGTATAAAATAACAGCCTCTAAGCCTCTAACTATCTTTTAAAATCATTTGGACCATTCATTTCTTGTTACCCAAACAATTTTATATAAAAATTTTATCTTGAAAAGTCCTGTATAAAATCTAAAACAACAGAACGAAAATTCCAAGGACACACTCTAAAATTCACTTCCCACTTTCAAGCTCGTATCAAAAACATATTAAAGATTTAAAAGAAAAGCTATATTCTGCACTCTACAAGGATAACCTCTTTATTTTTTCGTATTCCTTTCAAGAGACCTTGTCCTTCGGCGTTAGAGGTCTCTCAACCATCTAGTAAACTAGCGTCGTTTCATCTTTCAATCAATATCTATTTTCTCTGTCTCTTTCTCCCTCGCGTTTCATCCGCGTAGGCCAAGTAATAGGTAAAGTTTTAAAACAAAAATCATAGTAGAAAATGGACCGAGCCATCATGTAAAAGACATTACGTAGGTATGAACCTGATATATTTTCAACTAAATGTTATTCACGAATTTGTTATAAACATTTAAAACGAAAAAACGTCTCCTTTTTTAATAACACGAAACCCTGAGTGATCGTAATGGTGTCAAAGGACGAATTGTAGATAAAAAAATATGAAGACAACCCATTTTTAATTCGAAAAAGTAAAGTTTTATTATAGTTTATTCAACTGGATTTTTCATATTAAATATATTGTTCGATTGGACACCTTAAAGGAAAAACGTGTGCCAAATTTCAAGAAAATATACAATGTGGTAAGACAGCTACGAATCAATAAAGAATTTGGCAAAATAGAATTTGGTTATTAAAATAGTAATACTTATCAAGTATGAGGATTTTCAGATATCCTGGGTGTGTCTAATCTGCAGTTATCGTGTCACTTTACCAATTAATCACCCTGTATATTGTAACATGTTGAAACTGATAATAATAAGTTACTATGGTAAAACAAGTCTGATCGTATAATTTAGTAAATATTTGATAGATTCTATTTCATAAAAATAGTGAAATGAAACCAGAATATAGGGGGGAAAAGGATTTTATTAGATCATAAGATTGTTTGTAACTAATTTTAAGTTGTGTAAGTGGCACCAAAGTGATCTTGAGAATTACAAATAAAAGTGAATTTTTTCTCAAGTGAACATTCAAAGGTCAAAATTCTACAAAAGAAAACAAACTTTTGAATATTTAATTTGACAAGAATTTATTTATTGATTACCTGTTTCATAAAGTGGGACAGGAATTACTTGGAGTAGGTTTGTTTTAATCCTGGCAGAATGAACATAGAAAAAAGAAAAAATTATTACATGGTTGCTAGGAGAAGAGAGTTTTTTGAAAAAAATAAGGAGTGAGATTATAATTTTTGATGTTTTTGAAAACTTTTATTAAAAAAGTATAACGGATTGATTATATCTAGTACCATTTACACCATTTCGATAAATCCTATACCTCCAAATTTCAAGACACATGGTCTAGAGGGATGACTGACACTGTCCAGTAGCTGAAACCATAATATTTTCTGAAGCATACCTGGAAGAAACAGATACATAAGATTACCAGGTATCAACCCTATAATATTTTGCAAAATATCCACCGTATACTTATAAGTACGTACAATTTCATGAATTTGGCCAAATCTATCTAAATTTAAATTCTGAAAGACTTTTTTTTTAACAGCTGTCAAAATTAATCAGATTTATTGCAAAACTTATTATTAATTTCAGTTAAAGTTAGTTAGTATTAATTGAATTTGAATTACGTGTTGCTGCATTTAAAATCTTAAACTAGAATATAACATAACCTTAAAAAAAAATAAAAGGACTCCTAAATACAGCACGAAATTCAAAATCACATATTTATTTGACACCCATAAGATGGTTTTATTTTAATTTTTTTAATATTTTGAAACTTAATAGACTTACCTCAGCTTAACTATTGTTTAAAATCACATAAGAATTTATGCATGTGGTATAAAACCATATCGTTATTATAATAAATACTTTCTATTGCAATACCACAGATTTGTTTTACTATAAATAACTTTTCTTCTTTTCCATTTGCTAAACGTTACACCATAAAATAAATTACACCACCTTTTTATATTTCTATGACACTACTGTTTGTGTTTGACAGAATCATAGAATAGACTTACGGTTGGGGTTAAATTTTTTAAGGAACTCATGCTATAGGATGACAGTACTGAAGCACGACCCATAGTGAGAGTAAAATTGTTGTAGTTGGAATAATTTTTTTTTATTAACGATAAATAGGATTTTGTCTTTGTTGCTTGACAATTTTTTTTTGTCATAGCTCAAGGACTGGCGCCCAGCGGGAAATTCGAAAGAAATTAATATTACATTTATTTAAATTCACACTTAGATTCAAATTGCAACAATATATCATGGACAACAATAATTTTTTTATTAGATGTTAATTTATTTGTAAAAAATTAACAATTACCATGGTCGTCCGATGACATTTTTATAAGGGAATAATTTATTTGTGTTTTCACTAGTGATACCACTAGAGGTCAAATTATTTCCTGAAATTTCTTTCCAATTTCTTTTTTTTTCACTTATTCAAATATCGAGACGGTTTCCATGAAAAACACTATTTTAGCAAAACGTATTCTGATGCATTCGACCCCGTTCGTTTTCCAGCAATTTCTTTGATATCTTTTTAAAGTAGCGATTCCACGTGAATGGTGACAAAGTTGGTAATAAGGTGCAATTTCACGGGATATCACGTAAGGAATTCAACGGCTAGGTGTGCGAATGTAGAGCGCATTTCAAAGAGTGCCAGGATTTTCTGCATGCATAAATTATCTACTTCATTTTGTTGAAACTGGTACGGAAAGGTCCCATCCAATCTAAAGTGAAAAATTTTAATAGCTTCTCTAGCACGCAAATCATCTTAAATTAAGGAGCATTTGGTAGATACGATTGAAAGTAGGAACTGTACACTTTAGTGTTGGATTTTACTATAAAGGCGGTGTACTTAACGATTATTTCGTTGATACTGTAATTTGTTTTGAAATTAACACTTTTGTTTCAACAGTGTTATATAGGTAATAGTTTTTATCTGCAAATGTCATGAGACGGGTACGATTTGACACTATTTTCAGTGTCATAATGACGTATATCACCGCACTAGTGCGTTTTTGAATACATTACCGTACTAGTGCGATAATAAGAATCAAGAAAAATATCAATACCAGAATTAAATATTTTAAATAATACTGGAAGCTGCATTTTCAATATCCGAAGGGATATTGTCTTCGCTTGAACTTATTTTTAAAGATTTTTGTTCATTCAACTTTAACACTCTCACTTTCAATTTAACCTAAGAGTAGGAAGTTGTCAAGGTCCAGGGTAATGGAGATAAATTTATAAAAAATAACTAGGAGTTAAGAGTGTTGGTTTTTGAATCCCCAGTATCTTCCGGTAATTCGAGATGTTCAAATTAAATACGTGACGTATTTTATAATTTAAAAAAATACCTAATTGTGTATGCGTATCATACCCGACTCACTTTACGATTTCGCGGCACATATAACTATTTACATACTTACATACCTACTTTCTTGATACTTTTTATAAACAATTCATTTTATTTTTAAACTTATTCGCAAACGTTTCGAGTTCGAAGGGTTGTTGACTCTTATCCGAGTGGAAATGTACGGTCAATCGCGCTTTTTTACGCTATTCGGATTTTTCATTCGAAAAATTCAAGCTTCGTTACGAAAGTTTATGATCATTTATTTAAAAATTTAAGATGAGGTATAATTGGAATGTTGTCTGAATGAATACATTATGTACCAGGTTTTTGTGAAATTTCTACATGTAATTTTAATAACAAGGACTTCCGGTAATCTCTAAGAAAATATCAAGTTGAAAATGTTGTGCTTAGAAATTGATAACCTTTTTGATCGCAAGCGCGAGAAATTACAGGGAGAAATTACATCGATCAAAAGAGGATGCATACGTACCTTTCGTAGCTGCAATGTGTCTTACGTATTTTTCTAATGTCCCACCGACAGTGCTCATCAGGTCTGTACTTTGCTGTTTGCGGTCAATTATTATTTATGAAAAGTAAATATTAATCATCAGGAAGATTGTTCCAGACATCAAACACATACAAAGTGCCGTCTTACTCGGGATCTAAAGGACTCCTTCTTAAGTTTAAATGGGTGACCTCTCAGTCTAAGATCAGTGTTGAATAGAAACATAGATTGAAGATCACCAAAGTTGTGCTTAATGATTTTATAACATAATATCAAGTCTCCCCGAAGTCGACGGTCTTGAAATGAGATACGCCCCAGTCAGTCGCTCCTCATAGGAAGGCCTTACGCGACCGAATGCAAGTCTAGTAGCCCTCCTTTGCACGTTTTCTAATAAAACTTGGTCGCGAATAAGATCAGGATAGGTACCACACAGGACCCGCATATTCTTCGCCTGAAAATATTACAATCCGACCCAACTTCCTTTAATTAAATATCGTGATTGAACAAAATTACAACACTATAAGCAAAGCAAAAGCAACGGTATCTAAAAGTGCAAACCTACGGGTTATTACTACGAAAAACGGACACGTGCTAAAGCGAAAAATTAAGCGTGTGCAAACAAAGCTCTCGAGCAGTCAAAGCTCTACGGTAGGGGGGTACGGTTCTCAGGCTACGCGTTATGAAATTCCCGTCCTGTTTTTCTAGTTACATTTTTTCAAAATCCTACTCTGACTCGGTTGGCTGAATGCCCTAACACGACTACCACTAAGATCTGAAGACTCAGCGCCCTCAATGGCAGTTCCGCTACTACTACTGAGATGTGAAGACTCAGTGCCCCCAGTAGCAGTTTCCTTTCCCTCGGTATATGTACGGTTGACTGAAGGCACTAACACGACTACCACTTAGATGTGAAGACTCAGCGCCGGCTATTTTGGGCGGATTTACTTTCTGAGAAAATTACTATTCTATTGTGAATTGTGCATTTCCCATACAGAACATAGTATCTCTAGTTTTCGAGATAATCGATGCCAAAGTTCGAAATTTAAACTTCTTTTATTGAAATTTTTCTTTCTTTTTTACATGTATTGAAGAGAGAGAACACATATTGTTTTGCTACAAGACAGCTATGAATTCACCTTTATTCGCTCAAGATTCGCAGAGAGGTTATCAAAATGGCCGTTGTTTATGTAGGCTAGTTGATGAAATAATAGGAAAATTACGGAAAAATAATATATTTATGATGCCTTTCTCAGACAAAAATCATAATTAAGGGGAATCTATCGGCAGCGATTTGACAAAATATCGAAGTATTTTTGGCAAAGAATTTTGAGGTAATGGATGTATTGAAAATTAAGGAAAAAATATATCATGTAGATTAATGTTGAACTTAGAGTTCTCATCGAATAAAAACTTTGAAATGCTAACCAAATTTTGTTGAAAAAACTACGAATCATGAGGTAATTACACATATTAAGCAAAGTTTGAGCCCTTGTAAAGAATTGAATATGGATTAAATGGAAAAACTAATTGATAAGAAGTCTAATTTGAAGCTTTTTGAATACTATATAAAAATCTCAGAATCCTCAAATTACTTATGACCGTACAATTCCTTATTGAAATTCGGTTGCTACCACTAAAATATCGGATAAAAATCCATCGCTCGCTTTTCTATCCTTCTATGACTGACATTGTCTCTAGTCAGTATAGTAGTCGCGTGCCGTTCCATTGTTGATACAACGCTCGGCGGTCTCCCAGTTCAGTACTGACGAAGCTAATAGAGTAGTACGTGAACCAAAATCCGCTTGGACCGCTTGGCTACCTACATGTTGCGGAGCTTTCATATTTCTAATAAAATTTTTGTTATGTGAACTTAAACGTGAGGACGTAGGGAAACAAAAAAATATACAAAGCATAATTGTGCAAGGTCGAATTTGGTAGATGCCCCTTAACAATGGTGAATGTATGTAATATGTCCTGGGATCTAAGAAGATACAATACTTGCCCAAAACTTGCCATACATAGAAGGTGAAATTTCAAACTTTGGCATCAATTATTTCGAAAACTAGAGATTTGTTCACGATTATATTATGAAATTCGTGTTTTTCAGGTCAAAATAAGTAAGTACCAAGAAAAATTTTCATAAAAATATAGATCGCATGATAAGTGCAAAATTACTAAAATATGTCATTTTTATCATTCAGAAAAATCGCCGATTTTCAAAACGTTCGCCTGCGGCGCGCTTTTTGCTCGCTTCGCTCGCTCTATGGCAGCTGGCGATTTCGGCGATTATTTTCACAAGCAATGCTACGATCCTGATGATTTTATTTATCAAATTCAAGGTTAACTATATGTCAAAGTAGCAAATAAAATAAACGACATACCCAAAACCCGGATATACGTTACAAACGATGACGCACACTATGCGCTATTATATGAACTATATCTATTTTCTTGAATTACTTACTCGAAAACTATTCATTTTAAAATTGTAATTAATATTATAATTGATGTAAATAAAACGATTTTGCGCCCGAGCGATAGCGAGTGCTGGACACTTCTTCAAACCTCTTTATCATCTCCCATATCTTTTCTGCAAACTCGTGGAATATCCTGTATTTAAAAAGAAGTTTTCTTAAAGCCGGCCCTTCTTTCGCAAATAAAATGCATCTTTTATATAGTCTCGTATTTTCGGTAAACTTTCGCGAAAAACCATTTGGGTTCTTTCCTCCGATTACATTTTCCTTTCGGTGGATTTTTTTTTACCCTTAGTTACGGTACTAAGTAAAATTACGTCTTTCGAAAAGGAAAAAAGAACTAGTACGTGAGGGATAAAGATCAGATGAAACTAATTTTATTAGAGCTTTCTCTTTGCCGTTCGGAAAAAAACCTCGAAATGAGATTGGAATGATACCGAATTTCACAGTTTTTTTAAGTTAATTATTTTTCTTTTATCCATTTCCAACAAATTTATACTTTTGCTGTAAAAAAAATTAATAAGTCGCAAACGTTCAAGGTGTTTTGTTGGAAAAGTGAAATACTTCAGCGGCGAATAAAGGTCACCAAGCTGGCTCTAAAAAAACCATTAATTAATTATCGGATCTTGTGATTTTTGTAACCGAAATACAGAGTGCTTTGTCGTTTTTGCTCATTTCTTTATAAGATCATAACTAACGAATCAACCCGTATATCTTTCTGATATTTGGTGGACATGTTTCTAAATCACAGAAAAACTGAACCAATCTCTAATAAAAAAAAAATTTTGGTCCGAATTAAGACAACTTAGGAAGCGATTGTAAACGTAAAACAACATTCTATACAGGGTGGTTTATTAAGGGTGCGACCGGTCGTATCTCGGAAACTACACTCAGGTGCAGAAAAAACGGGCCACCTATTATTTTTTCAAAATCGGCTTAATTTGGTTATTATTTTGGTTTTTAAATTATATTTTGTATTCTTTATCAACAAAGGACTTCCTTATAAATACACAATGTTGGAATACATGTGTATTTTCTCGTTTTACATAAAAAAGAACATTTTGGAAAATTCAAATTTAAAAGTTCCATATTTCATTCATGCAATTCGAAAGGAGCTTATGTGTTTTCAATTGTTGGGCGGTTGCTAGGCAATTTTTTGTTAATGTTAATATTGTCAATATCAACGTTGACAATTTTAAAGTCTTAATTATGTTTTTAAGTGCTGAAGATTATGCTAAAGCAGTAGCTCTTGTGGAAGATGGTCGAAGCCAAAGATATGTGGCTCGATTACTCAATGTTAGTTGTTCTACCATTCAAAGGGTGTTACAACGTTTTGGGGATACTGGAAGAAACACAAGAAGGCCTGGTAGTGGTAGAATACGGGTAACTACTGCTCAAGATGACAGATTTATTGTACTATATTCTCTAAGGGATCGGCATTTGACTTCAGTACAGACAAGAAATCGACTTCTGGAGGTTCGTGGTAAAAATGTAAGTAAATGGACAGTTCGCCGAAGATTACATGAGGTTGGGTTAAAAACTTTTAGGCCAGCAACTGTGCCTAAGTTACTTCCACGTCACCGGGTAGCGAGATTGCACTTTGCTCGTGAACATAGCAATTGGAATCTTATGCAATGGAGTAATATACTCTTTACCGATGAGTCCAGGTTCTCGCTACATTCACCAGACGGACGAAAACAAGTATGGAGACGAAATGGGGAACGATTCCAAGAATGTGCTTTTAGCCCTAGGCTGAGTCATAACGGAGGTTCCGTAATGGTATGGGCAGGCATATCAAGTGAAGCCTCTACGGAATTAGTGTTTATCAATGGGGGCTCACTGACTGCACAACGGTATATATTGAGGAAGTTTTGGCATATCAGGTGGTTCCATTCGCTCCATTTATTGGCAATAGCTTTATCCTGATGCAGGACAACGCTAGACCTCATTCAGCGAGATGCGTCAGTGAATACTTGACAGAAGTTGGCATTGAAAAAATGAACTGGCCAGCATGTTCTCCGGACGCAAATCCTATAGAACATGTGTGGGACATGTTAGGCAGACGTGTTAGAAGTCGTGCTATAGCACCAACCACACTAACTGAGCTTCGTGTAGCTCTTCAAGAAGAATGGGAGAATATTGCGCAGAATGCAGTTCGTGAGCTTATTAGTGGGATGCCACGCCGTATGCAAGCAATAATTAGGGCTAGAGGAGGAAATACCAAATACTAAAGTCTATTTTATGTGTTAAATTTTGTTTTCTGTACCTCTAAAGTTTGCTGTTGTTTTATTAACATAAATTTTACTAAGTATACATGTATTTTTCCTTTATTTACGTCATTGTTTATTAAGTTTGTAACATATTCTTCTCTTTTTATACCAGGAGGAAGACCTTTGTTGGTAAAATATAAAAAGTGTAAACCAAAAGCCAAAATAATAAACAAATATAGCCGATTTTGAGAAGAAAATAGGGGGCCCGTTTTTTTTGCACCTGAGTGTATATTTCTTGGTGTCCAGGTATTCAGTGTTTGTTTGGCAAAACTTATTGCGATGCCAATTGTAAATTCTGGTCCGATAGAAACACGTGCGGCACCCTCCCTTACAAGAGAGTCTGCATTCTCGTTTCATTCCAGGTCAGAGTGGCCTGGGATCCAGACCAGCAATACATACGGGGGTATTAGTTAGTTACGACCTTACAAACAAACAAACAAACAAAATCGATAAAATACTAGGTATCTCGCTTACAATTTTGGTAAGATCGTTTAACTATATCCGTTTTCCAATAAACCACCCTGTATTGTCCAATATATCATCCAGAGTAATCCATATCGACGTGTATATATATATATTTACCTCGAAGTGTTTGTCACCGACATTCCAACGCGCCCTAATCGTGATAAGAATTATGTCAGTCGCTTTTGCCATATTTCAATTTATATTCCGAACTGTCAAAGGGGTATTACGTATCCAGCAACCGACATGTCTTGGCGCTGTCGTTTCATAACACGATTCCGTGAGACGTCGAATGAGAAAAACGCATTTGGCATACTGAGAGGAGGAGGATGTAGAAATTGCGAAGGTGTTGAAAAAGCAGGAACGCCAAAAATTTGTCGTCACATGTCCTTCGACTACTAACAGCAAAATGGGGTTAGGCTTGTGATAAGTCATGAAACAATTGTAAAAATCTAATAAATGGTTAAAAATTGATTCAAAAGCAACATTCAATTCAATTTAGAAGCCTGTATAAAATTATGATGGGTCTTCCTATGACAAACTCTCCTCTGCCCTTCCCTTTTCATGATATCGCTCCTAAAAGAAGCTGAGTAAAATTGAAATTTTCCTCTCAAATTTATGTAAAGATTGAAACTTTGCATTTTGACATATTCGTAAACTTGCAATGACTAACCACCGGTATTTTTTCAACTTATAGGGGGTGAAATTTAATATCAAATCTTTTTTTCCGGGATGAATTTTGTGAAATAAATATTTTATTCAATATATTTTTTCCA
>CAJUYG010000031.1:516807-532849 GCA_910591675.1 Galerucella calmariensis | reverse complement strand
TTTTTTCACGGTGGAATAAAATTATATACACACAATATTGTTAATTACTATGGATTTATATATAGAAACACTTACACACTATATTAAATTTATATACACACTTTACTTAATGTCTACTAATTTATCTACACTCGGTATAATAGTTCTAATTTATCTTTAACACTTGAATATTGCACTATTTATCTTCAGCATTTCATTCACTATTTTTTTAGTCACTAACTTTACTAAAAACTGTCCGACTAACTCAAAAACTCTCGTATATAATAGTCTTTTTCAATTCTCGAACCTTCTTGAAATTACCACGGTCTTTTTTTACGGAGCGGACCAGAAAAGCTTAGAACAAACCCTTCACATTCGCCAACATTTATAATTTAGCGACAGATCCGGCTTGTGAGTTGCGACTTCGTAACATTATTTTGGACAATGAGGAAAAAAGATTGCAGTTCAATTTTCCAAAATAATGGGCTCATTTACATTTTTTATTTTATTATTGGGAAGAGCACATCATTTTGATGCTCTGTGCAAAAAATTAGAAGTCAGCGAGACTCCTAAGTCGCCTAAAAAAAATTATAAACATTAAACAGCGCTCCTCTCCGAATTTCAGGCGTGACGTCATCCCATATGAAATCTCTCGTTGAGATCGGTTCTCGGTTAGATGACTACATAGCTAATAACAGTATTTTGCTAGCTTATATGCTTATTATTTATTATACGTTTTAGCAAACTCTAAACAGTGTTATGTTTGTGAAATGAGAACGTTTAGAAATAATTTAAACTATTCGACACAATGGACCAGAACCAGAGTAAAAATATAAATATTGTGTGGTTCCAGAATGTAGAAGTACTACGATTAAAACATCTAACAAAACATTTATTTCTATTAATAAGGATGCAAAAAAACCAGAATAGTAGTTTACCTAACTAGTGCGGAAAGTGATACTTTTCCGCACGCTATTGCAGATGGCCGAACGACGCTTTAGCGGAGTTCGGCCAGCAATCGCGTGCGGAAAAGTCACTTTACGCACGTGTTAGGTACACTATTTTTTCTTCTATGGATAAATTATCTCTTAGAAAAAGCTGCGACGGTAAAATTGGTTTTGATAACGTAGAGTATTGACTGACGATTATTTTTTTATTTGTTGCTATGTTGATTCAAAGTGACAGATGAGAAATGTCAGATATTTATTATTATTTGACAATCATTTGATGAGGCTTATACCAGCCATTAAAAAATTATTGAAGCGTACGCGTTCCTCTTTATTGAAAATTATAGCAGAATTCTAATAAATTTCTTAATTTTTCAGTCATTTGGTAAACTTGGATATACAAAATACATATTTTGAATATTCAAATGTCAGTATATTCCTCAAATGTCAATAAATTTACTTTCCGCACTAGTGCGGAAAAGTGACTCTTTCCGCACGCTTTTTAGTGCGGAAAAGATTCACTTTCCGCACGTTAGTAGAAAAAAGCATGAAAAGACTCAAAGCAATCACTGATAAGTCAACATACTTTGTTTGTGTATTTTTAGGATTTTATTTTTCTTCAATAAGAATCGTTATAAAATACGTTGTGAATCCATATTGAGAGGGTTATTGAAAACCACACGCTTGTATTAATCTAAATTTTTTTAAATACGTAGATGATATTGTTCTTATAGCTTGTGGTGTTACTAATGATTTTTTCTCTTATTTTGTGGGATAAATACTTTCTAATTCGCCTTCAAAAGGCCTAACTAGGCTTTGTACGAAAAAAAATATTAATTCTGATTCTCGAAAAAAAGATTTGATAGTCAAATGAAGTCGGGATTGATAACTTAACGCACTCAACGTAACAGAAATTTTGGAAAAATATCGGGTGGCTAGTTAATGCGAGTGCACGTAAATTTATAGATTATAATTTTAAAAAATATTAAATTTAAATCAAAATTCGACCCCTGTTTCGATATTTTCTCACATTACTGTTTATCCAGCTAATAATGAATTAATGCATTACTTTATGGACTCACAGTATAAAATGGATGGTTAATGGACCACTTTGCTAAATCGCTATTTTTATTAAGAACGATCTCAAGGAGACATTTCCGTTTAATAGCTACTTCAATGATGTAATGAAGTAATAAAAATATAACTACACTTTTAATATAAATGGTTTCCCAGAAGCTCATACCAAAAACTTCAAATTCCCTTCTACTTTCCGGTATAGGGAGACTTCTTGAAACTTCAAGTTTCATCAACAAAAGTTCTCCATTCTTTTCCATTTTTTGCCAATTATTTTGCTTCCATAATTGTTTACCCTCTTTCCTTTAATATTTGGCTAGGTTATCCCAGGATTCTTTTGGTCTACCTCTGTCTCTTTTAACAATTACCTTTGCTTCCGATACATTTTCAACGAGTATAGTATCCTACATTCGCTGTAGAGGTCCCCACCAGTTCAATTGTCTTTCTTCTAAACTCACCGGCAAAAAAACTCCGGCCACCTAAAATTTTGTTGAAGTTCGCTGCCCAAGAGCTTCCTTAATTTTTTATCGATTTCAATTGTTTCTACGCCAAATTGAAGATACATTCTTTGGTATTAAAACAAACACCAGAAAACTTTTCCAAAAATATTAATAGCTTATTTATAAAGGGTGAAAAAAACATGTTTTCGTAGTCCAATTTCTTAAAACCCTGTGGAACAGTTCGGGAAATTTGTAGAGTTTATTACAAAGACCATCATTTTCGCCATCTTTCAGTTTATATTTCACCTTGATATCTTGATTTCTTTTGAAGATATACGTATTCAAATAAAAGCCTGGAATTATTTTAGGGTAAAAATTAATTTTATAATGTTTCAATATTCAACAATACCTAATTTGGAACAAAACATAATTGACATTTTCCAATATTCTGTATATCCACCTCTAGCAATGTTTCTTTGAATTTCATCCGAGAGATGTTCAATCGGATTTAGATCCTTGCTACATGCGGCCTTGCATTGTCGTTAATTAAAATGAAGTCATCTCCAACAAATGGAACCTAGGGAACTACAGCTTCCTCAATCGAGCTTGGCGTGTTAATAAAATTCCAGGCTTTTATTTGAACACGTGTGTCTTCAAAATAAATCAAGATACCAAGGTGAAACAAAAACTGAAAGATGGCGAAAAGGATGGTCTTTGTAATAAACTAAGCGCAAACTTTACAAATCTACTGTACTGTTCCACAGGGTGTTGAGAAATTGAACTACAAATACATGATTTTTGTTCATCCAGTTTAAATAAGCTATCGATATTTTTGGAACATTTTTTGGAGTATGCTTAATACCAAAGAATTTATTTACAGCTTCTTTCTTATGCTTACATTCTTCTTTCTGTCTCGTTTTGTTATTCTTTTCACAGATCTCAGGTATTTGATTTCTATAGCTTGTATTCTACTCTTCATTTTTTGTGCCAGTACCCACATTTCGCTGCAATAACTTGTAGGTATCGGTATAAAAAATGTTTGAAATACTGTAATTTTGGTTCTTTTTAAGATTTCCCCAGGTTTCTACACGTGGCAAGTTTTTATGGATATTTCTGTTCATTCCATAATATCCCTCTCCTGGTTACCAGTGCTGTCAGTTGTTTCTAAGTAGGTACCTAACTTGTTCGATTATACTTCCGTTAATTCTTAGAAGGCGATAATTAATTACGTGAGCCATTTTTGAGGACTTTATGACCTCCTCCCCCCCATTGGCGAGATATAGTAATATTTTTCTGCAATTTTGTTCGTGTTTGTAAATTTGGAAAATTTTATAATCATTAAATATCTTTGGCTTCAATAGATTAACATTTACTTACTCTTATCCAATTATACTTGAACTTCCTACGAATCACCTTATTTTTTTTAATTTTTTTATTAATCTTAAGTTAGTCGCATCAACTATGTAGGTTATTAGCTATTCGGTACGCTTACAGTTTATGAATTCATTGTATTTCGTTCAAGTACTTGACTAGAGAGCTTACTGTCATTTCGAATTAACCCTGTTTGTTGTAATGGACAAGTGAACTATAACTTTGATCTGACACCCTTTAAAATATTAACTAATTTTGAAATATAAGGCTGTCTACAATTTTTATTCTGGTATATTTCAGGATAACAAACCTGTCGAGCTTTTTCGCACCCTCAGTCTTTTAACATCTTTTACCTACATATTTTATATGAGGTAATATAAATTTTTTTAGTCAATCCTAAGATTTTGTACACCCAGTTTATTGAGAATACGAAATTTTACTTCACACTACAAAGTTGTTGCTCAAGGATTCATCATTTATTTGGAAATAAAAATTAATTATTCGCCAAAGGTAACAATTTCAGCTTAGTTGCAAAATATAACGATGAAGAAAAGAAAACGACGGAAGCAATTTCAACGTAAACCCGTCCGTTCGTATAATTTGATGCCTAGACACGGACGAAATATTACATCCATTCGATGCATTTAAATAACCTTCATTTTTTAAACATTTAATTTCCTCGAGTGAAAATTCGCACAAATAGTTAATAACGAAACAATTGCGAAAAAAAAAATTACCAACAATTTAAAATGAATTTGTTATAATCGTATCGGGGAAATATAGGGAAACTAATGTATAAAATATCTAATATTTTTTTACTACCCTGTATAAAATTCTGTCAAAAGCTATTTCATTTTTTGTTTCTATAAACCATAATATCAAATTATTCCTAAAGCACAGTAAGAACGAACCAGTAGTATAACTCTTATAAATTTCATTCATAAATTGCCAGAGCTTTTGATGACCTTGAACGGATCGCTTTACGATTCATTTTACCATAGGCGTAGGTAACATAAGTTTTAAAATGACTTGAACGTAATAAATGTTTTTTCTTAAATATTGTAGAACAGTACACTGATGAGTGGATAAAACAATAGTCTCATACAAAATATTTATTGGCCTTCCCATATTACAATTTTCATTTTGGTATGATTTTTAAAATTTTTATTGACAAATTTTAATGTGTAATATAGTCGTAACCTGAAGAAAAGTTTCATTAAATATTTTATTGGAAAATCAACACAAGTATGTACAAACTCTGTTGTTTGACTAATATTAAATTATATAAAACAACAAATTAAATAAATGCATGAAACTAAGGATCATAAATGTAATATGAAGATCGAATAATAAAGTAACACTAACAGTTTCTCACCTTTCTGAATCCTTTGGAAAAAGGTATAATTTTCCATCACAAGTACAATATTTATTGTTAAATCCACGTACTTCACACACAATACCCGTTTTCTTCTTTTTAATGGTATCCATTGCAAAAAAATGCTCATAAACTATAAAAATAATACCGAAAACCCGTAAAAATATAAGCTGTAATAAATAATTCGATTCGCAAATTCACTACTGGCACTTCAGTTGGATCGCAGCACAGCACTGGCAGCCGGATGAGATACTCATCCGAACGACGTTGTAGGTCACAGAGTGCTCGGCAGTGTAACATCACGAGATAACATACTGGTTCGTTCCTATATTGTGCCTAAAGCTCAACTCTATCCTGTGCAACAAAGACATAATTGTAACCATAGAGGCAACAAGCCATAGGGCGGTTTGTAAGTGAGAATGTCCGTCTGAACTCCGGTGAGAGAGAAAAAGACAGACGATCTGTCTTCATGCATACCTACACGCTATTAGAAAAAGACAGCCTAAACCTCCTACTTTCTAACTCTCTTTTACATGCTGGTTGGGTTCTGAGCTGGCTTGTTGCCTCTATCTGTATAGTATCTCTATGATTGTAACTCGTCCATTATGCGCCAGATAGCGGTTATATCTTATGGGATGGTCTCTCACAGCTGATATTTACTGTTACCAGACTGGTTTTCCTATAGTCGCGCATAAAATGACTAATTACTATAAGTGGCTGCTCGTGGTTAATTTTATCGGAGGGTCATAAATGATGTGACCAAAATCCTTAAATACGCAACGCTACTGACTAAAAACCACGCGCAATTTCTGCCCAGAAGTCGTTGAAAAAGCAAAATTTGTGAAGTTCCACAAAGGCATACCCCTCTACTCATCTCTCTTCTAAGCGTGCCATAATCAGATTCATTTTCGATAGTAACCCGGGCTTTTGACCCTGCACATTTAAACTTCGGGCAAGTTTTTCTCACGCCGTGAAGATCGTCAGTGTTCGGTAAATTACGTCCCTATTTAACGCCTTGAGGTCAACGCTGGGCACCAGCCGGTTTCCAATTTTTATTTTCGACGTGGTGGTCTTGAAACGTTTTAGGTAAATTTTATTTAAGAGGAATACTATACTTTATGTATGGTAGGCATAATTCATTTAATTAAATACTTATGTAATTTTTCTTAAATTATTTTTAACGGGAGGTCAATGACCTAATGGGTGATGAAATATGCGAGCGAAAATTATTAATCCATTAATATAGTAATTAGTCATTTTAAGCACGACTGTAGAAACAATTATGTGTTTTTTTCGAGCGTAAAGTAAAATTGCCGCTTTCAAAGGATCGCAACATTCTTTCTCAAGCGGCAATCTGTTACTTTACGCCCTAAATACACAAATAACTATTACTTTCGGCGAAAGGAAGTAAAAATAAAATTTGGCAACTCAGTCGATAAGAAAAAAAACCCACAATTCCAAATTTCCTAATTTAATTAACACTAATATTATAAACCGTTTTATAATACTTTGTTTTGAAGTTATAAGTTATAAGAATTTGTCTTAAAACGCCTTTTCATTATATCGTAACTCAGAAACAATTTGTAACATATTATGTAACTTTTTAAAAAATTGCGGTACATACCCATACTGTACATACCCAAACATGACAATATCTGAAAAAGTAATAATTTTCAAGGAGTAGCAAATGCGTGCAATTCAAACAAATAATATCTCAAACCTTCCCCTTGATAGTAATCTTAAAATTTATATAACCTGTCTACTTTTCAAATAAAAGCACAATATAACGATTCCCGTTAAAACATACGGCATGCTTCTGCTGTATTTACCTTGTTATTTCTGAAAAATGAACAAATGTACGAAACATAACTTTTGGTGTATTATAAGGAATTTAGTTGGCTCGTTTTCGAGGACTTTAGTCTTTCGTTCTAGTTTTATGTTGACTTGAGTTATTTGAATCGTTTTTTTTTTCTGTAAACTATGGTTAAAACCAACAGGAAATATGAGAGCACTGTAATATGAAATGGGGGTGTTGTTAAGGGATTGTGAGTGGGTTTTTGATGAAACGCGAGTTCTAAAGTCCGCTTTATATAGAGGCGCGCCAGGTGTTTCTGCCGCCTTGTGCAAACGATAAATAGCCGCCCCTTATTACCTATAGATACAATGAAAGACGGTGATAAAAGTTCAGAGAAAAATAGGCTTAAACTTATTAGTTTTAATAAAGTTGTTTATGTACTCTTTGCAACATTTTGTTCAATTTAATACCCCACTAAATGTTTAGTGTGAAATGCAAAACTTTATTAAATTGCCATATTTTCTCTACCCCTGGATCCTGTAATTGATGATTTAAAATCCCACAGCCCATGTTTTATAACAAAACGCGTAATTTTAGTGAAAATACCCCCATTTTTATCCCCCTTGGGAAGGCATAACTATAATAGTATAATATACACCAAGGTGGTGAAGACTATTAATATTGACCGAGCACCAAAATAAGGTGCGAGGTTTATAAATGTCTTCAACACCTTGGTGTATATACAATTTTTTTCACTACTAGCCAAATTTGAGAAAAAAATTAAAAATAATTCACAAACGCACCACGAGAAGCGTTTACTCCATCGTCTGACTGACAAGTACACTGTCAGTTTTAGATATATTATGAACGTACTCGTTATGTCATCAGTCATTTTTGGTTCAGCGCGAATTTTAAACTAATGGCATTTTTATTGAAATAACTTTATCTTGATAGGTAATTTCAAACAGCAAATATGGGTATACAAAATTATGTTGCACAAGTTTTTGTTGAACTACTATCCCTGAATTCTCAAAATATTTGAATTTGTCCATTATTGATCTAGGTTAATAATAGAAAAAATTATTAACGACTAATAAAGAAATTCAACTTCTAAGTTGGCTAGAAGAAGCAATAATTGCCAACTGAGTAGTTGATTTTCTCTATTTTGAGAATCCAGGAATAGTAGTTTGAAAAAAACTGCGATATAATTTTGTATACCCAGGAGATTGTCTTTGAAATATTTGCTGCTTGAAATTACTAATCAAGATGAAAATTTTTGAATAAAAATGCCATTAGTTCAAAATTCGCGCTCAACCAAAACTGATGACATAAGGAGTGCGTTTATAATATATAGAGGGGCGAAAACAAACTGTACTTGTCAGTCAGACAAAGAGGTAAACGCTCCTCGTGGTGCGTTTCTGAACCATTTGGTGTTGAGTGTGAGGAATATATTAAATGTTTTATGAAAGGTCACTTTGTATCCAAGTGTAACTCATACACCCAAGATAAGATAAAATCAATAAATTTACTCAAATGCTGAGTACACCGACATGTTATTAACCTTAGGCGAGTGTTTAGGAAACTCTAGTGCAGTGTTACTAGAAGAAACTTACCAAGTAAAAATACATTTAGAACCATTGAACGTCGTTGTCGAGAAACTGGGAATGTAAGACCAAACAAAAAATTATGTAGGCCAAAAACAACAAGAACCATTAATAAAGAAAATATTTCAGTTGATCAAGATCCAACAGTTAGCATAAGGAATATGGCAAGTCAAACATGTACTTGAAGGAAACTTGAAGGGCAGCAACTACATCCTTATCATTACAGATAAGGGCTCTTGCTAGACGTCGATCTCCCGGTCAAGCCCCAATTATTTTTTAGTCTTTACCTATCCTAGAGACGGGGTCCCTTTTTTGAAACACCCTGTATAGATACTGTAAGCGAGTCTCTCAGCACTTCGGTTTTATGCTTGTGCTTGGCGTTTTACAACCATTGCTGATGTGTGAAATTTGTTGTTTTCTTTGTGTGATCACATTGGACGCGAGCGAAAGCTAACTGTCACTCGATACAAAGCCAAACCTGAAAAGTTTCTAGATTTACACAGTCATAAACACAGAGCTATCAATCATTTTGAAATGGACTACATAAAGTGATCCGTTGTATTAAAAAAAATCTTTTGTTATAGGTCAGAGCCACTGGCAAGATGTACGCATGCAAGAAACTCGAAAAGAAACGGATAAAAAAAAGAAAAGGCGAAGCGATGGTGCTCATAGAAAAACAAATATTACAAAAAATCAATTCTCGTTTCGTCGTCAGTTTGGCGTACGCTTATGAAACAAAAGACGCTCTATGTCTCGTTTTAACCATTATGAATGGGGGCGATTTAAAATTTCACATTTACAATATGGGAGGCGAACCGGGATTAGATTTGACGAGGGCCAGGTTTTACGCGGCCGAAGTTGTATGCGGATTAGATCACCTCCATCAACAGGTAGGATTTACTCGATTACATTTTATTGTCTCCCTTTTTAATATCAAACAATAACGATGTATTGTTGAAAAAAAATACAAGTTTACATAACAAAACATTATTTATGGCCTTTTTTCATTGTAGGGCATTGTATATAGGGATTGTAAACCGGAAAATATACTTCTAGACGATGCTGGTCATGTAAGGATCTCAGATTTAGGCTTAGCAGTAGATATACCTGAAGGAGAGTCCGTAAGGGGTAGAGTCGGAACCGTAGGCTATATGGGTAATTATATGTAAATTTAATTATTTCAAATATACAATTTGTCACAATATATTCTGCAATCAACAATTTTGTTTGTTTGTTTAGCTCCGGAAGTAATAGATAACGAAAGGTACACCTTTACTCCCGATTGGTTCAGTTTCGGATGTCTCCTGTATGAGATGATCGAAGGGCAGGCGCCGTTCAGGGCTAGGAAAGAAAAAGTGAAACGGGAAGAGGTCGACAGACGGGTGAAAAACGATCAAGAAAAATACTCGAACAAATTCAGCGAAGATGCCAAATCTCTGTGCCAACAATTATTAACGAAAAATCCCCAGCAGAGGCTAGGGGGTAAATCTGGAAGAAGCGGTGCTGGTTTAATTAAGCAACATCAGTTTTTTCAATTTCACATTAATTGGAGAAGATTAGAGGCGGGAATGATTGATCCACCTTTCGTTCCAGATGTAAGTTCTTTTTTTTTCTATTTATTATTAGAAAGAGTTTGAAAATACTGTTTGTCTGGTACACCGTGAATATTTCTGTATTTAAATATGAAGGGTGTAAGATAAGATAAAATTTATAAACTTATTTTAAACCAAAAACTATTCAAAAAAATGTTATACTAAAAATCGTATTTTGGTGTTATAAAAACTGAAAAGAATATTCCTATCTTTATAATTCTCAAAAAATTGTTATGATAAACCCTAAAATTTACAAAATCACTAAAGTTTATTAAAAATTAACTATTTTGAAACACACTTTTATAAATTAATATCTTAAACGAAACGAAATTACTTAATTTGAAAATTGCTATGAAAAAGAAAGCAACAGGCAGTCCTGCAGACAGGAGTGGAAACAAAAACAAATGAGCCTCTTCCAAAATTTATTTTTTCAAATAAATTAACCCGTTGGTGGTAGAGTTTGTTCAGCCATCCTTTGCCGTTACGTCATGCATTGTCCAGCTTACTCTCTCATCCATTTCATGAAATGGATGAGACTGAATTATGACGTCATTAACGCATTTCTTAACTAAGGGCGACATAAATTTTATCTGTTACTTTTGACAGTACAGTTGTCATATTTTGAAAACAATTCTTAACATTTGTCATTGATTATAATTTTGAGGTTAAGTGTAAAATAACATTCAAGTAATATAAGACATACGTAAAACAGCAGAATACGTCACCCATTATGACGTAACGGCAAAGGATGGCTGACAAACTCTACGTTCATAATACAGAATTTTTACAAACAAATTAATCCCTTTTAAATTTTTTATCGTACACCCATGATGGGAGAAATTTGTCCAAATAAATGTATCCCTCACATCAATTTTACCTCACTTCCATGGTAAATGGAAATTTTCAATGAAAAATGAAGTCCTTTTCAAAATTTTCATCATATTCCTATGATGGGAGGAAATTTGTGTAAATAAATTAACCCCCATATGATGATTATAGTGCACCCATAATAAATGGGAATTTTTAACAAGTCAATGATTCCCTTACACCAATTTTATCTTATGTCCATATATATATATATATAATGGCTTGATACCCCTGCTGGGGTTTCGCCACTTCACGCTTTCTAGATCCATTTTTTGGGGAGGATCAATCCCCGTTTTTCCTTTTAGAGTTTCTCTGTCAATGCTCTCCATAGTGTCCTATCCTTAACTTTGTCCTTCCATCCTCCAATTCCTGCTCTTGTCATATGTTCCTTCACTTGTTCCAGCCATTTTATTCTAGGTTTTCTTCCCCCAGGATCCCATTGTGTCATTTGCAGTGTTATTTCTTGTTCTTCTGCTCTATATATGTGTCCCAGCCATTTCATTCTTTGTCTTTTTATTTTCCTTACTACGTCCTCTCCTTCCAGTTCTTGCTCAATTTCATAGTTCATTCTTTGTCTGTACTCATTATCTCTCAATTTCATTGGTCCCAATATTGTTCTCATTATCTTTCTTTCTATTATTCTCAAGTCTTCTTATTCCTTTTTAGTCAGTGTCATTGTTTCAGCAGCATACAACATGACGGGTCTTATTAGCACTTTATAAATATTGATTTTGGTTTGTCTTGAGAGTAATTTGCTTTTTAAAAGTTTTTTATTGGCATGGTAAGCCCTATTTGCATTAATGAATTTTTCATCTATTTCCTTTTTCCTGTTTCCAGTGTTTGTTACTGTGACACCTAAGTTAGGTGTCATCTTATGTCCATGATAAAAAGAAATTTTTGCAAATTAATGCAACACCATATACGCTTCATTGTATTGTGTTGTGTGTTGCATAAAAGCTGACGTGCCTAAAGTTCCACTTCATTCACAAAACTGTTTTTGTATTTTTTTTATTTCATATCAGTAAAAAAGGAACGCTGGAATGATTTTTGCTTACTTTCTCGATATCAAGACCTAAATGGGAAATAAATATTGAGTGTATTTCCGAAACAGTTGACAATAGGTATAGAACATTGTACAGGGTGTCCCAAATTGGTTTGTTTTGCAGGGTATCTCGTAAACTAGAAGAGATAGAAGAAAAGCAGTTAAGATGTTATGACTTATTTTTTGTTAGTAACGATAGCCTAATTAAATCTTCAGTAACTCCCTTCAGTTGGAAGACACAGGGCGATTATTGAAAACTAGCGCACTGAATTTTTCTGTTAGGGGGCTCACTAAGGAAATATAATGCAAACTTTTGTTGTTTTAAATGAGACACCCTATATATTTTGACGTTTTTCGTTTCCTTTTTTAATTCTCATTCACCTGATATGACATATCATATATCTATTTCCAATGGTTGGACCTACAGTGCAAATAAACCATTTATGGATGTTATCAGGTTAAACACCCTTAAAAAACACTCAGTAACGAAATTTAACATTTTATTATAAGGATACTGATGTGCGACAATTTTATTTATCAAAATTTCAATTAATAAAAAATATAACCAGATTAAAAAAATAAAAACAATAAACTTATGAAACAATCAGAAACATTGTAACAACTAATCTACCTATAACTAATTTTATTAGAATGTAAAAATAACATTAAATGTTCAAAGTGCTTTCCGTTTTCATCGATTAAAAAGTTTTTCGTTAAAATAATCTCCAACCAATTCAGCATTACCAAAAATAAAATTTATTTTAAACAAATTTTTCCAAAATTCTTTATTTTAAACGAAAATTCTTTGAAAATTACTAAAAAATAAATATAAAAATGGTATTTTAGATTATAAAAACTGCTATTTGAATAAAAACTTCAAGAACTTGCTAGTTCAAACTAGTTAATTTTTTTTTGAATTGCCGTGTTATTCATCATAAGGTAATTGAACAATAAAAATGCTTTTTTATTATATACTATACGTTATATACATATGATGTGCATTACTTATTCGTCAGAAACAGAAAACTTAGATAGTGCCTCGTAATCCGTTCAGCTCGCTCAGATCGTTTTTGCACAAATTTAATTTTGAACTCCAAATGGGGCCATCCATAAATTATAGCACAGGCTAGGATCTTTACATATTTACTAAAAGTGGGACCAGTGTTTGGAGATTTATCAGTTTTATGATGTCACGATATGAAATTCTAAATAAAATCTCTTTATTTTTAAATTCCATCATACTATCATCGTAAAAAAATAATAAAAAAGTTAATACGAATTATTTAATGGCATAATAGAAATGTCATACTGTGACTTCACTTGGCAGAGGGTGGCATGGAAATGTGAAAAAAATTTATATAGAGGCACGAAGGTCTAGAAATCTTGAAAATTGAGTTGCCTGTGTGGATATGATAGGATAATTTTACTGATGATGATTCTTCCAATTTCCATGTATTATAGCATTTAACAAATGCAACAAATTTTAAATATAAACTTGTTGGAGTGCAAACATAATTAGCGCTAAATATGCTAATTACATTATGAAATCGGCTATAATTATTGTGTTTTTAACCGAGTTTTTCCCAGTTTATGCAATACACTTCGAAAATTAACTGTTTTTTATAATCCAATAATTGCCACGTCCGTAATTGAAATAAATATTCAACAATAATCAGTGTCGGACTCAGGTAGTTCGCCGCCCAAAGCTTACACAGCTCAATGCTTCAAAATATTGTTTTTTTTTACTTTTTTTAATGAAACCTTTTTTTCCAAATTTATCTTGCTCACTTTGTATATAAGTAGATCAATAGAGCGGATTGACTAGGGGGCGGGGGCCACTGAATGTGGGGGGCGAAGTAATTGCTGCTGCGTTGAGTGCGCCGTTGACTAACATAATCTCCGATTTTCATAATTGAGAAATAACATCATTTATTATTTATGCTGACAAGCTGTTAATGATCATTTCGCAAACAGCGTGATTACGGGAGGTCAATTGTATTAACTCACACAATATGAATTTCATTGTTTTTTCGTTGTGTGATTGAGATTGCTTTATATATACATTGTAACTTCATCAGGCATACATTAAAAAACTCAACATATACAGGGTGTAGTAAAAGTTAATGTGCAAATAAATCAATACATATCGTTTAAAAGGACATGAGGACGTCACGTTAAACGTCATATGATACGTCTCACGCTACAGCTCCAAAAGTCAGTAACATTATGTCTTCAGAAGACTACAGACATCAAGTATTCAAGTAGAAGAGTTTATTAAGAATATTGGTAAATTGAATAAAGACGTTGCTTTTTATGAAGACAAAAGTAAGGCTGTGAATCAATAAGAGAATCTTAATATATCTGATAAGCAAAAAGTAAGAAGTGAGACAAACGTGGAGCAGTCTCCGTATAAACTAGGTGCTTGAAAGGCAGAACAAAATAGCCTGCAGATAATTACAGCAAATCAACCTACACCATGTTCAACACAACAGAAAAGGATATAAAAAATGAAATCAATATCGTTTTTGACATGTCATGTCTAGTATTAGTATATGTCTTTGTTTTAATTTTAAAAATTACTTTCAAAAATTGTAAAACGAAAATTTGATTCAACATGTAATATAAAAGCTGATGAATATTCGAGGTGTTTTGATAAAAACTACCAATTTCTCTTAAATAATTTTTTATTCAATCTACAAAGGTAATACAGTATTAATAAACCACTGGCATAAACGTTCAACATTTTTTTGGGTGCAAGAAAAGTGTCCGGTAGTGTGGCATGGGTTAGGATCAACTCCAAACTTCTCCTTTGCACAGGACATACCATCATCCTTGCATACGTCAATAATGATGGGGAAAATGCCAAAAACGTGACATTTCTTGTGTAAAAATTCTGCATACATAATAAATGATGTTATTTATCAAATATTAAAATATGTGAGTCAACGGCCCACACAACGCAGCAGCAACTACTTCACTCACCACACTAATGTACCGAAAATACCCTGCTAACTGGCACTGATAATAGTGATAATGATTGAACTGTATACAGCGCGTTGCATTTTAAAAATACAAATTTGAAATCAAACCCTTTATTTTTCAGCCTCATGCAGTGTATGCCAAGGACGTATTAGACATTGAACAGTTTTCAACAGTGAAAGGTGTAAATATAGACGAAAGTGACGCTAGTTTTTATAGTAAATTCAATACGGGTTGTGTTTCGATACCGTTTCAGACTGAGATGATCGAAACCGACTGTTTCCGACAGTTGAACGTGTTCGGACCAAATAGTTCAAGAACGCCCGATCTAGTTCTACAACCTGTGGCTGTTTCTGAAAATGAAGGCTGTTTCCCTTTTAGGCGAAAGGTAAAATATCTATATTTCATCAATTTTTATAAAAACTAGTTGAAATGCTATTTTAAACGCTTAAAATACTACACATTTTTGCCATTTTAAAAAGCAAAAATATTATTTTATGCTATACTAACATATTTTTGTTATTTTAAACAGTTAAAATGATATTTAAGACTATAAATACAAAAAATTGCTATTTCAAATAGCAAAAATACTATTTTATTCTAAAATCACACATTTTTGCTATTTTAAAGAGTTAAAATGCTATTTTATACTGAAATTACAAAACTGCAATTTTAAAAACTATTTTAGACTAATTACACAAAATTGCTATTTTAAACAGCGAAAATATTCTTATATGCTAAAATTACATAGCAAAAATTCTAATTTAAACAGTTATAAATGTATACCCTGAAACGTTCAAATTACAAGTGAATCACTGAACTGATTGAATTTTAAAAAACCAGAAATACCTTTTTACTAATACCAACTTATTTTTATTTCAGAAAAAACAACTACCTAGAACTCAACCCGTACCTATCAACCCTACATTGTTACCTCAAACGGGGGAGAGATGATGGCCAAAATAAAGAAAAAAAAA
>CAJUYG010000031.1:489931-516797 GCA_910591675.1 Galerucella calmariensis | reverse complement strand
CTATCTTTTTACACCAAAAGAGTTGGGTTTTCCTCAAAAATATTGAACTCTGAAAGAGACTTGGTTATTGGAGCAGACCACCCCCCACTAGCTTTGCCCACACTTCCGATGACTTACTTACATAGCTTGAACCAATAAAGGTGTGCAAAAGGCGAAGCTACCGCTGTCTATGAATGAGTAGCTCAACTAAAGTTTCCCTCCCAAAAAAGAGTCTTGTCTATGGGAGATAGGTAAATAGTGTAAAGAAATAAAGCACGCAAATTAATTTCATCTTTTTTATTCCAAAGATCCAAACAAAATACTACAATTTATTTAGTGTGTGATCCACATAATATCGCAACAACGTCTTCCTACGATAAATCAGATACAACAAAAATACGCACGCTACTCATATATTTCAAAAGTTAATACCTATAAATAGTAACCACGACTAGTCCAATAAACGTAGGGAGAGGTGATGCAATATTAAGTGGGTCACACTCTATCATAATCTGTAAATCGACAACAAAGTACATAATTAGTAAAAAAAATTTACCTTACAGAGGCGTCGAATTTTCAATTCGTGGTGAAGTTCAAGGAAACATTCTGTCACTTAAAAAAACAGTAAGTTATGAAAATTATTCAAATGCAACAACTTTAAGAATTGCACCTATCAGTTGCTAATTATTATTTTATCTTACGGTCTTTGTACAGTACAATTAGTGACAGTTCCATAATACTCCGTATAATAAAAATCACAAACAGCCGCGTTATTTTCAAAAGTCATCTCGGCCACTTTAAATTCTGGATTAACGGCAACTTTCATCGTGTACATTCCCGGTTTCAAGTCGGTTATATCCACCCATTGACAATCTACAGTGTATTTATAAATATCCGAACAATTCACGGATATTCCCTGGTCTCCGTAATTAGCACACGCATACTTCGGAGTCACCCCCGGTAGACATTGGTTATCCTCCAAACAAAAAGAAGCCTTGTGACCTTCAGCCACTCTTTGGCCTTTGCTGTCGTAAATGTCAAAAGTTGCGAAAACTTCCATACTGTGATAGTGCCTAAGAATAATAAAGAAGCATTAGCTTCAGTCATGTAAATGATTAAGGGTTAAGGTTAAACCTGCCCACTTTTTTTACTCTATGAGGTTGAATAATAATTGATCTTAATCCAAAAGATATAAAAACATTTTTGAAACAGCAGTCTATACTTACATATGACACATGTGCCATTCCCATAAATGTTTCGGTATGGCCGGTCTGAAATCGGCGTTGCCGGCGTTGAATATTTTAGCGGTGAACTTCAACAATCTTCTAGAATCCAAATGCCAAGCGGGATCTGTCTTTTGGATTTCGTAAGCGGTAGAAGCTACGCAATTTTCTTCCATCGCACATTGCAGATAAAACATTTGTCTGTCTTCTAAATGCGCGGATCTCATCAACTCGTAATGGTCGACAGATAAATCAGCTAATTGAACGATAAATAAAATTAAAATTTACCGAAATTTCATCAAATATGACTTACCTAACGTATGTGTACAAGAAACAGCTGCAACGTCGGTACTTTCGCATTGTCCTACCGAGTATTCGTCGTATACACATTCGGACAACGAATTTTCGTTTCCTATACATTTTATATTGGCCAAACTTTTTTTGGTAAGATTTCCACCGAAGTAGTTCGTTTGCATAGCGTCACTTGCATAACCTAGAAATAGGATTATTTCAATTAAAATATTCATTCAGCTTCAGAAAATTGAATACAGCGAAGCGCTAGATTTTTAACACTGACATACAATGCAAAATATTCAAATACTTAGCGGTAAATTATATACTCACCCATATTTAAAGTCTTGCAAACAACTAAAGATTCAAGTAACGACCAACCATCTCCACATACCACTTCCCAGTCGCCATTTTCTGTTTTTATTTCCACCCTTCCCTCGGTTTTTATTCTACCGTTTGCCAATCTTATTTTCATGTTTTTCGGCAAACGCATCCTATAAAAGTTTGAACCATTTATTATATACAAAAATAAATAACATTGAAGGTTACAGCTAACTCTGGCATACACCGAGAATCATAATAAATGCTTAAAGCTTTACTCGAATCACACTGAGAAGTATTTTTAGTACAAAGTTGTGTTTTATCAAATGATAAATATATAATTATATCTTCACTTTTCGTTGACAATATACACGAAAAATAAATCATTTAAAAAAATAATTTCAACCTACAAGCAAACTTTTATATAATTTAGGTCCGCAAAGACCATAAGAAAGAGGACTACTCAATCTAATTTGGGTCTATGAGGACCATAAGAAAGAGGCGCACATGTGATCTTATGACATGACGACGAAATTAAAACATGGCGTTTGTAGACACGGTTTTATGCGAAGTTTCGCTTCTTCTTGTAAGTGTATTCTTTGGTTTAAATTAAAATCGAAATATCTTGAAATATACTATAACTGAATGTAGGTACGAAGTGTCCCAAGTTAAGGTACATTTACATTCAATTACGCGCGTGCTTAGTCTCTTGCTTAATTGACATTTCACATAATGATCATTTACATTGGTTCTAAATTTTTTGGTTATGTAATTTGTCTTGCCGTAGTTTTTCGTGAGTGTGTGAGAAAGAAAATTCGAAAATGAAAGTTTTGGGTACGAGACATTTATTTAGCAATATTTAGCATACTATTAGCAATATGTGATGCAAAATATAATTTTATCTTTGTTGACATTGGGTCTTATTGAGCACAGAGTGACATATTAAAAAATTCCACATTTGCAAAAAACCTTTCAGCAGGCACATTAAATATACCAACAAGTAACCTTCTTCCCCATACTGCAGATGAAGTGCCAACATTTTTTATTGGTGGTTATTGCTTTTCCTCTTCAAAGAAATGTAATGAGACAAAAATGATCATAAAATTTTCTTAACAATCATAACATAACCTCAAAATTTTGAATGAAATTGTCTTTCTGCTTGCATTTGTCAAGCAGAAGAACAAGCTTAAGCAAAAGTAAAATTTTCAATGTAAATGGAGACGTCATATGTCAAGAGAGCAAATTTCAAACTTGGGCACGCGCGTAATTGAATGTAAATGTACCTTTATCGTTTACAGGAGTGTAATGATACGTCATTAGGAAGGAATTGTGATGCAATTCACAATAGTTTTTATAGTATGGGATTATCTTGTAAATTAAGCGAGATATTGTCTGTAAACGATAACTAGGGACACGGTGTATATCAAATTTTATTTAAACTTACATTTTGCTCAAATGTCTTGGAGCCTGTTTCTTCAATATCTCATCTGGTTTCTCGCATATAACCCCAGCGGCTTCAGTAGGTGAACAATCGTGTTGCCCCCAACCGTCAAATCGACAGTTGGAAATTTCGGTATTTGTGCTGTCGCAGTATATGTTATCCATCCAAAATTTTCCTAGAACAAGTGATTTTTAATGTTTAAGTACAACACTGTTGATTTATTTTATACAATGCCGTATCTTCGAACAAACTTGTTCCAAATTTCAGTATATTATTCTGGAATCTTGGATCTTAATAATATTCTCAAATATTTAGATCATTTTATCCCATTTAATTGACTTTCATCCCATCTTTTTTACTTAAACGAAAACTATGTCTAAAGTAGTATCCGATTATTTTGTTTCGTTGGCAATGAAGTTGGGATTTGTTTTTAACGTAGATTTCAATTTACAACAAAAATCTCAAACAGTAACAGCGGCAATAAATTTAAATAACCTGATATAGAACCATGGCAACATTGGACATGCAATAGCATGTAATCTATCTGACATATACATGCATCCACAAATTCTTGCTACGTTACCTATAGGTATCTACAGCCTCGACGGAAAAATAACTTTTGTACTCATTGCTTTTAAATGTATATCACCGATTATTTGGAACTTTCCCATAATTTGCTTTAAACAGTTGACAGGAACTGTCAAACATAGGTTATCTTATACACAAATTTTAGTGTAGCGCATTAATAGGGTTTCCAAACACTGGTCAAAAGCTTTTAAGCTTGCTTAAAAACCTTTTATATTCAAAGATAGAAGCATTAAAATTGAGACCACAGATGTGTTAAACCGTTTTGCGAGACTAAGCAGACATATATTCCTTTATTATTAAAATTATTTTCAAAACTTTGACGTTAAATAAGTTTTATCGTCAACCGTCAGTAAAACCGTCAATTATCAGATTGATTTCCGGAAGCAAACAAACAGTTTACATATGAGTCTGGTAAAGTGACATATGCGTCTGATAAAATGACATATGCGTCTGGTAAAGTATTTTGACTTTGACATTACTCGAAAATCATCATCTGTCAGTGTCACGCTTCTCCCTATTACGGCTCGATAATAGTTTTCTTGCGATTTATTCATAACAAATTATTGTTGGAACTCCTTTGACTTCAGAAATTAACTTTTATAATGCTTCAGGGTGTACCTTCACTTTAAATATAACAAATAATAAGTAGATTTGTTCTATATGTGCTGTTTACTTTGTCGTAATAAAATTCTATGAAATATACCTCAGTTTTTTATATTCTGAATTCTGAGCAGTTGGCGATAAAATTTTGTATGCACCACGTCAGTAAAGTGTCTTTATCGGACTCGCCTGTTATTCGCCTCGCTTCGCTCGTCTCATAATTTCAGACTCGTCCGATAATGAATCACTTTACTGCCTTGGTACATAAATAACTATTTTTTTTCATTTATCAATTTTTCAAATACCACTGACCTGACAAACTCCGAAATGTTGGTCTAGACACGGCCCTGGAGACACTTATTGATAAATTTCAATGAATAAAAACAGATCTTACTTACTTTTAGCAGGACCAAAATAGGAATTTACTGTCGGTACGGCATTTGCTCCTGAATATCCAAGCTGCTTGCAAATAATTTTTGCTTCAGTAATATCCCATTCATCATCACATATCGCTCCCCACGTACCATCATGAAGAATTTCCACATTTCCTATTAAATATTATTTAAATAAAAAAAATTTCCGTTGACAATAAATAAATACTCTAGATCATGGCTGTTTAACAGTCCAACATGAGGTAAAAATTATCCTTTTTACATTTGATGATATAACATTATGTGGTTTTATGAGCTCCCGAGGCAAGTGAAACTTTTTTGTGGATTTGTTATAATTGGCCATTATAATATAATGGTCAATTATTATATATAGAACATAATATGTTCTATAAAAGCTTTTGCTCTAATTATAATGAACTCACAAAAGGGAAAACTTTACTAGTCAGTATTAAATAACTATAATCACCCGACAGAATTTATAAACCAAGAAATTAGGAATATAGAGAGAATACCCAATACCAATTAAAACAATAATAATTGAACTAATATAATTTTAAGAAACTTAAGGACACCGTATGTTAAGGGTTTATCAGAAAGAATTAAGAAAATTGGTAATCAATTCAATAATCGAACTTGCTTCAAATTGAACAATACTTTGAGATCTATAGGTGCTAAAGAAAACTAAACCAAAAATGAAGAAAAATCTTCAAAACACTGCATACTTATCTATTGCTCTATGCAATTCCTATTTTAAAGCAAATAAGTGTCCATTTCAATAATTGACAACAAGCAGCGGAAACTTATTTTTCAATTTGGCATAAAAAAAGGTGCTCAGTGTTACTGTCGATTGTCCTTCAGCAAACATTAAAGCAAAAATACAAATATAACATATTTATAAAAAAGAAAGATATATTTGTATTCTGCACCACTTTGGATTACTTATATATACCCACTGAATATTGATTAATTTAAAACATTTTAAAAATTATGAAAGTGATTAAGAACCCCTTTTTTTAAATTCGTTTTGAATTTCACATAACGTTATAAATACCAGCCCTATATAACCAACTTTATATTTTCGAACAGTTGAAAATAATCAAATATAGAATATGAAATAGAATATAGAGCTCTGATAAAAAAAATCTTCAATCTATCGATCACAGGGTATAAAGTATCCACCTGTAACTTTACCCTATTAATCGATGTCCTTGTATACTATACCTTCAAATTCCCCTGCACCTCCGACCAACTTTATACCGCCGTCCACTTTTTTCAGCCTCTTCAGATGCTTTTTAATAAGTTGAGCTCGTTGTATTTTAATTTCCGTCGGTATATCGCCTAAAACGAAAATTTTGAAGACGTTCAGGATTAAAAAACAAATTTCCACTCTAAGTAAATGCATAATGGTTGTTTGAAGAATCACTCCATTAAACTATCGAATATACATAAATATATGTCGTGAACTAGTTCAACAAAACATGTGTGAAACTAATTTTTTCGTTTCTTAAATCATCACAAGATCATCTTGATGACCTTTAATAGAAATATGTTTAAAGGGGGTTTGGTAAACAATTATTACGTAAAATCGTCTCATGGTTTCATCTGTTAAATACGTCAGATTATGTCATTGCATTGAAATAAATCGAGATATGTTTTATTATCAAGTGTACTTTTCACTTATACATTTGGGTTGTTTTATGAAATACCAAATAAAATTTTACAATTAAAGTTTCATTAATTTTACAATGAAAGTTTTATTTATCCCGTATAGAATAGTACATGGTTGCCTATAAAAAATCATTTAATTTCACATTTCCACTAGAACTTACACTATTTTGGTAAAGTTTGTCGTCCTTGCCAACTTTTTTCATTGATCGGCTTATGCCGGACCAGGTAGTCCAAATTATTATTCAAGATGAATCGTAAGGAACAGTTTTTGAAATATACGCAATCAAAATGAAGTTATTTTATCATTAACTTCTTCATACAATACCATTGGTCTACCATCATCATCATTGCAATAAAATTTTGAACTATATCTTGACCTGGCTATTCTTATTCATCTATGGAAACTTCCTTTACGTGTTGTAGCTTCTCAGGTACTAAGGACTAAGAAAAAAATCGGCGCTTTTGTGCAAACTTTATATGGAAACTAGGTACTTGAACGATTTTTATGGTATTTTTAATTATAGAGAAGGTGAACAACAAGTTGGTTATTTTAAAGATCGTGGAAAACCCTCTATGTGCCACCCTAGTAATGTATCTGTTTGGTCATTTTTGAATTAAGAAACCTCCTAAATATAACAATATAGAGAAACATATTGTTTATAAGGAAATTAAAAATACTAAAGGCGCAAATTAGTTTATTTAAATATATAAATACACTTTGGAATTAATATTGAATAAAACTCAAACTACAATTACTTTTTGTATTTATTTAAAACAAAATAAAAATAAATATTACTGAAATAAATATATAACGTTATATAGAATGCAACAGCACTGGTGCGGCTTAAGATTAAAATAAATAAGATCAGTTAACTCTGTACAAAATGGAAGAATAATTGCAAGTTCAGTGGTCTTACGAATTTGGGAAACCCATGAAACTTAAGATTATCTTGGCTGATACAAAGAGATTTTATATGAGAAAAAAATTCAAATTTTATTTTTCAAGTAAAAGGCATTGTAAAAATAAGGCGACCATTATCATGCTATTCACTACCTGCAAGATTCCAGCACGCGTACTCTGTAACTTTATAGAAATAGAAAATAAATTTCTTTCTATCAACAAACGCTGCGATGGGTAAACGTGTGTTGCCTTTTTTCCTCACATGTGAAACGTAAAATACTGTAAAAATCTTGAATATAATCTTCTCTTCTCTCTATCATTGGCCTTGCAAGATCCTTATTATCTATTGACAAGAAACTACCCACTTCACATGTTGCAATATTTTTTACTTTATGTACAGTTAACTGTTTAGGATGGGTTTTAGCACAGTGATTGATTTTTGGTGAATAACAAATCAAATTGGTAAGGACCTAAGGTTCACTGCAAGCCATCTCTAAACTAGGTATCTAAATATCAACAGTTTTAAATAATTATGTATAGGTAATATAAATAAATACGTCACAAGTTATAAAATTTAACCTTATTTTACATTCTGGTTTACAATGGTATTTCACTTGTCAAGACTTTGGACATTTGACCTTTTTTAACTACTATGTAATACCTTTTGAAATGAAAAATTCCTATTTATATATTGATATACTTCGGCTATCTGCTTTATTTTTAGATATTTTTATTTCCAAATTTAATTTTGTAAATAAATATTTCTTATCTGGTGTTTTTGAAAGAAATGTTAATTTTAGTATTGGTTCAAACCACCCATTAAAGCATAATCCCATTTCACTAAGTGTGTATTAAAGTCCATTTCAATAAGATAAAATCTTGAAAAATGACTTTCTAGATATTTTTGTCTAGAACAAAAATTAATCAATGATTCAGTGCTTCTGTTCCATTATAAATCAGAAAATAATATCACATTCCTACAATTAACATTATTAATACCATTAGTGTAGTTAGAAGATTCCATTTTTTTTTTTTTATAAAAAAAGGAAACTACCGAATTGTTTGTGACATGTGCAAAGGAGTCAGCATTAATTCAAATGCAGCATCCTTAAGATTGGCTCCTCTTAAATTAGCTTCATGTAAGTCGCTTCCAGATAAATCACAATTCTGAAAAAAGTACATTATCAACAAGAAGGAATGTTGAATACATTGTAAACATACCACCTAAGCAAGCTTGGAGCGTAACCATATTATCCATACATACATAAATTGACATGATAGAATCACAAACATCCACAAGACATAGTTTATATATATAAAGATGTGAATAGATACTCTTTCAAGTAATATTATAAAATAGATATCAATTTTTTGTGGTATTTACCTCTAAATCAGCACCAGCAAGAACAGCTGCTCTCAAATCACAATTTTTCAGGTTAGCATGTTTTAATGTTGCTACTCTTAGATTGACTCCACCCATATCACTACCTTCCAAAATAGCACATTTTAAATTAACACCTTCCATATTGGCTCTAAAACCTGCAGGATCCTTAAAGTTGCAGTTTCTCATGGTTACACCTTCAAAATTGGCACAGAGACTCTTCACACCTACAAAGAACTGAATTATTAGTATAATTCATATTGTCAATAAAGTATTTGTAAAAATAATGATTTTCTTACCCAATAATTGAGCTGTATCCAGTACAGCATGAGAAAAATCAGCTCTTTCTAAGCAACACCAGCTCAAGTTAGCTCCCATCAAATTACACCCTTGTAAATTAGCATATTTAAAATTGATATTCCTTAAATCAAGTCTACTTAAATCTGCTCCAGATAAATTTACACCTTGGAATCTTAATTCTGCAGAATGGGGACTTTTTATTAAAGCTTCAATAACATCTCTTCGAGTTAGTGGTAAAGTGTCTCTATTTTGTTTTTGTTTATGTATACATTGTTCTAGTATTGGTATAACTGATTCTATGCCAAAAAATTTAGCTTCTTCAAGGATTCCTTCAGGATTTATATTTTTGTCATAAACCAATTGACCGCACCGAAGATAGTTTAATAATGGTTCAAAGTAAGTTGGAGTTCTGTCTATTAAATAAGCTCCATTTTTGTCTAGACTGCTTGGTGAAAACAAGTAACCACCAGTATCTTCAGAAAACATTCTAGCAAGCATACTTGAAGGTTCGCTAGACGTTAATGTTCGCTTTGATGTAGTGAAAAGTTTTCCTCCTACATTTAAAGTAATCCAATCTGAATTGGAACTAACAGTCATTGTTGGAGATTTAAAGTCTTCTCCTTCAGAGATATAAATTTTATCTTTATTACGGATATATGAAATATCTTTGATCTCTGTTCCATCTTCTAAAAATATTCGTTGAGCTGTAATGTTTAGCTTACAAGAAGCTTTTTTCAATAAGTCCTCCAGATCATCTGACAAATTTATTACCTGAAATTTGAATAATTATTAATTGTTTCAAGTGTGTTTTACAATCAAAGTACCAGCTCATCGTTTGAAATTCTTCCGTTGATACTTAATGCCACATTTTTAGTACTCATTTTAGATACTACAATCAATAATAAATATTTTACAAATTTTCAAACATTACCATATTTATGAACACCATAGAATCCATAGATTCTGCACTTTAGCATATAGAAGGGCCAATAAAAAATAAACCATATGTCATATGGTTGACATCTATTGGATTGTGGACGCACTTATGACTGTGACTATGAAGTTTATCTAGCGAAGGCCAGAACATAGTAACTGTATGTCTTGGTACGAAAGATATAAATAAAAGAAGATTAATTAGATGTCAGTTGTCAAAAAGGCTATTTTTGGTGAACAATCTGTTATGATAGTTCCAGCCGCGATCAGAAACGATCAAAGTGCAATTGTAATGTGATAGAAAGTAAACTCGTTGTGTGACCAGTTATTCTCTGATTGTTTCCGACAGTTTCTGATTGCGGTCGGAAGTAGGACAGACACCACGTTTTGTGCAAAGAACGCTTGTTTATCATCAGATTTACCAGGACATGACGTCACGTGGACTTGCCCTATGCCCTATATGGTTTCGCCAGAAACTGTACAATTTCAATCAAAACAAACGTAGTTTCGTAGTTTTCAGGGACACCAACATGATAAACACTAGACAGGTTGAAAATTAAAAATTTTATTTAGTCTCTCTTTTTGTTTTGTTTGGGAAACATTTATCGAGATTGGGTAAGGAATATTTAGATATTCCAAACTCGGTATGACATGAAAACAGAAAGACGTCATTAATGAAACAGTTTTAAACTTTATAATTAAAAGGATTAACATTGTCATTTAATTCGTAATAATTGACGGAAATAATGAACCATTGACGTAAATTAATAATGAACAGTGATGTAATTAATGTCCCGAGTTTCGATTAATTTCTATAAATAAGTGATTTACGATGTGTAGAAGAAAGGGCATTTCGAAAAACTAGAAGAAATCAATAAATCAACACAAATGCGTGCGCCATTCAGGTTTTGATTGAAATTTTTATTCTGAAATAGTCAACAATGGTACAGCGTTATTTTTATTTAAAATAACCTAAAATGAGGTGTGTTTTCTCCAAGGAAAACTTACAGTATATTTGTTATAAATTGGTAGTTATTTTTAAGTAGACGAGTTTTATCGTTAAACTAGTCTTTTTTAATTGCAACATTGTTTAATAACAATTATGGGCTCTACAACTATACCTGTTTTGCTAGTCACTGCTAATGTTGGATCTATATTTGAAGATGTGAGTAAATATAATTTTTATGCAAGTGGGCTTGTTTTGGTTATATTGCTTGGCATTAATACATAATCATTTGGTCAATGATCAATATTTAAGTGATGACAAACATTCAATAAATTTGTTAAAATTATATAAATAAACAATATGCATAAGTATAACTGAAATATGTACAATTAAAATACTTTTTTTTATTGTTTGTGTATGGCATTTAAATATTGTTCATATTCCTATTTTCCAATTGAATATATGAGTAGGGAATGTTTATTTGAAATATATCTATGATAAAAATTTATGATTTAGGTATATTTTAATAATGAGTTTTTTTAAACTTATTTTATAAAAAAAGCAAAATACTGAACCTATTTGTTATTATTTGAATTAGATTCCAGAAAATAAAATCTAGGTATTCCATTTTGGATTTAATTTACCTATTTACATTTTTTAAAAGTGTAATTATTTAAATGCTGACAATAACATTAAAATAATGGTAAAAAGATCTGTTAAATGAAATAGGTGAAGTTTATTTATTATTTTCAGTTCACTTGAAGTATTTAAAGTGTGTGAATAGCTTTGGCAGATACTCCTATACATTTAGACATATTTGAATTATGTGTGGATAACTTAATTATATAATTTAGTTAGAATACCTAAGAAGAAACAATCTAAACAGAATCTAGTTTAGTGTTCTAGGCAACAAAAATCATTTGATTTGATAACAATTCATTCAAAAGTAATGATGAAGTGAAAATGTAAGACATAATTCATAGTTCCATTATCTATTTGTAAATTCAATATTTACAATGTTTATGATTTGGCCACAATCAATAGTGCAAGTATTGTGTATAGAAATCTAAAATATTTAAATTGCAAGCCAAATATGTTATCTTCAATAAAAATTGTTAATTTTTATTGTTAATGATTGTTTAGGTACCACATTTATATTCTAATATGATTAGATAATGTTGCTAGGGTCTTTCCTTAGTTTGGTTTTTTGCCCTAAATATAATTTTTATAAGTAGGTAATTCCTAATCCAGTCTATTATAAATTTTACTCCTGTGAAAAGGTTGTCATCTTATCTGTCATAAAAATTTCACTAATTCTTTTTTTTTTCTTAATTTGCTCTTGCTTTAAGAAAAATCTACTGGTTCTACACTTGAAAAAATTATTGGGTGTCAGAAATACTGTATTATGTGCCCTACATTAATATGTTCCACCCAGTATGGACACACGTTTTTTTGATGAAAATAGAACAAATTGTTTAACATTGTTAACAATCGCCAGTCTCTTACATTTCTTGGATAAAAATAAGTTAATTCTACTGTTATTATTTATGACATATAAACCCACTCAAGCATATTGTTGGCAGATAAATTTAAACAACCAGTAAAAATTTTTGAAACTCTAATGATAGTTCAAATAAAACAAAAGTTTATACCAAATAATCTACCAGCTATACCTAATAGTGAAAATATTAATCACTTTTTTTTTGTATGTCATTATATTTTGCACAATTTAGAATAAAAATAAACAAATAAGTTTTATAGGTTCATGTTAGATACTGGGTTATATATAGAATGAATTAATTTATACCCCCTGAATCATAAGCTACATCTCACAAATGGTGAAATGGATAAAGAACATCTCACACTTCTTATGTATTTCAGCCACCCACATATTTTTTTTTAATTTTAGTATGATATTTTGGAAGTCAAAATACGCACTTTCTTCCATTGCACCGACCTTGTAACCATACAGGGTGATACTAAACAAATGGGACAAGGATTCTTGAAAGTTTTTTTTATTATTATTGGAAAATGTTGTAATTCAACTTTGGATGATAAAATTAGGCATTTTTTTTAAATAAATATTTTCTATAAAAGTTATACTATTTTTTTTCTATCCCAAACTAAGGCAGAAAGTATCTGATGAGTTTTTAAAATCAATAATGAGATTTTATTCAAGTCAAAATGTAAGTCTTGCAATAACCCTATCATATATCAAGTGTCAGTTTTTTTAATCACCCTGTTCATGCTAGAAAAGAAATTATGGGATGTTATAATTTGGTTTTATTTAAAAAAAATGCCCTATTTTATCAGCCGATGTTAAATTACAGCATTTTGCAACGATTTTTGCAAAAATAGAAATTTTTTTTGAAGAATCTCTTACCTATCTTTTTAGTATCACCCTGTATGGTTATAAGCTCTGTGTAATGGAAGAAAATGCTTATTTTGCCTCAAAAAAAACACTAGAATTAGAAAAAAATCTTCGGTAGACGAAATCAATAAGAAGTGTGATTATGTTTCTTTTAATAATGTAGGTATCTATTTTTTTAAACAAAGGAACAGAAATTGAAATATACACTGACCTGTGGGATGCAGCAACTACAAAAGAGGTTATCAACTGGTGTTAAGTTCACCATGCTTTATGAACATTTTTGTTTTTATTCACATTATCTCTTATTGAAAAAGATTCATTGTTTTTTGCTCAACTGTAAAAAAATAACAAAAAGTTAAATTGAAATGTACTTTTAAATCTGATAGAAACATTGAAATTTCGCGTAATGGGTTGTCGTGTGTGATGTTCATAGTCATCCTACAGGATGTTTCAAATTTCAGGAGAAAATAATCTTTACATTTATATTCTCAAATTTAACTTCAACCACAGTATTGCTACAAAAAAATAAGTAGTAGAAGAAATACGCACTTTTGAAAATATTTAAATTTTTTGGTGGCCAAATTTTTTTGATAGTCTTAGTAATGTTTATAGCTAATTGCTCTGTATGATTTTTTTAAATAAAAGAAATCCATAACATCATTTTTTTATTGTAGCCAAATGAAATGCTTAAAAAATGGACTGAAGAATTTTTATCAACTGTATCAAAATTGGACCCTAAATTCATAGGTTTACATTGTCAAGAAGTCGGTGGTAAAAACTATGAACTTAGTATGAAACATGTTGAACATTTCGTTAAATTATTAATGTCCAGCAATGAATTACGCTTATTTGATAAAATTAGGGTGTTTTTAGATGAAGATTACAGTTCCGCCGAAAATTTTACGGTAAGTTTTATTTTAGAATCAATTTAATGTAAAAAGTCCAAAGGTATTACATCAAGTGATCTAGCTAGCTCATTGAATGTCTTTGATATACATTTTCACCTTGGTTTAGTTTATATAGTGTCACAGGGCCGTTTTCAAACACATAGGTACACATAAACAAAATGCATAAATGATTTGCTAGGTGGTGGTACGTTCGGTTTAATATTTTGCGACCTCCAATTTTTGGCGCCCCCAAAACTTTTTGGGTCCTAGGCACGTGCCTAAGCGGCCTTGTGTCATTATAATCTTAAATGAAAAACAATGCGTAACTCCAACAATTCAACGTTGTTCTGTTAACTAATCTCTTTTACGTATGTAGGTGAATTTTGAACTCGAAATTTCTACATCCCTTTGTTTGCAATTTCCAAAAAAACTTTGGAACTTATTACGATTCTAACGAAAAATTGGTTAAATTTTAAAATACCTCGTATATTTTAATAATGGGGAAGTGAAGTAGATGTCAGTTCTGAAGTATAGGATATTCTATTTAAAGAAAAACATAACTTTGATCTGACACCTTGTAACAGTGTAACTAATTTTGAAATATGAAGCTTGAAGCTGCCTACAATTTTTATACAAAGCTTTTTTGGATATCTTTCATAATAACAGGCCTACTGAGCTTTATCACACTAATTCGAGATTTTCACATACCCTCATTTTGTTTATTTAGAATGAAAAAAATCAGAAGTACTAAAAAGATCTCATACAAATATAATTGCATTATAATTTTCAATCTACTTTAGTTGACAACTGAAATTTGCGCACTATATATCAAAAACTTATTGAATCTAAACAATTTTTTATAAAAAAAAGAACTCTCCAATGAATTTTCCAATGTCACATTTTTGTAATTTTATCACTGTTCCAAAGATTGTCCAGTAATTTTTTGTCTCCAAGGATTTGCTTGTGAAATTCAGAATTTGAAAATATCAAAACAAAACAAAAGTTATGTGCATAGGGTGTCCCAGGATTGTGTACGAAAAACTATAAATAATGATAGTCTTTCATATAGGCTTTATAAACAGATTTGCATTATGCCACACCTAAATTACTTGAACAATTTTACTACTATAGTCGGGCCGCTTAGTTTACCACTTTCGGATTAGGCTTGTAGCTTGTAGCAGAAAACACCTAAAATTGTACAGTTTTTTTTAAGAACGTATAGCCAGATGAGGCCCAACCAGATCTATTAGATATTTCATTCTACATAATAGGATAACAAAAATTACGACCTTTTTTAGACATCATGACCTTTCTTATTAGAAAAAAAAATTTCGATTTTTCAAAATACATGTTCTTCCGTAAATTCAGCGCTATATTATCTCAAAAATGAAGTTAGCTATCTACATGATCTTTTGGAACTCTAGTTCTTTACGTCAGGTTATGTTTGAGCGACCAGGGGTCGCGACGCAAAAGATCTGACCGTTACGTTATGTTACGTTGCTTCGTTATGTGCCTTGCTTGCGTGCGTGTGCTCTCTCCTGAGTCTCTCTCTCTCGTTTACGAAGCTGCGATTGTTATGTGCGATGTTATATTAAAATTCTATGCAAAGCTGGTATTCGCAGTGCTGGTGATCTACTTGAATTTGTTTGGATAAATTTTTACTATTATTTCCATATTTTTTTTGCGCGATTGATCTTTTTTGTTTATTTCGAAGAAATTTAAATTATTGTATTCGGAATTTATTTCAATACGATCGCGCAAAAAATGGTATAAGCATCTCGAACGTTACGGTTAATTACAACGTTTGCATGTAGATTCCTCTCGTAAAATTTGACAAAATGATATGAGTATTAAGGGGTCTAGCACATTTACTTTTCGAAATACAGGGTGTTGAAATTTCGAAAAGTTGAATGTTTTAATTCGATAACTTTAAAATGGATGGATAAATTGATTTGACATTTGGCAGGTTTAAATGTAAAAGGGCATATTTTGATAGAAATAGTAGTTTGTGCAACTGGTGTGGATATGATGGCCATATCGCACGAGGACGAAGTTTGAGAACGACGCCGTAGGCGGAGTGCTCAATCGTTCAAGTACGATATGGACAATACACACGGGTCGAACAGCATATTTTTTCTACGACCCACTTAAGAAAAAATCTAGAAAATAAAATTTTCTATAAACTGTAATATAACTTCAAATTGAAAATTTAACAATTCAATTTTATGTTTCCACTAATTTTTTTGTGGTAAACGTACAGTTCTTGAATGTCCAATTTGTATAATGCTACGGTTTCCCTTTTTAAATATACGATGCTGTTATAAGTAGATGTTGCCAGTCGGACTCCCATTATCATTATCTATAATAATGAATATCCTGCTAAATATTTCAAACGTCTACCTGTTGTCGTTATTAATATCAAGCAGAATTATTATTTAAAAATAAAATTAACAATAAAAAAAAACTTCTTCACGGGGAATCGAGCCCGGGTCTACCGCGTGAGAGTCTGGTTTGCTTACTACTCGGCCACCGAGACATATGCAATTTTTTTATCTATAACGTCAAATGTATTACATAATTTTTGCTTTAAAGATAAAGTTTCACTTTTGTCACTTAGTTTGGACAAAAGAAATTTATCGCAAGGCACTTTTTAGGGTTCAGATGGTAAAAAACGAACCCTAATACTCAGACTTCGTTTGTCCGTATATCTACCGCCAAGCTGTATTTCATGAACCGTGATCGTTAGACAGTTAAAATTTTCACAGATGATATATGGTTTATTTACGATAAAAAGACCACCAGCCTTAAATACAATTCATACTTAACAGCCAGGGCAATTCACACCTTACGGGTTGGCAAAACTTCAAGATCAATTCGCAAAATTCAGCAATTGAGGTTAGGTTTAGAATGCCATTTATTATTTATTTACGTCGATCAGACCTGAGTAATACCATTTACTTTGATTATTATTTATCAATACCAAAAGTAACACTTTTTATAGTTCAAAAAAGATCTTGTCAATATCTGGCGCTGATTGTACGAAAAAAATAGTATTTAAAAAAAATCTAAATTTCTTTTTTTTTTCAATAAGATAGGTCCTGATCACTAAAAAGGATCGTAATTCTTGTTTTCGTAAGTATAATGAAGTAACTAATAGATCTGGTTGAGACTCATCTGGCTATACGCTCATAAAAAAAAACGACCACTTTTAGGTGTTTTCTGCTTCAATACAGGTAAAAATAACGTTTGAGTACTGCTGAAATTTCCGACGAACACAACACCCTATCGCTATAACTTTTTAATCTTGTAACTACTTGGTAATCTATAGTATTAATTATTAAAGTCTCTCTGTAAACTCTCAAATTTATGATACGAATTTCTGGAACACTCAGTAATGAATAATATTTTGTTTTAGGCTTTAGGGAATTTGTATTTCGTACATCAATCGTTGACAAACATTTCAATATGGGATTTTAAAGATTGTGTATTTGTTCCGGTTCAAGGTAAAGAAATACATTCGGGTAACATTGAGAGTGTTGTTACCAAGGAAAAAGCGAAATTTCCTCAAGATTTTTTTCCAGAAGTAAGTTATTAAACATTTTGATTTTTAGTAATTTTTTCAAATTGTATTTTCTGAAGTTTAGGTTACATATCCTCAGTTGTTAAATGTAAGGATGAACTAAATAAGTTTTGTATTTACAAACAACTATTTCTCAACAGGCGTGGCATTGTATCTAATCAATTCCATTTCAAAAGATTCATTGTAGTATATTTGAAGATGTTTTATTAAAGTTCACAAGTTTCTTATATTTATTTATTTCAGTGTAAATGGTCAAGAAAAGGTTTTATGCGGACAAGATGGTCTTTGAACGGCACCGTTGTCGACATGATTAACATACATTTATTTCACGATGCTTCAAACTTCATAGCCATGGAATCGTGCCCTTCGGTCTACTGCAAAAATAGACGAAGGGCCTTACAACACACTTTACAGAGGTTCCATAACGACCAGTACGAAAATGCTCCCTATTTTCTTTTCGGGGATTTTAATTTTAGGACTGACACCGATGGTGTTGTTAAGGTGAATATGTTAAAAAATATGTCATCACAATAATATCTGGTTACGTCATCCTCAGGGTTGATATCAATTATTCGACCACAAAATAGTCATTTCCGGTTTCATTTATATTCTTAGTAAAATACTGATATCGATTTTTATTTTTAGAAATTGACTGATGGACTTAAAACGATACGAGTTCAAAATAATAAAAATAATGAATTTACCAAATTGCAGTTTACGACTGAAGATAGTAAGTTGGTATTGACAGTGGGCAAAAAGGAGTTCAACCATTCTGACCATCAGACTGTATTTACTTCGGAATGGGTAAGTTATTTATTCAATGATTTACTATGAGGAAAACTTACATATTTCCAAGTTCCCTAAACTTCGAGTATTTTTAAAAAGAAGAAAAGACGGATATAAACCCAAATCACTTCTTCATGCGTTATCAAAATGGAAAGTGCTTAAGCCAGCTTGTCGGAAAAAACTCGATTACTTCAATTCCAAGAAAAATTGAAAAATTTCTGATCTTTGAGAACTTTAGGGAGTATACTGGACAATCCCTTGCAAGAACGTCGGCCACTTTATTAGGTAATAATACTGGGGTTGATGTCTTAGCTCTCCAGCGACTTGGCGGATGTAAATCTGCAACTATTGCGGAAAGTTATGTAGCGGAGAGCGTCAACAATAAAGAGATAGTTGCAAATTATTTTATACAATATAACGAAGCCAGAAGTCTTCTTCAGTACTTCAAGAGTAACAGAAAACTTGGCTAGAGATGAAGAAATTTAGGGAGTCAGAACATTTCATACAAATTGATAAAAAACGAGAAAGCATTCATCCAAATTTTGTAAATAACGTTCATAGTTGTACTATTGATATAAATAAATAAGATATGGCATTTGACCTTCAACCCGTCGTCAAGGGCAATCGATACCTTTTGGGTAATTGTCATGCGTTATTCAAAACAGTGCCAAAATGCGTAGTCTACAATATAGGAATGAGAAAAAAAAAGGGATTTTAATTACTTATTTAAAAAAAAATTCTTTAAAAAAATGGTGTCATATTTGACATTGCCACATTGACTAATGCCCCAAACTAAAACAGGTATAAAATCTTTATAAATATACTGTGTGACCCACTCAAGATAGCAGCACCCAGTTATTACAGCTTTTAATTGACATTTGATGAACTTCAAGTTATGGTGGTTTAAAAAGGTCGACAAAACTACTATTTTTTACTTGTAACGACTTGTAACATTTCCTTTACTTAAGAATATGTATTGATTTAGATTTCACTGTCATCTTCAGTCCGGAATGGATGATTCCAGTAGTCCATTCCGTATTGCTACTACAAAAATTTCGGGTCTAAGACGACTGACATTTTCCAGGCCTTTTTAGGGACGATTCAAAGTTGAGACAAAAATAATTTTTGAATTCAAACATGTTCCCGAATATCTGAACCGGTCTATCAATCAGCCGTATTCCGTATCATGTATGTTATTTTTAATGATGGTCCGTTATGTTAAAATAACGATCGTATTTAACTATATTGTTAAATGTTCTGTGATTCCCTATCAAGCTTCATTAACGATATTGTTAAAATTATATGTTAAAAAAGAAGTAAGTTTTGATTCTCACGAAGCGAGATGGAACGATACACCTTCAGTGAATGTAAAAAGAGATGGATTCGGTCCCGTTAGATCCGTCAAAGTATAACCTTTATATAACATACCATCAAAACATATGACAGAAGCAGGGACAAGGGTCATCTGACAGAAGTGCAATTTGTACAATAACGCGAGGAAAGTTTACATTCAAGTGTACTTAATATAATTATAAATGGTAGAACAAGAACGCCTTCCAAAAACAACAAGGCCACAGTATGACATGCTGTTGGAATTTTTAGAAAATCGTCCTATTGTAATAAGGGGGAAGAGCAAACCATGCGAGATTAAAATAATTAACAATTTGTGGGAACAATTTGCTAATAAAGTTGATATAAAAAAAACAGTACCATTCAAAAGCAGCCTATTATTTATGTTTGGTTGCAAAAAATTACAAATCACCACGAATATTTAGCAAAAACTGATTAGATTTTTGACATTTGTTCCACTTAACGATATCGTTAAGTCGTAACAAGCTGTCAAACTGGTCCAGTTATTTTAACGATGATAAAATAACGATTCTCGTTGACATAACTATGAGCATGATGATACAGAATCGGTATTTTCAGACATATCGTTATATTACATAAATCCACACTTAACGATGGTCGTTAAATAACATAACGTGATACGGAATAGGGCCGAATATTGATACTGACAAAAATTGAAATAGCATAGGGGACTTGAATCTTCACGTTTGATGCATGGACGAAACCTGCAAATTCAATGTCACATGTCTTGTTTTTGACATTTGAAATTAAATTCGGTTTCTTTTTATTCTCGAACGTGCTTTTAATCTGAGTGAGGAATTCAGAATTTGTTATCTAATCTGGTATATTTTGTGGTTAATTGTTTTCAAATGTCAAAAACAAGCATGTGACATTTAATTGATATGTCTCGTCCATGGAGCAAACGTTAAGATTCAAGTTTAGTTTTTTTCAGTATCAACATTAATAGCCCTATTCAAATATTATGGTTGGTTAAATGTTATAGATCATACCGACCCCGTAAGTGGAAGAGTACTTCAATGACTGTCGTGTATACAGCCTGAGAAGTAGTTGTTTCTTCTTGAGTGAACGGTACTGTTTTTTAAATATATTTTAATAACTTTGTAAGGCGTTATATTAAATCTATTATTCTTCTATAATAATAAACAAAGTTCCATGCCTTAACCTTTACGTCATCTAAATGAAATTACAAAGGGGGTTTTCTAAATGTCAGTTTATGCTAAGTTTTTATTTTTTAATCCAAAATAGATTAATTTTGTCAAACATTAACGGAAATATTGCAATAACTATTTTAAAAACATGGATTTCAGAAGTCTCCTAAAGACGTAAACTACTGATAACACAAACTCAATATTCATAAGGGCAACCACTCAACGAATTGTCTTTTACTGACCACTTAGATTTGGAGTTCATGAAACGTTAATTAGCAGGTATACAGGAGCATTAAAAATCGAAAACAAAAAACAATTTTTGACGACGTACATCTCAGAAGATGGTAAAGTTACCTTACTTAAAATTCACCTTTAGGTGTTTCAAGAGATACTTTATGGTAACCATTAGTTGTAAATGAAATACCTCTTACCTAAATGGTTCACAGTTTGTTCCGGTAGATAGTGCTGCATTCCAGTTCATACCGAAGTCTTAAAAAGCTGGTCTGATAATGATGACATTTTGCCTAAGGTTTTTTGGTATAGCCATTTCCATAAATGGGTCAATTTCTCTAAAATCAATTGCGCGCCTGAAAAATTGGAGAGAAAATTAAAATTTTCAAAATATATATTTTTTCTGAAATTGTTATTACGTTGAAACCATAACAGAATAAGTATTATTTCTAAATTATTACTAAACGATAGAGAAAGAATTACCCCAAATACTAAACAATATTTTCTCCATTTCATAATTGAAAATATAATACAGGGTGAAACTTTATTTCCATGGCATACATTCCATAAAAAAAGGCTACCGCCTATACATATGGACTCGAATTGTTTGTGGAACATTTTTTAACTTCAAGGGTAGCGGAAATGTAAAAATTAATTCTTGATCTCCAATTTTGCTGAAATTTTTTTTGGTACGTCCGTAAAAAAATTACATGCCTGGAAAATTTAGGAAAGTCAGATTTTCAGGACAACGTCTGACGGGTCCCCTAAGTAAATTATAAAAAATTAAAAAGAGAGAGATTCATCTTTGTAATTTTTTTTTGTTGACTATATTGGCCTTTTATCGAATTGTTTTATTAGAATGTGACTAATGATTTTATTTAGATTATTATTTAAGTAAATATAGTGAATAATTGTTTCACTTAAACAAATAGTATTCTTGATCCTTTGATTAACATACAACAGCATTTGATAATAAATTAGTAAAAATAACAATAACGGTCATAATTATCGATTCTATATCAAAAGGGGAAATTAGATAAGGAGGTTTCCCGCAAAATTACAGGATTCGGTTTTCGATTAAAAGGTAATTAGTGTTTCTAGGTTATCTTGAAAAGTGATTACATTTTTTTGTCAAGTGATTTAGCGAATTTTAACCGATACTAAGTATTAATTATTAGAAAATTGATAGCACATTTTCTTGACCCCAATAAAATCTCTTTTTTTCTCTGGTACAAAAAAAATGTAACGACAATTTCCAAATTTTATCATGATTTTATTTTCATTTTAAACGGAATCTTCAAATGTAATTTTCATTGACTTTGAAGCGTGTCAGATTGAATCGAAACTTCGCATACTTATCGATGACCGATGACAACACATTAATTTAATAAGTTTGTTCCAATATCCTGATATCAATGAGTTATTAATTTTTTTCGAAATGTTCACATTTTTAAAAAAGTCAGCATAACTCGGAACCCTCTGTATTTAGGTATAGGGAACCAATATGAAGGAGTATTATATTTTTTATGGATAATCAGAAAATGCAATAAAATATAGGGTGTTCCATGAGAAAAAATATAACTTTGATACGACACACTTTATTGGTATATTTTCAAATTATAGTTTAAGTTGGAGTAAAATTTGTGGTATGGAAAGATTTTTCACAAAATTTATATTTTCTCCGATATTTGTCCGGTCCCGAACTTTTGCCGAACTCTGTATATTTTTCAACCTAAAGTTCTACATTTATTCTAACAGTGTCAAAAGATATACCTGAAATGCTTTTTTTATTTATGTTGTTTTTTCAAAATTCTATCTTTAGCTGCTTTAGAGGTCAATAATCTTTATCGACTGTACAATTTTTAAATTAATTTACGCACGTCATACCATTTTAATGTCATTCAATTTTTATTACAAACGGAAATGGATAATTTAACACAAAAACATTTATCTTCAAAGGAAATATATCAGAAATTTTGATTATTTATATGCTGAAATAGGTCACATTGACCTTGAAAACATAACATTCCATTAACACTAATTACATCACGATGACGTTATTCGGTTTTATCGTAATTTAATATCTCTTTCAATCAAAATTCCAAGATTTATGAAATGCAGTTTTACTGATATATTCGTATGGTTAATTGGGAAAATACAAAACACGCTTATAATCTCCGTTCTGAATAATTTGTGTCATATTACGATTTTTGTTGATAACATTGATTTCTATGAATTAACAAAATAAATCATTCATTTTTTAAGGAAATTTAACTACAATCTATAATAGTTCTTTGCTTTGGTACCTGAAAAATAGTGATGAGCAAAATTGGTCTTGGTCTTGCTTTTTCACACTACCAAGACCATCCTTAGACTAGAAAAACCAAGCCTAAATAAACATGAACAAGACCAATAATAATAATAATAATAATAATAATGCAAGACCAAATTCGCAAGACTCAACGTTCAAAAGAATAATTATAGGCTGATATATTTTTAATATTTAATTAGTAATAAAATAACGAATTTCGCTAGTTGATAATTGATTGTTAATTGTTATTAATAATTAATAACTATGATGATCTTTGAAAGTAAAAATATAAGTAACAGAAAAAATGAAGACCACTTAGTCGGATTTTCTTCAAAAGAATCCTTTTTTTATTGGTGAACCATTTTACCTATTCAAAGCACGCCTCAGCGTGTTTAAATCGAACTTTAAAACACGCGCGTGTTTTAAAGTTACCATGGCAACATCAACAACTCAAGAAACGAAGTCTAAATCATGTCTAAATGTCAATTTTTTTATTATTGATCTGACAGGAGTAGTTTGTAACGTCAAAACTTTTATTCGAACAATATTTAACAATGTCAAATTTATAAATTAAAATGGAAAGTGCCGTTGGTAATGTTTGAAATATTAATACTTCGATTTTTCAAATCTTAGGAAATGGTATTTAAATTAATACTATTGACATTCACAGAACTCAATAAGGTTGAACTTCCATAAAAATACAAATTAGATTATGCTTTTCTCATTTCCATGACAACGCAAGGTATACATCATATTATACATCACGAATTCAACCATTTGACGTTTAGTTCTTATTTCCATCTATGATTTCCATTTCTTGTTGTTGCAGTAGTTATAGATCAGTATTTATAATTTCAAAGTGCGTTCCTCTGTCATTTTTGGATCCACCAGCGTTCCATCTTGACTGCATGTTTCCATCATCAGCTTGTGTCAATTCGCATTGCATCCCATCCTATATGTCGCCATTCTGAAGTCCGCATTGAAATGCAGAGCTTTCAAGGAATTAGAACTAGAACTAATTTTTAATTGATCAACTGAAATATATTGTGTGTCCAATTGGGACTCCTAAGAGGCAACTTAATCGGATATTCTTCATAAGATTCTTAATACTCTGGTACCTAACGTGGTGTGAAGAGGCATTATTTTGTTGAAAATGTATTTCTAAAATTCTAAATTAATCAAAGGTTTCCTGCAGAATAATTATTTATTTAATTTAAACTACTTAAATCCTTTTTATTTGATATTTATTTTTAGCAACTAACGAGTAAATATTTTAAATAGTGCTTTATTCCAATGTAAATACATCAATATATCTAATTTACTATCAAAAGTTTTTACTAACGTTATATCAACATCCGACTTGTATATCGAGCGTTGATATAATCTCTTTTCTTGATGTGTTAAGTGAGAAAAACTAGGAAAAATTACTTTCGGTAAATATTTATCTAGCTTTTTAGAATAATCCAGTCAATAGGTAAATTGTGGGTTAATTAATTCGAAAGTAATGGTAGCCACTAAAAGTAAATTGAATTTTGTTAAGGATGATGATTCAAATCCGAAAATACAATTTTGGAAGTGTGGACCTTAAAAGAGAATGGGGGGCACCCTCTAGTGGGGGGACAAAAAGATAACAAAATAAACCTAGCTATTGGAAAAATTACCGGTTTTTAAAACGGACAGTTCTCTTTCAGTTCCTCATGAGATATTGGGTATGAAAATTTCAATTTTTAGCCAAAAAATCCTCATTTTTAAACGGTTTTTTAAATTTTTAGAAAAATCTGTTTTCTCTTAAAAAGTTGGCAAAAATTACTAACAATTTGAGACCCACAGGATATTTTTCAACATATGGTCAAGGAAAATTATGGACAAATAAACTAATTTTTGGTATTTTTGTTTTTAGGCCAAAAAATAGAGCGATTAAAAAAAGAAAAATCTTATAGTTGAAAGTGGTAAATATACCCCTACTGATCCTCAATAAGTTCACGCCCTATTGGAAACTTCGAAGTTTTGAAAATTGGCAAAATTAATTGTTTTAAAAAAAAGATTTCTCATTTTGGCTTGTTGTGAAAAAAGTAATCATTTCTGAAGCCGTGAGTGGGCATTACATTTTTAGCCGCTGTTTCCCCCAATAATTTCCATTTTTTTTGTATGGTACGTTTTAAACAGAATATAACCATTTTAAATTTGCCGTTTAGCTTCATTGTCTTTAAATTGCCTGTTTCAACCTGAAATATTCCAAACAGGTCATTGAAATTGTAGCAACTATTCATAGCTTTTAAATGAGTGGTTAAAAATCTGGATATCATTACCCAAAAAAAAGTTACAGGCAAAAAATTACCTAGTTTTTCGCATCACGTTAATGCTAAAGTGTCAACTAGCTGACAAATGACCAATGAATGTCGAATATTTCTTCCCGACTTGAGAGCTGTCAAATCAAAATTGATTAAGTATTTCCTAGATATTCAATTTGTTTATAACTAATTACAGGCTAATTACCACACAACCAAACTTGTATTATCGAGCAATCAACTACTCACTCAACAATTTGTAAAAAGTCGATCCTAGCATTTTTGAATTATCTTTCGATATCATGAAAATTTCAAGAGCAAAGAAAAGTTTGGAAACATCAAAACATCAAAAACAAATCTACAACACCTAGAACCTGACTGAAATAAAGAATTATTCGTTTTTGAACGACATAACATGCCATATGAAACTAATGGTCGTAAGTAGTATGCCAATCAGAAGATACCGGTATTTTTCGGTACAACCGGCAACGTCGAAACTTCCCTCCAGATTTTGTAAAATACGTTAGTTCTCACCGGATAACCGCCGAAAAATTTGCGGTTAATCCAGAATTTCTAGAGAAATATAAAAAAATATACTTCAATGGCTAGAAATGTACGTAGTTCATCTTGTCTTTTTTAATGAAACATTCTTCCTTTCAGCTCAAATCATTCGACAAGGAATCAGAAGCTTTCGAAGACACTTTGACTGAATTTCCGGTAACTTTCCCTCCGTCCTATCCATTCGAGGAAAAAGTGACGCAAGGTACGTCTTACATGCAGACCAGATGTCCGGCTTGGTGCGATCGTGTTTTGCTCAGCAAAAAAGCAAAAAAACTTGTCGCTAACGAATCTGATACGAAATACGGTCTTATGGGACTGGAAACTTGCATGGGTGACCACAAGGTAATTGTTAATTAAATTAATAAAAA
>CAJUYG010000031.1:429126-479931 GCA_910591675.1 Galerucella calmariensis | reverse complement strand
ATAAGGGAAGCAACTTGAATGGTATCGCGCTTAGTACATTCCACCGTCTTTTTCAGCTACCAGTTATACAATTTTTATTTTGTATATTATTTTTTCTAATTTTGTTTGTGTTTTTCTGTAGAGTTGTGCGTTATTCTGTGAATTTGTAAGGTCGTGACTAAAATATGTTTTCATGTTTGATCCAAAAAAAATAGGGCTGCATTTAACGGAAAACGACGGCAGTGAAAAGGTGACGGATATCAAGAAAGTAGAAGATATTATGGATCCAGCTACGGTTACAAGGTACATCTACATACAAAATATTGATAAACCTGTTCAGATATTTAGAGAAACTGCCGTTTAAAAAAAAGGGTAATCTTTATTTTATTTCGGTTTTTTAGAAAAGATACAACGTTTTTTTTTTTTTAATTCGATGGTAGATTGGAACTTTTCAAAAAATTGGTTTCAACTAAGCCGATTTGCGAAATAATTCGCCGATATTTTGTATAAATCTATCAATTAAGAGTTGCCGGGGTGATTTAAAAGAATTTTTATCAAAAAAAGTACACAAAAATGTTCCAATTTTCAATTAATTCAACAAAAACGTTCTGCTTTTTCATTTAAATTTTAATTTCTCGAATAATTTGGAGTCGTTTAAAATTTTTTAAGAAAGAGCAACTTTCCTTTTCAAATCAAATAATTGCATTTGGTGGTGCTATAAAGTCATATATTGATTATTATATGCGAATCAGTGGCGGCTCGCGACTTCAGAACAAAGTGCTGTGAAAGCCAAATTTTATTTCATCCTTTTTTTATCTAGTGCTCATGCTCAATTAACTAATGTAGAAAAGCGTTTTTTAACGGAACATCCTGTAAAAACAAACTACAAATTTGTGTTCGAATATTGAAGATTCCTATTTAATGTAAACTGTATCAAATGAAAAAGGACATCATATGTTTAGAGCCAGTGCGGGTTTAGGCTTCCTGTGCCCTTTTGGGGAAACCTTGTATGTATGTATGTATTTTGGGGTGACATGCACTGAGACCTAAAAGATCTATTGTGCCCCCTTACTTCTACTCAGTTTCTGAGAAGAGTTTCAGAAAGTAGTAGTTCCTTTAGTCCTATTTCCCGGAGGAATTTTAGGATGTCTGCAGGCTTCAACTTAGGTAAATGTTCCTCTTCTATCCAGTAATCTCCTAGGTGCTGAGCTTTAGGATTCTGGAGTGCTGTGCAGTTGGAAAGTATGTGTATGGAGGTTTCTTCTTCCATTCCACAAAATCTGTATTCTTCCTCCACTATTTTGAGCTTTTTCCGTTGCCCATTCAGGCGACAATGTCCCGTTAGGATCCCTGTTAAAACTTTTAGCGCAGTTTTACTTTGACATGCATTCATTTCATCTCAACAGGTTGTAGTCACCCAGAAGAGTCTTTGATTGTATAAGCCCTACTAATATCTTCCCAATGGTCAGATCTTCTCTTTTTCTACCTATTTCTTCCAATATTATATTAGGGCTGATTCCGCAAAAGGGTTCAGGCCCCCAGAAAGGTATTTCAGTCCCCTCTTTGCTAGTTCATCTGCTTAGGGAAACCTTACTAGCAGTATTAGTCTAAATGATGTAATTTTCGCAGCAATTCTCTAGCTTCAGGTCGCATAGTTGTTTTGTCATCCCTGCTTAATGCATATGCTGAATGTGCATTAATTATTGCAGACTACTCTTTTTATAAAGCGTAACATGAATCATATCGAGCAGACCAACGAGTTTGAGAAACATTTAACTCTGAAATTTGTACGCTGCACCGAGAAGTAAAGAAAGCAGACAGAATTCGACTGCAAGTGATTTTACAATTAAAGAATTATAATATTTTTGTTTTGTTTTGGAAGCCGTTCTGATGCCAGGAGCACTGCAGCCTATTGGCTTATTGTACTCTACTCCCACATTTAGTCCACCCATCCAGTTATCCTCGTACCTTCGAGTAGACGATATAGGTCCATTGGATGTGTGCCATATACTTCGGGTGGCACATTGGCTTCTCCGGAGATTATTTGTCTCTGAATTATAATATATTCTATAGATATTTGTTAATAAAAACTAATCTGAACCAATTTTTAACATGCCGCCCTTTGCCCGGGCCTAGTCCTAAATCCATCACTGTTTAGAGCCTGCATTTAATTTAATGGTTTGAGCTCCTACCACGTGATCCGCCACTGATATGAATATAAATAATTTATTCATTCAAATAATGCCGGCTTTTGGTACATTTAAATACTCTTCAATGTTGTATTCTTTAAAACATAAGGATTTGAAAGCAGTGATATTACATTTTTTTGTAAAATTCATTTTTATCCTGTCATATAAATTTATTTAGTACGTTGGTATCACTAAAGCAAGAAAATGTCGATCCAAAACTTTCCTTTTTGTAATTTAATTACCAGTATTGACAGACTTCTGTTAACTGTCTTCTGTCAAATTAACCCGAATTGTACCCTCAATTACAATTATTTTTCTGACAAGTTTTGATTGCCATTGCAAACGACAGTTTTGGATTTTAATTTTCAATTTTAATATCAATAAAAATAGAATTGAAAAGCCGTTTTGCACATCACGAAATATATTATTTTTTTCATACCCGAGCCAGGTTCCATAAAGTACAAATTATCTAGCCACAACAATTTTATTTAATCGATGAAATTTTTTTGGGAAAGTAAACATAATTTTTGTATTTGCATTTTATACAGTTTTATTGTAAAAGACAAATTGACAAAGTCAGTCGATTTCCGGATTTATACAAACACACACTGATAATATCTTTCGAATTTATTTCGGCTGTGTAAGTGTTTAAAAAAATATAACTTTTCAATGACGTTGATAAAGTTGAATTTAGTCGAATATGCCATTTTATATTTTGTTCCTAGTAATATTTTGTACTTCTGTACTCCAATGAAATTGTTTTCTTATAAATTTAAGTAGTTATATTTTTGAATACAGGGATTTCCAAAAAAAAGATTAGTTATTACTGATAACTGCAGATTTTAGTTTTCAATGATGGGGTTGGTATCTACCATTCATAATCCTTTCACGAACTGGCTCATTTCCATTTTATTTTATATAATTTTGAGCTCATTCACACTGACTCTCCTTCATAAAATCGCGAGTAACTTAATGAAGAGATTATATTAAGTTTGTTTTTTGGATAAACATTAACCAAAAGATCTATTGTATCCCATTCTTCTACTCAGTTATTGAGGAACGACCAGTAGCTCCTTCGGTCAAGTCTTCCTCTTCTATCCAGTAGTCACCTAGTATTCTGTATTGTATTCCGAAATTGCCATTCTGTAATACCTTTGACAAGAATTTATTTATAAAATTAAGCAATTGCTTCTAACTATTAAATATTTCGACAGTTTTAACTGATTTTTGTTTGGAACACCCTGTAAATTGAATGTTCAATGTTTCCTTCAATTGATATTTAAATATATATGTAAGTGTTAATTGTTATGTGTATGTATGACGTGTTACAAAAATTTTTGGTACTTATATTATAAAAAAAAATATAAATGTCTTTTCCTTCTTGGGAAATAAACTAAAGGGTGAACCTAATATTTCAGTCCGGGATTATAATTTTCAACGAGAAATAACGATTTCATTAAATTCTGCCATTTCATTTTTATGGATCAATAATTCAGTTGATCTTGTGCATAATGATTAATTAGCATTGCTAAGAATATTGTTAAAGATCCATTGTATACAAAAAAAAACTGAAATACAAACTCACTTTCATCAAAAAAAGAAATCAAAAATCACTTTGTTAAAGGTACCTCTTCTCTACCTCATCATGTACTGGATGTCAACTTTTAGGAATTAATTTTTCTCCATTTCCTACCATCTATGAAAAATTCATGCTTTGGAAGCATTATTAGCTGTTGATAATTAGTAGATATTGGGTAAAATATCCTAAAGATCAAATCTCTCATTTTATTCAAATTCACAATGCCACACAGGCATTTTTCAAAAATGTAGGAGCATCTTTTTTATAGGGGAATTACTATACTAGTATACCAACGATGATGCATTTGCACCCGAACTAGCCTGCTAGTTGGATTATAGGGGAATTTCTATACTAGTACCAACGATGATGCATTTGCACCAGAACTAGCCTGCTAGTTGGAGTTTACTGTACATGTTCTTCACCAGTTGACAGTAGTAGGAGTTGGCCTAGTCTGTTCAAATATTGCCAGTCTTCTGCAGTCTATGAATCGCATTCTGGCAGTATATGTTTGGCCCGTTTGCGTCCCTTTACCACATTCTTGACAGGAGAATTATTCATTGTTTAGCTTTATTTCATGCAGGTGTCCTTTTAATGGGTTATAATTAGAGATACAACCCACTATAGTGTTCTGATTTGATTCCTGCCATCCTGAGTAGTTTTTGTGTTCTAATGGTAAAAAAATGTTTTTCAGCTTCGTATGTTTGAAACATTCTGTCAACTCCTCTCTTTTTTGGTACTATTATGGCTGAATCTTCCTCTTCACATTTTCCTTCCTACGATTCATTATCATTTCTGCTTAGTTCTTCCTTACTATCATTTAGTAATTGATCAAAATACTGTGCAAATCTATTTATTTTTCCTTCCTTATCCCTTATTAGGTATCTCTCTTTGCTTTTTGTTTTCATAACCCCCCTAAATAAGTAAGTTTCCATGAAAATAAAGTGGTAGATAAAATTTAGTGTAACGATCCATTAACAATGGTGTTTACTGGACTGATATTTTATTTCAGATATTATTGATTATCTTGCCAGAATTTACTATTAGTAGACTTCTAGAAAAATTTGGAATACATTCAAGTTTTTAATCGACCAACTCAGACGAATATTCATTTTAAATACAAAAAAGCATGATACTGTGGGTAAATGTATGAATTTGAAACTCAAACATATATTTGTATCCTTGTACGCTCTGTTTAAAACATATCCAATATTTTGACAGTTACTTTTTGTTAGTACCTAAATATATTTCCAAACCATGGTCGATTTAAAACGGAATTCTGATTTTTATGTATGTTAGTGGTTGTATATTCTAAATGTCGTACAAATATATATACAGCAAATCCTATGAATATTCTATAACCCCAAACTGTATTCAATTCTAGTGTAACACACATATCTTTACAAGCAGCATTTGAAGTTGATAGTCTTATACAATAGGTATTTTTTAGCGAGTTGTTGGCTATAACTCAGCGGTTATTTGTAACAGGCGGCTATTCACTCGCTAAAATGAAGTGGTTACGATAATTGGCTGTAAATGTCATAACATAACCTTAAAAAAACGTTTTGTATGTGTTAAGTATTGTAGTACAAGTCTTTTAGCATTACTCATTTATCAGGAGCTGTCCAATAGTTGGTATATATTATCAAATATATTTATTCTCTTGGGATACTCGCCAGCCAAAGTTATATCAAGTGAATATGTGAGAGTATTTCCTGCGGCTTCATTATCATATTTGCACATAAAAACCCAAAAACTTGAGAGATTCAAATATCAATAATACAGTTGAGACATTCACATTTTAAAACAAAAGTGGGGGTTCAAACCACTCTCAGTTACCCACCTTTTGATTATGGTAACTGAAGTTATTACTGTGGTGACTGATTTGGGATTTTGGTATGTACCATTTTTGGTGAAAAATTCAACAGTTTAACTTTTCATAACCAGTAACTCGCTAAAATTCATTTATAGTAAAATATCTCGTTATAAAATTATTTACTGGAATCTGATTGTTTGGGACACTCGGTATATTAAAATGAATGTACTAGTCAACTATACTTATAAAGAGTTTTATTTTTTATTTACCTATTACGTTTTTTTTTGTTATTGATATAATTGATAAAATTTAAAAAATTATAATTTTAAGTTTTCAAGACTGGAATCAATATTTTGAAATTCCTTGTTGGTCGATATTTTTTTAGTCACATACCTAATTCATAATTTGCAATGACAATATGTACTATTTGTACAATATGAACTAAATTTTATGCTAGGAATTTCACATTTTGATGATCTACTTACACCTGTGTGCCAAAATTTTATTTGGCTTTGCATTTCAGTCATTTGGTTAAGAATATTATAAATACTTTTTTTATTATTGTATTGTTGTTAACACGTTCGCGGACAGTAGGTGAAATCGGGGGGCTCAAATAATGCCACCACCAAAAATATAAAAAATAAATATATTTGTTGACCAAAAAGTAAGTGGCATGGACTTTTCACGAAATTTTATGTTTTCTCCTGGGACAGTAAGCGTCCGTCGCATGAAAATCATACGCAGTGCTGTCGGCAATCGCCGCGGTGAACCCAGAATGAAATTAGAAATTGGTCGGCATATCCCGTCTTGTCCCTGCACATAGCGCGGGATATGCCGCTCTGTCCGCGAACGTGTTAAAAATGAATAAATAAATACATTATCTCATTTTTTTGTTTTTTTTTTAACACTCCAATATATAGATGCAACTGAAATCTAAAAATATTGTTACAAAATGTACAGTATGTTCCTACATTAAGTTGTTCATTTGTTGTAATGATAATGAGTTCACAAAGGAGAAATGTTCTATTTCAGCTTTCATCTATTGGGGATCTAAGGGTTATTCACAATACATGTTTGAATTTTGAGACAAAAGTAGGAGATGCATTTAGGTTTTATGGTTTCATTGTGAGGAACTGTCAGGGTTTTTAAAATATTGCTGTGTTGAAAGCACTCTACTTCTCTTTTATTCGGTACAAAATAGAATACTGATCAATTATTTGGTAACCATTCTATAACAATTATATAACCAGGGCAGAATCTGTACAGAGCAAGTTTCTAAGATATTTAGGTTTTAAAGTGTGCAGATCTTATCCATCAAGATCAGTTGATTATTAACATCTCTTGGATAAAGTTAATTTTGAAAGTCTAGTTTTCTGTAAAGTGCTGTCCTCCTCTTTCATAGTATAATTATGTATCCAGAGATTCTAAGTAGGATCGGTCTTAACGTGCCTATATAATTACAATACTAGACAACATTTACTTTTGTATTGTGAAGGATCTAGAACTAATATTTTACTCAACTCGCCAGTGAATATTATGTGTAATTTTAATAATTTATGTAGTTTGTAGTAGTAGCAGTAGGAACCAAATATTTTTAAAAGCTGGAACGCTACAGAAACGTTGAAATGAGAATATAAAAATATTGTGATTTAATTTCCCAACAGTATTTAAAAAAAAGTATAATAGGCATGATGACTGATTTTGGAAAACTGTCAAAAGTTGTGTGAACGCATTTATTCAGTAGTAATACTACAAGTACCTACTTCAAAATAATCAGGTTATATATATATATATCGATAACTTGTTGCATAATTACAAAGAGTGTCAGTTTGACAGTTTAAATTAAAGATTATTCTGTCAAACTGACACGATTTGTAAATATGCAGGAAGTTTGAGGTGTATTTTGAAGTACGTATTGTATTTGATACGATTATTTGTTGAGTAAATATAAACAATTTATTAATTAATTCATTTTTGATAAACGTCAGAGTTTGACGGTAATGTTAGTTTGTGTGTTGTTGTATATTAATGTGGATGTGGTTACTATGGAAATTAGAGTATTATAAAATTTTCAATTGGTTGAGCTACTCTATGTATAATCAGGTATTATCGAAATTATACGAGGTAACTTAACTAAATTGATCGTTCTGATTGGTTGAAAATGATACGAAAAAAATAATCCAAAATAAACATTATTAGTGCAAATGTCGAATGATATGTCACACGATTCTGATTTTGAGCTAAGATAGTGGATTAGTTTTGTGTTTATAATTCTACTAAAATATCCTTAATGACTCTCATTATGCAATTGATGTAATTTTCATAATGACTTATTACAAAATTGCTTTTACACTTAAGGAAGCTAGGTAGTCTGGTAAAAAGAAAAATACTTATATGTGTATCTTTAAGGCCTCATATATGACTACTAGATAAACATCAATAATGAAAAAAGCTTTGTGTAACAAGACTTTATTCAGTAAAATCTGCACTCCCATATTGCTTCTGCATTAGAAAGTATTTGAAGTTGTAATAAAAGAACAAAAAGTACATTCAATCGTAGACCTTGCGACGGTTTAATCAGAACAGGTTTGCAATTTGTACTTAGGTAGGTATATAGTTTTGGTTTCTATACACACAGTTTTACAAAAATATCATAATATAATTAAACAAAAATGATTTAAATAATCCCCGCATCACAAACATTTTTATTGCTAAATTAATGTTGAAAATTGCAAATCACATATAAAAGCTATACTAATGTATACAGTGATGTAACCAGGTGATTTGAAAAAAAATTCGCAATTTTGTTAGTAGTATAGATACCGGCATTTGCGATGTTATTAGATAGAAAAATATCATGGAAACAACAAATAACATTTTGCTATACTTTGAAATTAGTTTTAAAGTGTATAAATATTCTTGAAAAATTGAGGTACTTACAAATTTTATAGATGAAGTATTCCGTATTCCTAAACACCGCATTCTTTGCAGATTATTTGATAAAAAAATCGGGCAAATGTACAATCCGGTAAAAGTCTGATAAAATTCAACTTTTTGTTCACAACTACAAAGCACAACTAATAATTTCAGACATCAAATATATGAAAGCTGTAGTTAAAAAACAACTTTTTTTGTCTGGATTTCAAATTTTTTTAAAAATTCGTTATGGATAGACCTTATATGTCATAAAGTGACAATATAGACATTTGTATTTTGACCATAGAAATGCATGAGGTACTTAGAGTGGCCATGCCACATGCCTCGTATGCATGTCTGTAGGCGAAATCGTCAATGGTAATTTTAATCAACAATCAAACTCTCAAAAGAACGCATGATAATAATCTAAAATCTAATATGTCATGTCACCGCGAATTTTTAAATTTTATATATAAAAAAATACGATTTTATACTGCATTTTTTTCAAACCACCTTTATAAAAAATAATAAACAATATCAGTCGATGGTATAACAATATAAATTTCATTATTAATCCTATATTTCACCTTTCCAGTAATAACCTCTTTCTATGTTTTAACCCATTCAAAAATATTTTTTATTACAAAAATATAAAAGGTAATTTGAATTATGTAGAAGGGGCATAGCTACTGTGAAGTTTATAACTTTTTCATCGAAAAATATTTTTTACTGCATACTTTCATATATGCACTGTATACTTTTGGCAAACAATGAAAGAATAATGAACAAAACATTTTTTATTGAAATTGTTCATGTAGGTACAAACATGGTAATGACTTGACCTTGTATTGTTTACCAAATTTTTGTTATCGTTTTGATAGATTTAAAAAACACAAATAATGATGTTCAATAAATAAACACATTAATTGGATTCAAAGTTGGTTTTTGTCGACTTCTTCAAAGTTTGTTTAACTATATAAAGTAATATAGGTATTGTCCCAATAACTAACCCCTTTAGAATTAAATACATTCATATCTTGACTCTTTTTTTTTAATTAAAAAATGAAAAGGTTGACACAAACTTTCACCTATAAATTGATATACACTAAAAATTATTTTAATAAAACCTCTTTCTACTTTTTTCTTGTTGTTTTTGATAGAACATAATCCCTAAAACTACAATTACTACTACTGCTATGCTTATCAAAAGCATTACAAAGAATAACTTAGGACCCGACATGGACGAAGGAGGATCGTCGATGTGATCCCGTGGAGCTTCGAAATAACTTGCTGATGGTATTATTTTTGACCTATCTTCGCCCGTACCGTCCTGAAAACATCGAAAACGCTCATAGTAATTGTTTCAGCTCTTTGTAATATCCCTTTGTGAAAAATCAACTAATTACTCCAATGTACCCATTAGTTATTAAATCTACAAGACTAACAGATAATTCAAGGCCTTTTTCGACCCAAAGGTAGGTAATCTACACAAAGATACAATTTTTTTGGTGGACCATAAATTTGTAGGTATGTATTGGGGTTACATTCACAGAAACCTAAAAGATCTATTGAACTCCTTTTCTTCTATTCAGTTTCTAAGGAAAGTCTCAGAGACTGGTTTCTTTAGTCGTATTTAGGATATCTGCAGGTTTTAGTTTTGGAAATGTCCCTCTTCTATTCAGCAGTCTCCCAGGTGTTGTGCCCTAGGATTTTGTAGTGCAATGAATTCCGCAAGTATGTAAATGGAGATTTCCTCTTCTTCTTGCTTGACAGACTCAAACAACAGGGTCCTGTTAGGACCCCTGTCAAATCTCTTAGTGCAGTGTTACCCTGGCCTAGGCATTTATTTGTTCTCCCATGTACGCCAGTAAAATATCCGTTTTTTTTTTGGTAAACCTCGCACTGAATTACCAATCCAATTTTTTTGTTTATAAGGATCACTTATTAAGCATAAAATCACAAACTGCTGACAGATTAATCAATATTTCAAGTTATCAGCCGAGATAGAAGAACTAATAAATTAAATGGGCCATAAATCGTTAAAGGTGAGTTCTACAAAAAAAGTTCACAGGAAACAAAAGGTGCGAAATTTTATTCTCTGCAATAAAGCCATAAAGTGCAGAGTTACCGAGATATCGACCAAAAACGATTTTTCAAGACCGGATTTTGTGATTTTATGAGCAGTAAGTGATTTTATTTACTTTTTCTAGGCTTTCTCATGCTCACCAGAACTCCATACTTTAATGGCTGATTGACTATCTATTCCTGGCATACACACTAATCTTGGTCCTTTCTTTTGCTTTAGGTTCTTCTGAGTACCTTTGAATTGCATTCTTCTCAAGTCTGGTGTTGGATACCATTTCTTCTTGTTACTGTATTCTGTATTGAATTGCTTTAAAAAGCTATCTATTATTCCATCCTGTGGCATGTCACAGAACTTCTGATTTCAAAAAAGCAAGGGGATTAATGATTCCCTCTACAATTTTGTTCTTTCTGAAACACTTTCTACCAGACCTAGATACTTTTGAGGAATTGTCAAATATATGTTATGAATAATCATTTTCCACTTTTAATAGTTTTCCATCAGTCTTTTACTCAATATCAATTGCAGTATTCTGCTAACATCAAAACATTTGCATAGTTTAACTTTTGCCTAGATGTGTTAACATTTCTATCTATACAATTTTTATTTGTATTGTTGTTGTTCATTCCTGAAAGTCTAATATCCGTTCTTCATCCCTGCATTTTTCTAATCTTCTACTATTTTTAAAACACCATTACCTGTTCTTAAATTTGCTTTATGTTTAAAAAAACATCAATATTTTCTCACATTTGCATTGCTGTTGCTATTTATCATTCTTTGCTACCAAGTTATTTATAAAAATGTGACTCTTATCAGTGTCTGTATCAATTTAGCTGTGTACTAATTAAGTTACAAACAATTATTTTTGTAGATAAATAACTAGCCACCTACACACACAGCTAGTAAGAAAAATAATTAAGCCCTTCTCATAAAACTATTGACTACTGATAATTTTTTCAATGAAGTTTGTAATGTAAAATGATCAGGTTGACAATTTACTTTACAGTCCAACTTAAATATAATTTAATTATCAGTTATCACAAAAAACAATGTTGATGTTTAATTATTTATGAAAAAATATTTAATCTTACACTAGATTTTGTTAACTCAACCAAACTAAACAATACAATTTGATACAAATAAATATTATTTTCTTATTCTTACTTGATGACTAAATGACAGTAAATGTTTTTAGGATCAAAAATGACGAAACTCTACCATACAATGAACAAAACATTTATAAACAATAAAGAAAATACCAAGCTTGAAATATTTAAGGCAATATATAGGCCAATAAGAGTCTGGGGCATTACAAAAATACGAAACAATTAGGAACACATATTCAAAATAGAATCAATACTAGAGTTTATATAATACAGACAATTGGGATGGTGGGGACATTTACGAAGAATGGAAAATACAATCTTCGACAGACTATTGGGTATCCAAAAAATTTAAAAATTAAAGGAAAGGGAGACCAAGACAAACAGAAATAAAACTATTTCAGAAATATTAAAAAATAAAGGGAAACAGAAGGATGCAAAACATGGCAAAAAATCAAAAAATTGGAAAAGTTTTATAAGCATTTAGTTAATGGCTCATACCCAGTGTGCCCAAAAGGAGAAATATTTTTATTTGTAGTTTGAGAGAAAAATTTAATAATTAATAAAATATTTCAATAAGTTGTCATTATTCATTAAATGGTAAGAAATGAAAGAATACTTACATCATCTCCTAAATCAAGTTCATATAGTCTTACTGACATAATATCATGGTTATCTGATAAATCCCCAGTAGTAGCAGAGGCTCCAATGTAGTACCCTGTTGGTAATCTCACACCTTTTACCTGGAGACATTCTTTCCAGGCTGCTTTATTTTCAAAATCAGTAGAAACTACAAAAATTGAGTGTCAAAACCAGTAGAAATAAAATTAGTTTGGTGAATTCTTAGGAAAGTTAATAACTTTAATATCCTTACCTGTTAGTACATCATTTTCATATTTAATAGAGATGTAGGTATCATGATCAAAATTTCTGAATTTTGCTTCACATCCAGCTAATTGAGTGTGAGTACCATCTCGGTCATGATCATAAGATAGACTGCCATTGTTAATCATGGCAGAAATGAAAGGATGTTGATGCTAAAAAAATCGTTTGAGTATTGTGGTTGAGCTAATATATTTGAACTTACGTTATGAGGGCCATTGTGATTACTGTATGTATCTAAAATAATTGCTAAGCCTTCAAATAAATCTTTGCTACCAAATACAGATCCATCAGTTAATCTATCTTTGGCATACCAAATGGCGAACCCATCGCCAAATAAGTCTTTTCCTTTGCCATGTACTTTAAAATGTACCTGAATATCCCAATTATGACTAGTAACAGGCTAAAAATTGAAGTTAATTAATATTCATTACTTTTTACTAAATATATTAATATACATACAACAGTGTTCCAAATGGCACCTCTTTTGCTCTGGGAATCATCGACTAATCGAATATAATTAGGCGTTACTATTGTGCTACCAGTAAATTGCCAGAAAGGTATATCTATTCCTGAACCTATAAAAGTTTTTTTTAAAGAAATGTTAACCTTAAAATAGGAGTATAATTTACCGTAATAAGGTTTTATTAGTGAATGTTCCCTCTTCATAAAGTCTCTTGTATTCCATTGTGCTTGTCCATTTATGGCACTTATATACAATGAAAATAAAGTTGAAATAGAAAATAAATTACAAATCATCTTCATAGTTTAATAAACAGCAGTAGAATCATAGTAGAATAACAAATTACTAAAATTTTACTGTCGTCTGACGTCTGTCATAAGGGAAGTGTACTCAGTGTACTGTGCTCTGATACACATGATGTACACCAAGAGCTGAGTTCGAAAAGTACACTCGAGCGCGCTCGATTAAAACTCTCTGTTGATACTCTTTTTTTATTAGCGAAAACATTTAAAAATGGATAGATAATTAGATAATCAAATTCTATGGGATAAGAATGATTCATCGGACAGTATTTTTCAAACATTTTTCAAGCCCAGCTACAGAAGTTACAGATCACCAGATTAGCTCTAATTTAAAATTCGGGAATTTTGGGCTCTTCAATTTTCAAAATCCAAATTCACTGCTTAATTTAAAAAATATATAATCCTGGATTGGAGTCAACAAATATGAGATGTGTCCATCGAGAAATGAATTCTCTATCGATGTGTACTTGCTTGTCTATGACTTTATGCAGATATCTATGATGCAGTAAAGAAAGAGAAGAGTGGAAGTGAATTGTCATAAAGTTTCAAAACAAAGATTATGAAAATGGATGGTTTCAAAACAAAGAAAATTATTTTCTTGGAATTTGTTTTGTTTAAACAATAGATTATGAACTTTTTTTAACTCATTATTTCACTTGTGAAATCCGTGCTGTATATAATAGTAATTGTTAGAATATATGTTCACAATGAACCAAGAATGCCAAGATGTTATTATTGAAAATTTTGTAAAGTTAATGAAATGTGATGTTGAAGCACTCTCTAAACCACTGATTAAAAAAGGAGTTTTCAGAAACTTTGAAATAAATCAAATTTTTGCAGTAAGTATTTTACCATTATAACAACCAGGATTTTTGATTTTGAATACATTTTGGATTCTCAGACAGATGACGAAAAACACAACAAGAGAATATTTTTCTTCAGTCTACTGAAAAAAGAGAAGGGTTGGATCCCATTTCTAGAAGCATTAAGAGAAACTAATCAAGATTATATCGCTAACATGTTGCAGAGAAAGGGAGCTACAGTTTTTAATGAAATTATGGATCCTCCCGACATAGAGGAGGAATCACTGCCAGATTTGAGTAAAATAACAATAAATGGTACAACAGATACTCTCAAAGTTAAAGTTATTCTATCTTCATCATTTTATGATACTCCTAAACATAATGGTGCTGTAGGCTACTATATCTGCAGATCAAAGAAAAGAGGAAGATGTCTTATAATCAATAATTATGAATTTCAGAATAGGGAACATCCATATAGAAATGGAGCTTTGGTTGATTTAGAAAATCTAAAAAGTTTGTTTAATCAAATGGGAGGATGGGATTTAGATTGCCATGTTAATAAAACTGCTTTAGTAAGTATTATACATCATTATACCTAAACTTGCATTTATTGTATGAATTTGTTCTAGCAAATGGACATGATTATCAAAAATTTTGCAAATTATAAAAACAACCATATGTATGACATTTGTTTTATTATTATTATGAGCCATGGTGGGGAAAAATTTAATGAAACAATTATATATGGAATAGATGACAGCTCGGATGACAAGTATATTTCTGTATCTGGGATACGAAAATTGTTTTCCAATGAAAATTGTGTGACCTGGAGAGGGAAACCAAAAATTTTGCTAGTTCCAGTTTGCCGGTAAATAATATTAATAAGTTCTTTATAAATATATGATGATGCATTAGTCTAATATCCAATATTTGAATAAAATTCTAGCCAGCCCAAAGAACCATATCTTAAAATCAGCTGCAATTGTACTGTGTTAGAAAATGCTGTGACACCCTTTATTTTACCAAATTCAAATTGTGCTTGGCTACGCTATTGCAATGATATATATATATATGTATATATATATATATATATATATATACATTGTACATGTACATTGTAATGAATTCAAGGCACTATATACATTAAATTCCATAATTTGAAATTAATCTATTACATCCACAATCATAATTTACTAGACCTGCTTCCAAAGAAACTATATACCGATCAAGATAAAACTTGACCACATTGGTTTAAAATTTTTGCAAATGGATCATAGGTATCTTATTACTATACTTAAAATTTGATTAATTATTCCCTATTTCCAAACTGAGTAGCTTGTGATGTTTCAATTTCAAGGTTAAAAAAATCCACCAATACAAAATTTATTCACATCATTTAACTTATCTAATATACTAAAGTTAATGAAAAAGTCAACAATAAAGTTAGAAAAGATGCTCAAAGTGACTACCCTCTACATTGAAGCACACTTGAAAACAGTGTTAACACGTTAATCACCCAGGCCACAGGCCCTTCTTAAATATACTACATATATTGCAGAGTAATTTGAAGCCCAATAACCGGGCCACAGGCTTTCAAGTGAACACCTTGAGGTGTCAAGGCGATTAACGTGTTAAATTGATTTAAATCTCCAAGTGTCCCATTTAAAAAAATGTGTCTTTTATCCAGCATGAAACTCTGAAACAGTGCCCAATTGTTAGTGTGCCTTCAGGCTTTCTACAATAGGACAAACTTTTATTTGAATATCTTTAAGGATTAATAAGATATTGGACTTTATCTGACTGTTCATTTGCAATTTAAATTCTGTAAGGTATTCATTCTTTTCCTTTCCCAATTTTAGGGGTGCTGAACGCCATATACCCATTAAACATGAGCAAAGAACAGAGGCTGATGGTAAATTGACTAACTCACAAGCTACAAATGTTCAACTGCCGTTGTATTTAAGATCTGATGAAGATATGCTGATTGGGTATTCTACATTACTTGGTAAGTAACATAATTTAATGATTTTTAGTTTTTTTCCTTTTTCCAACTGCAGCATTGTATATAACTGAAAAAAAAATCATGTTTCTCTGCTACATTCAAATTTTAGGATACCAATCCCATAGAGATTACAATAGAGGTACTTGGTACATAGAAGTATTATGTCATAAAATTATGAACCATGCTCACGATCATTCTCTTAACGATATAATGTTGATGGTAGATGGAGATTTTAAACTAAGAATATCTGAAAAGTGGACTATGCAAACTTCGGAAATCGTAAATATTGGATTCAAGAAATTATATTTGAACCCAGGATTGTACCAAGAAAATGGAACTCTTAAGAAATATATTGAAGAAGCCGATGTCTTGAACGGCTCTAAATAGTAAGGGTTCCAATATCAAGTTTATATCATCATTTTTATAAATATGTCTTAAAAATAATTATTGTAAGTGTAAAATGTTTCAAAATGAGTTGTTTTAGGGAGGAGTCCCCTTCCAATTCTCCTTTTATAACTTTGATCCTCTGATTTCTTACAAACACGTTTTTTTTCTGTTTGTCAGTTCTTTATTCAACTGTTGAATATGTTTAAACAAATCATTTTTGTCGTTTTTTGCATGTTTTTTCCAGTTTGGGGGTCGGTAGTAGTCTTATCGACAATAACCGATCTCTAACAAATTTATTTCCACTTTTAATTGTTGACACCACAAACTGATTTTAACATTTCTTCAGTTCCTTTGGCACTTCTTAAAACAGCAAATAAATGCTGTCGTCTGATCAGTCACAACTTGTTTCAAACTTATAATATTGACAGATATTACTTATTACTTTAAAAAAATGTTTCGTCATAAAATTGACGGATGGTGGATATTACTGTTAAGGATATATTTATTTGATATTGTGTGGAAAGGAGTGAGATTTTTTGATAATTATTATGGATAAAATTATAATGATGTATTTTTATATTAAATTTATATTTTATAAACTTTCTTTTATTTTCGTCGAAGAATATTTGACTGCTACCTCAATTTTCAGAAAAAACGGACCCTACCACTAAGACTTCACTGTCTGTCACCAGGCTGTATCTCATGAGCCGTTATAGTTAGAAAGTTTTCACAGAAGATATCTGTTGCCACTGTAACAACAAATACGAAAAACAATAAAATAAAACCAAAGGGTTCAATGAATCTCGAAGAATTAAGTTCTTGATTGTCCTTTTATGGACAAGATTAAATATTGTGGTTTGGAGTTCAAGTTTTATTGAACCCTTTTGTTTTCAAAAACCACATTTGAGATATGGATGAGCTCTTGGAGTTGATAAAATAAATATTTAAAAACTTCATTTTTTCCCGATATTGGTAGCTGGCGCCGTGGCTTAGTTGGTTAAAGCGCCAGTCCAGTAAACAGGATATCGCGTGTATCACTTCTCCTTTCTTTTTGTTGTAATCTTCATTCAATTTTCCTAAGCGTTGCAATTAATATTTATTTCTGTAGTTTTAAACTGTATGTAGCCACAAAAAGATTTCCTTTATTTGATTATTGTTTATGCTGAAAGTAGAGAATAATTTAAATAAGTGCGAGACGGACTCGCGCACGATACTCGGTAGATGAAAACAGAACATCTCAAGTATTGATATTGGAGCAACATGTCCAAGCAAGAACACAGAAAACTGGCAGGCGCTGACCAAGAAAATATTAAATCTAAAGAAATGTCGAATAAGGAAAGTGACAGGATGACCAGCTCAATTACAAAAATACACATTCAGATACTTTTTATTAACAAATAGAAAATTTTTTTTATAGAAATATATTGTATATGTATGTACAAATTTATTACAAAGCTAATATATGTATACAAAATATGCAGAAAGATAAAATAAATGCGGATGATGTAATAGAATTCCTTTTTTGTATAATTTACTTATCCTTACAACTTTTCGCGTAAAAATTTCTATTTTAATACAATCTCAAGATTGGTACGAAAGATTTTTTATTTAATATAGCAAGTGTTGAAAAATCTTATACACTTGAATTTATAAACAAAACGTAATGCCTTGGTCAGCTTTGAGTCTTGTTTATAAATAAGATGGGGCTGTCGGCTATTGCTTTGAGCTGAGTTGAATATTTTCAGAATAGTGAATGATCGGAAATTGAGCCACAATCTCAACTTATTCGACAGCATAAAGGAAGCAACTTACGAATATAAAAATGTGTGTGTTTTGTTTGTGGGTATCATCCATTTATAAATTTAAATTTGTACATAAACATAAGGCACTTGCTTCAAAAAAGCATTTTCAATAACAGTTTTCCTAAAGGTAACGCTGAAAATTAAGATTTTTCAGATGAAAATAAATGCAAAACATACTTAAACAACCGGAATACATTGTATACACATTTAACCACATTTTGCATCGGTAAAATCATGTAATTGACATGTGTATAGACGTGGACAGTGTAAATAAAATATAATTTTATCAAGTTGGGAGTGGAAGTGAACAATTTAAAATTTTAAACAATGAAGAACTTTGGTCCAAGTTGATAAATATTGAAAATTATCTACCACTGGGAGAGAGAAATTTATGAGTGAATTTGGCATGTTGAGGCTCGTATTATTTATAAATATCCATAAACTGCGCCTGGGCTAATCAAAACTGATTGGATGCAAATATCGTGTCTGGAAAGCTGTATTAGAGCTCCTGATTTCACGTCAACTGTCAATGTATAGTAACTTACATTGAGCCAGAGATTTGAAATACATCAGTATCTTTAGTTATAGACTATCTAAGAAAATTATTTTTGTATACTAAATTGACATTAGACATTATTGACACACTATGGCAAAGTGTACCACGTTCAATATTGATAAAATATATAGAAGGCAAAGGACTATCATGACAGATAGTCAAGTACCATTAAATCACAGAGTTCTTGTGTAGTCAGCTCTAAAATGGTATGGTAGTATCTAGAAAAATTAAATGAAGTAGGCAAGTGCAACATCTTCACCCTACTGTGTGCTGAAAAACAATATTGGGCACCAGAACCTTGATATTGGAAGATATAGGAAGTGCGAAAAAAAGATTATTGGAGGATTTAGAATAGCCAAGACATTCAAACTACAACTACATCCAGATGGAATTGAACAAATGCTAGGGTAAGAATGCACCAAAGGTTTTGACAGGTGACCTGACAGGACTCTGCCGCCTAAATGGACACCTCACGCCAGTTGACAATGAAAAATGTAGATTTTGTGGATTTGAAGAAGAAGCCTATTGAAATTCAAGGCACTAGAGAATCCCAGGGCTCATACTTGAGCAACAGTAGGATGAAGACTGCAAATATCCTAATAATTTTTCCAAGGATTAGGACAATTATTAGTCTCAGAGAGTTTCTGCAGGAGTGCAATAGAAGGAGAAGGCACAATAAATATTTATGGCATACATACATCTATCGAAAAGTAGTGGAATAGCTTTCCAATAGTGAAAAATACAAAAATTGATACAAAACTAACATGTAATATAATGAAGAAACACTCCAGTAACAAGTATATATATTTTGACATCCACTATATTTCTTGAAAACATTTGGAATAAGGCAGTATAGATAAAAAAAATAAAAATACTGTCCATGGGAATCTCCTAAAGATCCAACTTTGCTCATGTAACATCCCGTTGATTTCCTGGAAATACAAGAAAGTCTAGATAGAAGAGATGAATAATATACAAAGAGACCAACATATTAATTTCATAAAATAAAAACACTGCCCCTACAATTTAATTGAAGTATTGGGTATGATAAGTATCTTTCTTCATAGACAGTTAGTTTTTAACGACTTTACCGACGAAAATTTCATAATATTTTTAAAATATCGCAGATTTGAAAATGTTAGTATTTTAAATTAAACAAATAAGGCATATAAGTAAAATATACATCAATTTTTAATACATTTCGTTCAGTACGTAATGTATTGAAATAAAAAGTACAGAATATAAATTTCAAAGTGGATTTAAAATTAATACAGATTCATTCAAAATATCGTGTACCCTTATTTAAAAACAAAAATAAATAAAACTTGATTAAAAACTAAGATTTTTTGGAATGAACATTTTTTTCCACACTCGTAACATTGTTTGGCCATTGTTTTGTAAGCAAATATATCAATTCGAAAAATATTAAAATGCTAGACGTTAACTTGTTAACATTTTGTTACATGTTACTCTCCTTTTGTAGGGTTTCTTCAATCCTCTTGCAACTGTATAGTATCGGTAAATGGTTTTTCTTGAATGTCAAATTACAGATACTATCACAAAATACACTAGCCAAACAAGAAGCAATAGCCGTCACAGGTGTGAAACGTGCTTAAAATGTACAAAAATCATATGTCATTGACAGATAACGGGCTTAAAATAGCGACTGTCAGACATGCGCACTCAGAAAATGAACTGTAAAATAGCACAAGCTTCGTTTCTTCTTGGGATGGTGTATTCTGTGATATTATTCACCATCGACAGCTGTCAAACGAATACAATACAATGTTACCAACCTTGGTAACTTCGTTGCTTTTATGAAAAAATCTTTTTGGTCGGTGTAGACATAAAGAAAATGAGTCAAAATACAAAAAACTACAGTAATATAGCAAGGAATTCCAGAGTTCTGTGTACTGTGGACGATTTAATCCAAGTTAATAGGCAATAAAAAAGAAGAAATAGTAGTTAAGAGCCATTTTTATATTTTCAACATTACTGTCTGAGAAAAATTAAACATTTGGTTCCAAAACGACGGCCGACAATTTATAAATATAAAAATTTTACATAAATATGTTTAAATTTCACATCCAAAGCTGCCCATTTTGTAAATATGTTCGCAACAAATATGGAAGAGCGGTTTTCACAGCTGTGGATAATACTATCGCAGTATAGTCTTACAAAAATAAAATTTTTCATTATTTACAAAATATATCTTTATATACATTTATTAGCAATATTTATTGATGCGGATTTAAATTGTGCTTTTTTTCTAATACCATCATCACATTTTTGTATTATTATTATATTATAAACGTATTAAACTTCATATAACTGTAAAATAAATTATAGCTGAAAATATAGGAAGAAAATTATTGAGTTTTCAAGATCGAAAATGTTGGCAAATTAAAAAAAGTAGTTTGTGTGTACAATATCTAGTAAAGTTTCTCAACGTTATATATCAGTTTGCACTGCGATATTTACAAATACTTTTAGCATAATTTACATTTTAATAACAATAACTATAGGGTAAGGTTTCATACACTATTAAATTTACTTACGACACGATTAAAAGAGTTACAAAAATATTACAAAATCAAATATTACATTTTTTTTTTTAAATTCCACTCAACTCGATAAATCGAGCGGTGTAAAATATCTTTGGTCATTCCTCATCGGGAAGGATATTCTTCGTAACTTCAAAATAAATCCAAATCGAAAATAACGCAATACCAAACAAAAAACTGTCAATTTTGACTTATGGAACAACGCCTTATCTTCTTTGATTTCCTCTTCTTTTTACTATGGAGCGGATAGAGCATTACTTTGTTTTCCCCATTCCAAAGACAACTTTGACATATGCAACAGCGGTTTATTTTCAACTTAATCCGCTTCGTCTTCTTTTTAAGGGCCTAGGACGTTACACTGTTTCAGATGAACCAGTGTCTTGTCTTCAATGTCTTTCTTTTTTTTGGGACCTATTTAACATACTCTAAAATAGTTTCATTTTATTTGTTTTTTTTATGATTGTTTTCAACCAAAAGTCAAAAATATTTTGGTAAATTGTTGCCATTAGAAAAATTGTCACATCAAATGGGAGTTGTGAACAATTAACTGGCTTCTCTTTTTATAAGTAGTTGAAGCAGTGCCTTATCTTCAACGTCTTCCTTTTTTGCGGGATTTATTCTAATAGGCTCTAAAATAGTTTCATTTTATTTGTAAATTGTTGCCTATAGAAAAGTTATTGTCACATAAAATGGAACAATTGTGAATAATTTACTGTCTTTTATTTTAAAAGTAGTTGAACCCTCCATTTTTAACTTTCCTTCTTGATAATCTTCTACTACTAGGTAAGTGTTAAGATTTTAGTTTATTGTCAAGCTGAGGCTTTCTCGAAACAAAATGCTGACAGACGTATCTTCAACATAATCTGCTTCTTCTTCCTAAGTGCCTAAAAGATTACACTGTTTCAGTTAAAGCAGTGCCTTATCTTCAACACCTTTCTTTTTTTTGTGGGGTCCATTATAATAGACTCTAAAATAGTTAAATTTGATTTGTAAATTGTTGCCTTTAGAAAAGTTATTGTCACAAAATGGGACAATTGTGAATAATTTACTGTCTTTTCTTCTTAAAAGTAGTTGATCTCTCTATTTTTGACTTTCCTTCTTGATCATCTTCTACTACAAAGTGTTTAGATTTTAGTTTAATGTCAAGCTGAGGCTTTTTGAAAACAAAATGATGACAGACTTTTCCAAAATCATTGCTTTGAGTGTTTTCTTGATGCAGATGTATAAAATCTTCCAGAAGCGTTAACATTAGTCGTCTTCCTCCAGAAAATACTTTTTACCCACTGACAAAATAAAGCTTTGACTATTTTGAGTATGTAACATAATTTTTTTCAAGTAATGCGTTATTTTCCTGGAATTTATTTATTTTACTACATAAGAAATCCATATAAAGCTATAATTTAGTGTGAGATAACAGATCTCTCGATTTTTTTTTTTCAAAAAATTACATTTAAATAACAAAACAGAATGTTTTCTATGTTAATGTTATCACAAATTATGCAATTTTATTGAACAGTTGTGCGATTATTTATTACAGAAGTGATCTTTAGCAATTTAAGTATATTTCCTAAGAGCTCATAAATTTAAAAAGAAGTGATAAGAAATTATGTAACATACAAATATAGGAATTTCTGCGTATAATATAAACAATATTATCAGTATTACTGTTAACCTCATAAATACCTTTTAAATTGAGAAAAATTTTATATAAAAACATTAGTTTTCTATGAAATTATATGAAATATAATTGATTTAAAATACCTACAAACAGAAATATGATTGCGGTTTGTCGGTTAGTGTGAAACGCGCTTTATACGGTTCGCTTAAGCCATTTTTACGTATTACAAAACAGGGATTTAGTATCTTGGAAGTAAAGATATTCTAACCTGATGTAGGTAATAATTTTACATCCAAAGAACTGTGTTTAAATATACGTTTTTTTGCCAAATCCCACTTCTGGTTATAAAATAGAATAACGTCATCGAAAGCCTGCTGTATTCGTGAATTCCAGTCAAACAGACTATCCACTTCTATTCAGTCTTAAATGGACGTGTTGAACACATTAATTCTCATTGAAGCATCAGAATTTCCAAATTCCTGTGCAATATGGTATCTTTGACGGAATTAAAAACTACTTTAATATTCTCCGTGTCGACTGCTGTGGTAAAATGGTGGTAGAGCGGTTTCTTCGGATCCCTCTTGATACTGGTGAACATTGATAAGATGAATGCTTGCACATCTTGCATCGAATGTGAATTACCTTTAAACTGGGGGAAGTACCAGCGTATATCAGTTTCTGGATTCGCCACCTAGAAATATACTTAATTAGAAAAGTTTTTTAAAGGCACATTTCTCGCTGTCTGACAAGGTAACTTCTTGGAAACTACGATACCCATATCATTGTTAATATAATCATATCATCATCATCATATTAGAATGAGAGCATAAGTTCTACCCACTCCAATAAAAACAGAGTTTAAAATGTATAGTCCAAGACTCTTTCAAAATATACACCAGACATGCGCACACATTTTTGTAGATACACCGATGCACTAATACTGACTGTACATAGTAAACAGTACTGAAGAAATATAAATATAAATCTTTCATGTTGAATTTATTGTGCAATTTTGTCCAGAAAACAAAGAATACAACAAAATACTCATGTACACTTGGCGCAAAACCAGGGACAAACTTTACACTTAATTATGTACATAATCTATCTATACTATAATATTGATTTTGGTCGAAAAGCTTGAAAGCCGGTGTTTTTGCAAGTTTTGACAGTAAATGAGTTTTGGAGAATTACTAGTGATAGTTATTAGTTGTTGGACTTTCTGTGTCTGTTCTCGTTCTCCCCAAGAGGGGTGCTAGAATCGTCCTTTGAACAAGTAGCATGCAGCTTATTTTTTATGTCTTCACATTGATTTTAGAAAGAGCATATTATACAATGCAAAATTTAGTACTCTAACAAGTGAAATAGAGTTTACAATCAAAAGTTTTGCATGTCGTATACCCCTCGTAAACTAACTATAATAAAATTTGTATATTTATCAACTACAAAGAAAGTTCATTAAACAAAAACGAGACATTCAGTTTAATGAAATTTCCAAAAGTATAAGATTTTTATGTAAGAACACTAAAATTTTTACATTCCAATAGACTGAATGTTTTGCATTTCTTGGTAACGGTAGCATAAAACATGACAAATGTTCAATAATTGTCATTATTAGTAACTGTTTTATCGACGGAAAATACTTTGAAAGTAAAATACACTTTATTATTAATGTGGCGAAACGAAAACATACCGTCAGCCTTATTCGAAAATTTCAACTAGGGGAGTCAAACATTTTCTATTGAATATGGAAGAATGGTATTTGAACGAGCACCAAAATAATATTGATATTATTTCCAAATATTTATCTTGTGTCACCAAAAACTATAAGTAGTTGAGCTCCAAAATTTAATTACCAAATTATCAATTTTTGAGACCCACTATAAACCCCTGCTCCTGTCCCTTCCCCAGTCTGTGTACCAGGTCTCTCCTCGGGGAATCTTCAGTCTGCTTGGGTCTTGCCAGCCCTTTCTGTGAAGTATTTCTACCTCATATTTAGGAGTGGGGAGAAGTTTAGTGGCCATATAGTCTGTTTTCATATCTCCCCTTATGATGTTCTTAATGGATATGTGTCCTGATCTAACTATTTTGTTGCTCAGGTTACTTTGCTGCCTAAATAGTCCCATCCTTGCTTCACCCATTATCACGAGGTGAGATGGAGGAAGGCCAAATAAGGCTTCTAGTGCTGCCGTTGGCGTGCTACTCATGCACCCTGCAATACTGAAACAAGCAAGTCTTTGCACCTTGCATCATTGCGTTCTTTTGTGTCGTCGTCGACGCATACCACAAATCTTACTTGAACACCAATTGAGCACCAAAATACACAAATCTAGTGTAGTGTCTCGAGACGAGATAAAATGGGTCTCTCGTCTCCTCTCGCATCTCGCCAAGCAAAATTTTAACGCGTTTAGGTTAGGTTCTATCATATTTGACATAAAATCTGCAGTCCAACCTTTATTCTGTTTTGTGGGTTAGACTGTTTTGTGATCCCAACATAGAAAGAAATTTCCTTTCTATTCTGTTACAGAGTTTACGTTCTGTTCTTTTTGTAGCATTTTAACAAAAAAGTTATAACCACATAACTTTTATTTAAAACTTTTTTTAATACGAAATAACGATAATAAGGGGTGGGTAATTTATAACCCTGTACAGTGTACACACACCATAAAAAATCAATCGAATAGAAATACTGAATCGAAATGTTTTTTGAGAACAGGAACCAAATAATCGGATTTTTTTAAAGTACAGACCTGAAGAGAACTGTCAGTGGGACATTAGGGAAAGACCTAGACACATTGCCGCTACGAAAAGAAAGCCTTCATAGTATTTTGATTTTTTGATTGATAGGTTGCGCTTGCGCGTAATCCAAACAAAGATTAGGGTTAACGTTTGTAATACATTTAAACGGTTCATTATTGTGATATTTTGATTAGGATTAATCACAGACCAGCTTTTTTTTTTCATTTCTTCCTTCGTAATGTGTAAGAAGGACATTAACAATCGATGACGCATACCAAAAAGGCTAATGAATGAACCATATCAATTTCTGGAAGGTCCATAAGTCACAACCAACTAGAGATTGAGAATTGCAAAGAATTTGCATGATGTTACAGGAGGGGCCGTTCATAAAACACGTCACGCTGAAATTGGGATTTTTAGACCCCCCCCGGTTGTCACGCTGTGTCACACTTTCTGTGACTCCCCTATAAATATTACGTCACAAAATCCAAATACCCCTTCTCCTAAAAATGACAAATTTTGATTGAAAGTACATAAATTTATAAGTTAAAATATCTGTGTTTTTACTAATACGAATTGAGGGACTTCTATCATGACAGAAATAAAAAAATAGTTGAGAGAAATAAGTAGGTACTCTAGTAAAATTTTTTGATGTCGCGAACGGCATGTTGCATTTGGACCCCCCGTCCCCCCTTGTCACACCCAGTAAGACCCCTCCCCCCCTTGTGTGCGAACGTATTTTATGAACGCCCCCCATTTTTAAATAAAAAAAAAACTAAAAACTTACCTTCTTCTCCAACAAGTCGTACTTATTTAAAAACAAAATAATGGATACCCCAACAAATATCAAATTATTAATAATGGTATCGAAAATATCTCGCGCTTCTTCCAGCCTATTGGTTTTTCTATCTTCCAATAATACTTGATCGAATTCGGACGAAGATACTAAAAAAAGGATGGAAGTGACCGAATCGAAGCACTGGAACCATTTTTGTCGTTGAGATCGTTGCCCGCCGACATCGACGAATAGAAACGGGATGCCGTTGATGGGTACTACGCATTCTGTGATTCCTTTGGTAGCCTTTCGACAATGGAGAATGTCTCGGTTGGTAGGAGTGTATTCCGATCGGGAGATTCGGTCCAAGTTGTTGAGGAAGTATTCCACAGAATCACTCTGTAATAAAAATAAAAAAATTATTGTTTTGAAATGTTTTTGGTGTTATTGTCTATGACACATTTTAGTCTGAAATACTCGAGCGCGTCAGATTAAAATATTGGGGGTTGATCTTAGTGTTTTAAGACTAAATTTAACTAATCTGACGATAAGTCCTTGACGCCGCCGAGATATAGGGTCGCAAACTTGTAAAAAAACGTTAATCCGGCATTCTCGAGCGCAATTTTATTTATTATTTATTTATTTATGTGGAGGAGCCATTTCATCTTCCGAAAAACGCGTTGCGGCATATAAGTCGCGAACGATACATTTTACAAAAAAAGTTGAAATAAAAAAAGGTGATTTTATTTTACACAAAAAAGGTCTTTTTACATTTTTGTCCAAAGTTGAAACTTTTGGACTTAAAGCATCATGAAAACTCAAACTCCCGTTTTTTTTAGTATATATCGAAAACGGAGGGTGTTAAAAAAATTGATATGGAACAACGATGATTGAATTATGTAACTTTCATTAGGTATATCTCAATTTTTTTTTCCAAAGCTTCTCGACAGTTTCCGTGGACTCGAAAAAAGTTACGCGTATCTGTATACAACAGTATTATTAACATGTACAGTTTCATTTATTTATATTATTCAATAGCCTGTTGATCCTCAAAATGTTTTTTGGACGTACCGTAAGAAAAACGAAGTGAAGAATTGAAGCAAAAAAAGAGGAATGTGCCATAAACATGTAATACAGACTGAGCGCTTCACAGAAATATGCCGTCCAGAAACAAAAAAACCTTAAGATTAAGAGAACCCACCAACATTTTTGTCAGATTAAGAATATATGCTTCGAGGATCCCAAGATAAACCTCCCCTATGAAAATCTGACGCGCTCGAGTATTTCAAAGGAACTTTTTTTTGCGTTTTCAAAAATTTGTCGTAGCTTATCGTCACGCCAAAATCGTCAGTTTTTTTAAAGGAAGCTTCCTTGGGACCTACTTAACACCCCTTCCGAAAATCTGACGCGCTCGAGTAAATTGTTTTTTTCGGATTTTTGACTACTTTATATGCTTACCCCCACCACGCAAACCGGCAGATCAGTATACCGTTGTTATCAGAGGCGCTTAGGGTATACGTGGTATGAATATCTGACGCTCGAGAATGCCCTAGTAACTGTTTTTTTTACATTTTTGAAAAACCGTACACGCCAAACCCACCGCTAAAATGGTTTTTACCATACGAGCTTTTCTTTTGGAAATTACTTTATCGAATGTCGCCATTTAGCGACCTCGTCTCCCTAACTTTGTAAGCTTCATGTGAAAAAGGCTATTCCCCAAAACCCAAACTGGAGAATCGAGTGGGTAATACTTTATCATAAAAAACGATACATGGTATACAAATCCAAGTGATACTTAAGAGTTAATAAGCGAGAGTTAAAAATTAATAAAAACGTGAAAAAAGAAAACAATATATGCCGAAGAGAGTTTAAGCCAAGAAAACATTGTTGTATTCTGTGTAAAAAAATTTTTGTTTAAAATTGCAAAGCGCTTTCGGCTATTAATCCATCTTCAGTGCCATACCTGCAAGTAAGTAATAATAGTTGGAAAATTTTAAAAAAGAAATTATTAAAGAATTACTTACTCGTCAGATATGATACAAGAAACCTAATTAAATGTCTACAACACATCAAAGTCACAATTATAAAATTACATTAAATTTAAGATTATCCCCTGATTGGGGTTAAACTGTCTTCATATTTTGAACATTTTTAATTCTAATTATTATCTTCAGCTACTACACGAACACGTGTTAGTAGACCGGAAAACGAAGTCACCACTTCAATTTAAAACTAACAAATGACAATTCGAGGATACAGAACTCAAGCTATCCAACATGAGCATAAAAATAAAATTATAGTAAAATATTATTGTAAATTATTGTATAAAGAGAGTTTAGATTTTGTTATCTACTAAGATTTAAATACACTTTTCCCTCCGAGATGGATTGGTCGAAGAAGTGGCTGGCAACTTCTCTTAACTTGCCACCACTTGTTTTTTTTTTCTGGGACTACCTGAAAGACCGCGTTTACGATAACAGACCAACTAACTTGAACGATTCTTTTCAAAGAAATTCGTTTCGCAAAGAGGGGGACTGAAATACCTTTCTGGGGGTCTGAACCCTTTTGCGGAATCAGCGCCAATGTAATATTGGAAGAAATAGGTAAAGCCAAGAAAAAGAGAAGATCTGACCATCGGAAAGATCTAGTAGGGCTTATACAATCAAAGACTCTTCTGGGTGACTACAACCTGTTGAAATCAAATGGATGCATAAGTCAAAGTAAAACTGCGCTAAGAGTTTTAACAGGGATCCTAACTGGACATTTTTGCCTGAATGGGTACCTGAAAAAGCTCAAAATAATGGAGGAAGAATGTAGATTTTGTGGCACGGAAGAAGAAGCCTCCATCCACATATTTTCCAACCTGGGAGATTACTGGATAGAAGAGGAATATTTACCCAAGTTGAAGCCTGCCAAATATCCTAAAATTTCTCCGGGAAATAGGACTAGGACTAGAATAGACTAGTTTCTGAGACTCTCCTCAGAAACTAGAAGTAAGGGGGCACAATAGATCTTTTGGGTCTCAGAGAACGTCGCCACAAATAAATAAATACAAATACAAAACAACTTGGAACGATTTGAAGTATCGCATACGTCTCGAAATTCAGGGAAGTTTTTGCAACATAAATAAATGTTTAGTTTTGACATTTGCTCTAAAATATTACGTAGAATAACGTCTCTTTCATCGTGCTAGAATTTAATAATTTTCCCTTTATACTTTTCAATGATAATCCCTGGGTGTGAGACTTTTCAGCAACGCCGTATATACTGTCTTTATATAAATGTACATAGTATGATTCTAATTACACAGACACATTCTAAAGATAGAATATTAAATAAACCTTGATTTGGAATTAATATTAAAATACAATCAGTATCACACGTCAGTTATATGCATAACCGAGTTTATGGTATTAAGAATGTCTATAGAATGTAATAAAATCATTGCATCATAATATACACTTAATTATTATGATAATACAGATATTATTTTATTTCATTTGTGCTATAGTATACACTGTGATATTTATAAGATGCGACGTAGGGATTCTTGTAGAAAACTGTCAAACGCGAGTTAACTTTTCTCCCAAAAAGCCTTCATAAAAAATAATGACAGATTTGGAAAGGTCCTTGAAAGATAAGTTGAAATGCACTTTTAATTTTTTTAAATTCGCCTTGGTTTAATAAATAAACGGATAGTTATGTTTAAAAAAAGTCGAAATCCATTTTCATACCACTTTCGAATAATTTCAACCGTCTGGGAAATAGCTACATGGTAAGTGCACAGAAAATTTAAAAGTTAAACCTGAAGTATGGCGGTTCAATTCTCCGCTGTGGTGAAATTTTCTTGTTTTTAGTTCTTTTTTCACAATTTTTGAAACAAATAACTGATTTATTTCAAATTGAATGTTTTTTAGAGAAAAATTGTGAAAAAGAACTAAAAACAAAAAGAAATAAATATCACCACGGCAGCGAATCGAACCGCCATATTTCAGGTTTAACTTTCAAATTTCCCGAGCTCCTCCCTGCTGGTTATCTCTTAAGCGGTTGAAAGTAATCGAAAGTGGCAAGAAAATGGAGTTCGACTTTTTTAAACATAACTATCCATTTTTTTATTAAGTTAGAGTGAATTTAAGAAAATTAAAAGTGAATTTGAACTTATTTTTCAACGACCTTTCCAAATCTGTTATTATTTTTTATGAACGATATTTGGTAAAAAAGTTTCGCTCGTTTTCGACAGGAATCCCTATGTCGCATCTTATAAATAACGCAGTGTATAGGCGTTGTATGTGCTTTAAGGAAATCCTGGATGTAGGTATCTAAACTCAGGAGATTGTTCGTATTATTATGAAATTGGAAAAAAGTGAACGAAAAAATATAAAAGTTTGGGGTGCAAAGAAGAACACGTGTTCGTCGTGTTTGCAATTATTGATTTTGGACAAAACTTTAAAACACGCGCGTTTTTTAAAGTTCGATTTAAACACGCTGGGGCGTGCTTTAAATAGGTAAAATGGTTCACCAATAAAAAAAATTTTTAATCGATCCAAATGAGAAATTCCTAAAAACCAATAAATTGCTTCACTCACCTTCTACACATTGTTAAGTTAAAATTAACTCTGCAGTCATACCGATGCAGTATTTATTTGTTATTTTTCTTTATAATTAATGTTGTGGTCGTAGTTTCGTTTCAGTTATCGACTGGTATGAAAACACAAAAAAAATTTACCAAGATGAATCGGTTCGAAAAGAATTCGGACACAACTGTTTTGTTTTGAGTTAACAGTGAAACATTCCTCAGTGAAAAAATAAACAAAATACGACTTGGAGAAATTAAAAATGCATCTCTATTTAAAATACGAAGGATAATGGAATTCAATTTAAAACTTTTTTTAATTCGGGTGTTTTGCGGAAAATTGTGTACTAATTGGTTCGGGGGAGGTCAATGCTGCCGTGTGCAATAATAAGTCGCAAATTTGGTTACCAATGTTAGAAAGAGAAATTTCCAATAATCAATTACCTGCGTTATCAGGATAGCATCATAAGTTTTTATCCAGGTTTTCTTATGATTTATAATTTGAATAGTTGTTAATCGATACACACTTCAATACACAAAATCACCAAACTGAGTTATACATGTTTTGAAAACAAAAATAATCATACACAAAAAAGTAACAACAAACGCGTTTTATTAACAACATTTCCAAAATAAGCTAAAAAAAGCGCTATCTCAATAAAAAACCGTTCCTGGAACGTGCACTTCACTGGATTCCATTTCTAGTAGACTATCATATTGTTAAATAAATAAATAAATAAATACTATATTTAGCCCAAAGCTAGTTTACAATATTCATTACAGTACACAGTTTTTATAAGTGTATAATTTAGAAAATACCTGATATAAAAATCATGATTGTAAATACATTTTTCTTAATCTATTTTTAAAGATTCGTACATTGGGAGCAGTTTTTACAGTAAGAGGAAGATCATTATATTGACTCACCCCTTCGACAAATAGTGATCGTTGTTGTATTTGTGTATTATACCTATCAATATAATAATCGTTTCCTGATCTTAAATTGTAAGACAACATGTCCTCCCTTTTCGTTAAAAATGGAATAGAATAGAATAGAATAGAATAGAATGTCATAAAATAATAGTATATTATATACCGCGGGACTGAAGTAGTACATTTAATCCTGAAGGTAAAGTTTATGGCCCGACCGCAGGGAGGGCCATAATTTACCTGAAGGATTAAATGTACTTCAGTCGCAAGGTATATACGATACTTTTCGTACTTCCGGTATGATTTTATTAATTATTTCAATAATTTCAATCAGTTTTTTCTCTCTTCAACTCATTTAATAAACTGTCTTTAAAATAAGTTACCATAGTAACATTGCGTTGTGACAGTTATAATTTAGAAACATTGTCATTACTAGTGTCATTGTAAAGAAACATTGTTATTGATAATTATTGGTATCATGAGTGAAGAAGGTGTATCTGATATTGATAAAAGAGCAGCCGAAGTAGGTGAAGAATTGTTACCACCGAAATCTAGAAAACTATACTATCTAATTAATTATATTTTTCAATAAAATATCCCTTAAATTCGTTTGTTTGTGATTTAATCGTTCCGGGAGTTTCGTCAATATTTAATCCCGGAGGGATTAAATGTGACACTTTAGTACCTGTCACAAGGGAGTGAAGTTGTCACTTTAGGCCCGGAAGTACGAAAAATATTTTATTTCACATTTTACCAGAGGTGTGATCTACTATGAATGGACCTTAATAAAATTTGACAACAAAGTTTTGTAGTCTTAAACTTCAAAATATTATTGATTGTCTAGTTGTCACATTTTTTCGTTGTGTCAGATAGGGACCAAAAATTATTTTATTCATATTATTGCTATTTAATCTTGACAACGGTAGCTGGAACGCTACCGAAACTTCGAAATAAAAAATAAAAAACATTATTGTGGTTTGATTCCCAAAAGAAAAAGAATAAGAAAAAAGAATAAGTAATGCCACAAGGAACTTACAGAAGATATTCATAAATAATAATTGACCGTAAACAACATAGTACAGACCTGTCAAGAACTGTCAGTGTGACAGTAGAAAAAGACGTAAGACTTATTGCCGCTATGAAAGTAACGCCTTCATAGTATTTTAAGCACTCGATTGATAGGTTGAGCTTGAGCGTAATCTAAACATCAACCAATCAAATTTTTGTGAGTCAAAGATTAGGGTTAACGTTTGTAATACATTTAAACGGTTTATTATTGTGATATTTCGATTAGGATTAATCACAGACCTGCCTTTTTTTCCATTTCTTCCTACGTAATGTGTTAGAAAGACATTAACAATCGATGACGCACACCAAGAAGGGTATTATTTCTACTATAGCAAAGGTGCGTCAAAATGACGTATTTTCTAAGTAATTTCTGACGTTAGACGTCAGTGACCATAAAATGACGACTCTTAGAACGTCATTACTAGACGTCACTATCACGTTTGTAGAATGACGCCATTTTGACGTCATTATTTGGCCATCTTGTGAAAGAATAGCAGAGATTATTTTTCTTAACAAAATTGTTATTCATGTAAATACCTTCACGAATGTTAAAATTGAAAAAAAAATAAAACAGAAAGGTAACAAAATAAATTCCTAATTATTTTTTCTTTTAACATTTTCACCATATCATTCATATCAGAGTTGCCACAAAATTATTTAATTATTTCAATAGTAGTTTGTGCAAATAGTGGGGATATGGACAATCCACACGAGTCGAACAGTATATTTTTTGTACGACTCATTAAAAAAATATATCTAGAAAATGATTGTTTTTCACCTACCGGATAAACCAATATAGGAAGATATAACAGAAAACTTTGACATACACGGATTCAAGTGAAATCCTGTAGGTATGTTAATTGGATTATTTTTAGATGATTTTAACGAGGAAGACAATATTTCGAAGAACCCGTTGAAATTTGATAAATACCACGATCATTGTATATATACACGTACGCGTATTTCATAGTAAATTTCTAAATATAAAACTGTGAATAACTTTTAATAGCTAACGATTTAATTAATTCTGCGGTTTTTAATTTTTATTTAAAATGTGGTTTCATTACCGTTCTTCAAATTTCAACATAACAATCGGATGGAAGAAATAAAAACAATTCGTACACAAATAAAACAATTCGGCCTCATTCTCAAGGCTACGTACGAAAAATATTTAGACAGAGATACTGTAAAAATCGACTTTATGATGCATTTAAATTAAAGAACACGATCTAAGAGGAAATAATTTAAAAAAGTTTTAGAACAGTTTCGAAGAACTTTGACTTTACATGTTTACATTGAAGTAAAAATTACAGGGCTGTTAGTTGCTTTTGTCGACATTGAAAATAATGCTTAAATGGTTGCTTAAAAGCAGGCTTTTTAAATACTTCGCACAGAAACAAACAAAGAACTGCCTTTCTTTTACCCATCTTTAACCATACAAAAATATATATTATTCAACTCAAAATTCCAAGAAAATATAGGTTTCGGCGTATTTGCGCCTCATCAGTACAAGGTGTATGTTCTCCGTCCGCGATGATGATTAGATGTTGTACCTTTTAATTGCAAACCAGAATGGTTGGTGTTAAATATCTTGTATACTTGGCAAGTTTATCTGAAGCCGTGAAAGGAATGCAGTCCAAAACATTTGATATTGCCACGTTTAACTATGAAAAAGCTAAAGAAAAGGGACTTTTTATTATTAACAATATGATCAAACGTTAATTCTTTAATGTGCTTGTTTCCTTGGATTCTTTCTATTAACATTATTTTTTCAATTTATTAATATTAAAAGATGACACTTTTCCAAATTTGTTAGGGGCTTCTTCAAGCTCTGGCAGCGTTGTACGTAAACCATAATTACCACACCCTCCGAATTACATAATTGGTGATTTTTATCGAAAGCTGACTTCTTATTGGCAAGCGCGTCCGTGTGTTCTTCCCTCTCACTTCGTCAATTGACTGATATTGACTTATCCAGTGGCGTTGGTATTGTCAGTGACCTTTGTATTTTCCATTTCACTTGGTAAAATAGGTACCGTACGCCATTTGTACGTTTATGACAGTGACAGATGTTTCCTCGCCTCTTACCGATGCCCCGAAGTTTCAGATAAACTTGCCAAACTATAGATATGCCAACCCCGTTTGACTTTGCTCTAAAATCTGCCGTGCTGATTAGTCCGCGACTAAACGCGGTACGTTTGGTCTAGATAGGGTCGAAAGCAGGTACGGATTGCCCTCGTATTAGAATCTATTTACGCATTTCATGCCTGTTATTGTGTGAGCTGATTAGCGCAGTTGGTAGGGTATTGGGCTTGTAACTCAGAGGTCGTAGGTTCGAAACCGGGTTAGATACTTGGTTTTTTTGTTTTTTTTTTTGTTTTTTATTTCTTATTTACTGATATTTCTATACATATTTATTCCCTTCCCCTTCTCGAAAAGGTATCTAATGATTTGTATTCCACATGAATGCGCGCCAGTTTGGGCCTGGGTTTTCTTGTTTTTTTAGTTTTCTATTTCTTATTTTCTGATATTTTTTTACAAAATAATACAGGTAGAAGGATTAGTAGAGGTACCTAGCGTCGAATTTAAGGGTCTACAAGCAGGTACATAAAGTGAGAAAAAGATTAAGTGAAATTTTAGCGTCGAATTTATGCACTCCCATAATTTTGATGGTGTTTGGGGTAGTTTCCTACATAAAAATGAAAAAACTGACAATTACCCATAAGTAACATGCCTCTCATATCACCTGTACAAACTTTTTAGATTATTGTTATGGGGTTTTATGGCTTCCTCACCATAATATTACATGGGCTATCATTTGCTATGTAAAAGACTGTGACAAAAATTTGAACCAGATTTATACATATTTAAGTACAATGGATTCTAAACCTTCTTTTAATAACATTTTTTCAGAACTCCCAGAAATACTTAATTTCTTTTCTCTTTTAACCTTTTTCAGTCATAAAATACATTTTAAAAAATATTGACAATCTAAAATATTAAAGACGACCCTGCGCTGAATCCAATTAGCAGATGTCAAGGTGTTATGGGGTCATCAGAAGGTAGCAAAGTAAAAAATATATATTCTATCTTGTTTATTTAATTAACATTTGGTTTTTCCGTTATGAAAGCTTCTGATTTTCTAAATTATACAGTTTTATGATTCACCTAAAGTGGGTTTATCTATAACATTAGTCATCCTCAGGCAAATATTTCAACAGACTGAAAATTGACAGAATAATTAAAGTATTTAGATATGATAATAGCAAAAACAATGGCAACCTGTAGTGAAATGATGAGCAGTATTTTTTTTAAAGTAGGTAGCAACAGTTTGATCACAAATTAAAATATTTTGATTCCTTTTAAAATAGCAACACTACAAAATGAAACTGAATAATTACCACTGTAAAAAATTACACAAGTATGAACTGCATTAAACTGACCATATAATTTTTAGAAATTAATTTTTCTTATTTACAATTGGAAACATGGATTATTTTGATGACTTAACTAATGATGAGAATTTTCTAGTAATGATAAGAGAAGTAAAAGAAGGTTCATTATTTATTATTATATATTATTTATTTCTATATAACTTTTGTACCTTATTGAGATTGTAAATTTGGGTTTGGGTTTAAGAAGAAATGCTCATATTTTTCAATTAAGAAACCAGTGTAATCAATGTTTATTCTTCAAATGAACTGAAATTTGGGGTTAACTTATTTTCTTTACCTGCCATGCTTTTTTTTGAAGAGAACACACAAATTAAGATCCTCTCAACAAATTACCTTCTCATTTTTGTTAACTTGACATTAATTTAAGTTAGTACCTCAATAATTTTGATAAAATGCATAAATGTTACTAGAGAGTCATATTACCAACATACAAATTTCCATAGTCTATACATCTTAGGTGTGTAGAGTATTTAAAATAACAAAGTTACTATTCACCTTTGTCAAGATATTTACCATACATTTTCCATAGGTTGTAACCCATAAGTATATATTATTATCTATTTTTATTTGAAAACAGGTAAGTATATACAGAGTAAATTTTTTATCCTTTACATAGAATTAATAAAATTAATTTTTATAGAGAAAATTTCAATCAGGTACTCTTTTTATTAATGATTTTCATGCCAGATGTGTAACGTTTTTAATTAAGTTGTTATATGCACTAAAAACAGATATGTGTTTTCAGTTGTTCATAGACAAACTGTCTGATTAGGTTAACGGTGTTATGTAAGATTATGTATGAAAATTATTAAGTACGTAAATTAAGATAGATTGGAACTTCCTTTTGAATGACTAGTATGTTTATTACTCTTTGGTCATGTAGTTTTTTTAGATTTTGTGTGGGTATATGAAAAAATTAGTCAAATTTTTAGGAGGGTTTTTGCTAGTTTACTTTTTATAAGAGTCATTTCTGCAATGCTTTTTGAAGTTACATCAATGTTTTGAATAGTATACACATAAACTTACAATTTGCAGAGTTTTTAATCTAAGTAGGTATTCATAACAGTTTTCATATTTACTGCCAACAACTGAGATTAAATTTGAAAAACTTCAAATGTGTTTGCCGAACAATTGATGAATTTGCATTTGTGTCAGTTTCTCGAAAGGTGTGAATTATGTTATTAAATGAAATGCTATGGTAGGGACTACCTCATCATTATTTGTTATAACTTCTGCTTACTTATTTAAGTACCACAAGTTGAAGAGAATAATGAGCTTTAAACTTTATATAACAAACTTCAATTTTCTATAAAAGAGCTTATGAATAATGATAAAAAATTGTGTAAAAAGTGTCCAGCAATAAAAAATTACTATTTACACCTTATTATTGAGATCCAGCCACATATTTTCTGTGTTTTGCAAATCTAAACTGGGTATATCCTTTTTAAATTCTTCCAAGTCATTGTATGAAATTTGTTACATATCTAAATGAGTGAAATATATGCTCTTATATAAGTAATGTTAATAATATGTACCTATATATTAATTACAATTGAAAGTTTTTCCAATAAGAATCTTTAGTCAAAACAAAATATTAAGTAGATGTCATACTATTATCTTGACATCTATTATCACTCTTTACAATTATGAAAATTTTTACAGGAAAATGTAGTTAAGATTTCATAGCATCAAAAAGTTTTATCAACCTGGATTTATTATACACTGTTTAAATAACTTTTAAATAGCACAGACCTACCTTAGATAAAAGGCATTCAAGAAATGCATAGCAATGTTCCAATGCACCCAGTATAAATTTGCATCTAATAAATCAATTGTTAGAGTAACATAATTTCACAAAGGAGCTAATTTTAACAATGGGCTGTGATAAATGAGTCCCAATTTAAATTAATTAAACTCTATACTGTCAGTAGACAAATAGCAAAATTTCATTTATTCTCATACAAATTTTTACCCATCTAGTTTAGGATTTATAATTATTTTTTAATATGAATTTCTATTTGTATTTTTATTGTGAATTTCATTACTTTTACAGAATGATTTATTAGAATACACTTTGGATGTTTCCTAATGTTTTCATTTAAAATGAACAGAAGCTTTTTTGAACAATATATTTTATATGAAATAACCAATAAATGGGCCAGCTTTAAAATACCTTTTAAAATGTACTAACCAACTGAAACTCCCTCCGTCGTTCGTACGCCCTTCTGATACCACTGTCTTTCCACAATTTAGATAAAATAGGAAAAAATTGACTAAAGTTCCTCGAATCCAGTACCAATTTACTATCAAACTCGAGTAATTTTTTACCGTACTCCGCATTGTTATTATCACCCCACTGAATTCCCAACTTGTCTCTTGCGTCCGCGAGCACTCTCATCCCTTTAACTAAATTTTGATAAATCACTTGTTGATACTCTTTTATTAAATAGTTTTCAAATTTAATACCATGAATTATCCGCATTTGCTTCAAAAATGTAGATTTCCCACTCTCCCCAGCGCCTAACAAGAGGAGTTTGACCTGCCTTTTCATTGCTTGTCTGTCCTTTTCAATAATTTTGTCAATTTCGTGGCTCTTGTAGCGCTGTTCCAATTCTTCGGGGCTGAATTTAAAGCGAAGGCAACACGGGCACGACCACATTACAGTGGACATTTTTGATAAAAACTCCAAAATCAAACGATAACCCTCATCGCCTCTTACTACATACTTCTAAATCTAATGTCAACTAAAAGTTTACACTAGTTTATAAAACTAGAGCGCATGTGTTGAAACTATGTCAAATCTGACTTTGACTTTTGACAGTTATGATTTACGTTTTATTATGGAGAATAGAGTTTTATGCTCACTTCATGGACTCACTACCAAAATACCAGTACCGGCTTCAGCAATTATGTATTGATGAGTAGAAATTTCTTTCTTTCGAACTTATATTTTAAATAAATTTACACTGTATCAAGCTTTTTTATTTGCCGCAGATTTTCCTTTTTTATTGTCATCATTAACTTTTTTCTTCTTCTTCGGTTTATTTTTAGTTTTGGTAATCTGCATAGATGAAGTAGTGCTACTATCTGTTCTTTTTAATTTTGAAAATGTCTTCTTCTTTTTTCCTTTGCGGCTGTCTGTACTCGTTGAAGCATCGCTCATCGACATATTTTGGAAATCATCTCTAGTCCCTACATTTTTATGCCGATTTATTTCTAACTGTTTAGCCTTTTCAATGGCCTCTTTTATAGATTGCATTGTTGGTCTACGAGGTTCAAATGCCTATATAAGATGGAAAGTTGTTAGTATTAAACATCATGCGATTCAAAACCCATTTCTAATCTTGTTATTTTTAAATTACTCACAGCTACATCATCTTTTACGTCTTGCGAAGATGATAACAATTTCTGTCTTGCTTTCAATTCAAGTATTCTTGAATTTGATTTGTTCAATCTAATTGTTTCCAAATTAAATTCTAAAGTTGACGCCGAAGATTCATCTGTACTCTGAATTATCTTAAAACATAGAGAAAAACATAAATTGCAGTATGGTAAAATTATCGAGGTCTTTTATGATAAAAGATTCAGCTAACAGGAAATAATAGAGGATGGAAAATAGATGGTATAACAGTTTAGAATTATAATATACCTTCAACGGCTTTAACAAACCTTTTTTTTGTTATCGGCTTCATTTTTCATTTTAAAATCTTCATCTTTAGATTTTTTGTTTTGTTCTAGGTGCACAGCCTAAAAAGCAACAATAAAGAACAGATTCTAGTAGTTTCAATGGGGCGGACATGTTTTCAAAATGGATGCTCATGCTGCATGTGGATAAATGAGGTCAAAATAATCTATTTTTAGTAATTGTGAAATAAGGTACTAATGATTATTTCCCCAGAACTTTGAAATAATGATGGGTAATTCCAAGCAATTCCTGATAATTCATCATTACATTGATGGTTAAAAAATATAAAATAATATAAGTTCAATAGTTCAAATAATACTTCAACAAAAAGAAGATTATGCTTTGACAGTAGTTAGTTATGACTTGATAATACTGTCAAATTTCAATTTAATGCAAGTAAAATATCAAAATACAAAATACTCACACTATTTCTTACTGTAGAATTTGGTAAAGCGGTGCCAGCTATATGTCTTGGATCTTTGGGAGTTGAAGGTGCAGGGAACGGTTTTACTGAAAAGTTCTTTAGAGTCTGAAACAATAAAAATTAACATATAAACTGTTGTAATAATATTAATAATAAGGAGTTTTACTAACATCTTGACTTTTTTTCTTCACGCTTATTTTTGGTGCATGAATTCTTGTTCTTGTTCCTTGAAAAATTTTGTTCAGTTCGGAATGATTAATTAATGGCATTTTGAATAATTTTGATCCATGACCAGATAATAGCCAGTTTTTGTTTGTGATATTTACTATTTTGGCAATATACAGCACATAGAAATGCCAATCAAAGAGAATGTCATGCGCTCTGAGTACGATACAGAAACCACAGAACTCAACATAAGCCATTTAATCCACTGACAGATCGCCCATATGGTTCTGGAAGGCACATAATATAAGATTCTATTTAGTTTTAATTATCTACTGGTAAACAACGATGATAGACTTTAATTAGCAATGAGTTCTTATTTAAAATGCCATCGTTTTGTAGTGTTGTTAAGTGTGTAATGCGTGATACTAGAGATAAGGTATCTTTTTCGATTCACTGCTGATTTTACCATGCGAGGTGACTATTTAATTGATCTTTCTTTGTACCTGAATCTGTTGCTCTTGATTTTCGTTCGAAAAGTTTTTACAATGACATTGTTATCTGACAACCAACACAGCTCATGTCAAAACACACAAGCCGCACATGCGTCGTCTCCATGCACACAAGCTTCAACTCCAACGGATATATCGATTTCCTACAGAGTAATATTGCCGACTTGTCAAAGTCAGGTGTTCTGGAATGGTCTATAGTGCTGAAGAGCCATCCATAAAGTACGTCACACATAAATGGGGAGGGAGGGTATTACCGAAGTGTGACATCGTGTGACAAGGGGCATGAGGGGGTCAATAGTTTTGTGACGTCACATGTTAAAATTTGAAATACTAAAACGCAAAGTTTGGATGTGAATTAAAAAGTTAAAAAATTCACAAACATGATCTATATTTATTAATAATTTAGCATTTTATTAACCTTGCTTCGTTAAACAGTCGGAAATTTAAAAAAATAGATCTTCTAACTCTTTAACTCGCTGTCAACACGCATATACCTATTGACACTTAACGACACTACAAAAACGATGATATTTTAGATAGGATACTTACTTTTAAGTACTAAACTAGTAAGCAATGAAAACTAAATCGAATTTTTGCCCTCCAGCACAATATGTCTGACCTGTCAGTGGCGTCATTCTGTGTCATGTTATCTATGATTCTGTGATAGACTTTAAATGATCTGTCAGTCATATAAAGACCGATTTGTTGATTCCCAAAAAGTGGGTGACAATTGCAGAGCAAACAAATTTTGTATTTTTGAAGGATACCCAAAGTAAATTTCTGTTACTCTGAAATATTTCGTCGTCAACTTCCTGCGATCTGGGTAAATGATGCAAAAATACCCAGTTCTTATCCGCATACGTATCAAGATCGTGTTTTTTTAGCATTAAACATTTTTCTGTATGTGTAGTGGTTATAACGGCATTCACTCCCGATATAACTTCCATCAAATCTTTACATTCTGTTAATTTTTGTGTAAATTTAATATCCCTTTTTCGAAGATCGTTTAAACATGACGGAGAAACTGGCTCTCCTTGTCGAGTTATGAATTTCACGTGAATTCCAAATTGAGGACAAAGCTCTAAATAAGTATTTAATAAGGGACACGCAGAACCTATACAGGCTACAGTTAAGCCTTCTAATCTTGTAAAATGTTCTTCTAAAGTTAGTAGATCGGCTAAAACCGGAAGTGCTAAAAAACGACAGGAGCTTATATTAACTACAGATACTTCGGAATTTTCAGAAAATTTTTCGAGTGTAACATGTCTTGTTGCTTGACAAAATATTATATTCGTGTTTTGGGACAAGACTTTAGCTGTATCTTGGACGTTCCACTTTGTATCCCAGTAAGGGTATATTATAGTGTCAATAGCTATACTTAAAAGTCTAGCTGTATCGTGAAGCCACGTTTGTATTTTCCAGCACGGTTCATGAAGTAGACATAATATCTTCTTGTTTTTAACAATATGCAATTCTTCTAATGGAGTATTTTTCAAAACTCTAGCAGTGGAAAACAAAAATTTGACTTCATCCGGAGATATGTCTGATAATTTGATATATTTTCTGCCTTTTAAGGATGTTTCTTTTAAAGAGTCTTGATAGGAAATAGTTCGCAATAAATTAGATAAGGTGTTCTTCGTTGCTGAAGACGTGTATCGGTGCTTCATACTATGTGTCAGTGTCATGTGATAAATTACTTTTGACCACACAAAACAGTCTAACCTAGGTTAGACTGTTTTGTGTTTGACCATTCCAGCATGACGTCATTGACAGGTAGGCCATATTGCTCTGGAGGGTCCGTGTTATATTCTATTCAGTTTTCATTGTTTACCCGTTGTTTAGTGGGAAATACTATTATAGGAATAAGAGATAATATATATTTTTTTCGATATTCGGCTGTTCCATCCTCTATGCTTATAACCAAGCGAGTGATTATTTAATTGATCTCTCTGCAACGACGCAATGCCTGGATTAGTTCTTGAAAATATGGTCCCCTCAGTGAATCACAACTTAAAGACGTGTGTGCTCTCGATATTTTATCGAAGGTTAGTTAGTTCACCAAGTGCTTTAGCGGAAAACATGTATCCTAACCTAACTGGATTCCTACCTGTAACGTATTGCATATACCTAGTAGGTAGACAACCGGCAAGACAGACATAGAACAGATTGACAAGAGCAACAGCAACGTGGAAGTAACCTTTTGAGAATCAATGTTCTGCTTTGTTATTAAATCATAACTTGTGAAAGTGTAGCCTCTTATTAGTATTATTAATATCCATACCATAGAGAAATATAATATAATTTATTTTGTCTATGATCCATACTTCCTAAAATACAGAACATCACACTACCCAAAATGTGGGCCACGCTACTCCACTAGTAGAAACCAGATGAGTCTGCAGCTTCAAGATATGAGAAGTTTAAAAATAGAAAACGGAAAAAGTTGCAATAGGTGTTATTTTTTTTAAATAATGATTTGCATCAGAATCTGTTGCTATTGACAAGAAATATCCTGAGTCGGTAGCGGTTAACATAAACCTTACAGATAAATATATGTTTTCGAACGTCCTGCGGCCCAAAGAAAGCGGTAACACAAGTTTTTGTTTGTTATATTGCATTTTCGGATTACTCAACCGAATTTTATGCATAAAAATACGCTAAGTGACACACCGTATGTCAAAAAATACTGTAATAGTTATCTATATGATGAGGAAGGTTAATTTTAAGGAATCCAACATTAAGGAATTCTGTTCAGTAGAACCAGGGTAATCTAGTTTTTAAAGAAAAATTTATCTTAAGCCGATACTGCACAATGACCATTCATGATGTGCACCAACTGACAAGTTGATACCACAGAGTAATAATATTATTATTAAACTCTATGGTTGACACCATGTAGTCTATGACCGCTCAGAGCTTATTTTCTCGACTCAGCACCCCCCACTATTTACAATAATTTTGACAACATGCTCGTACCTAACCTAACTTATTTTCTGTCAAACGAATCATACACAACAATAATACTTTCTCTATTTGATTTTGCATTCTGTTTCTGATAACTTTTATTAAAAGTGTTTAAAATGCCCGTGGCGTGTAAATATTGTAATAAAATGTTGATAAGACAATCCAGTCTCAACAGACACATTAGAGAAGTTCATAAATATGAGGTTGAACCTGCTTATGCTAAAGAAGTGTGGGGTTTCAAGTGTTTAGAATATGATTGTGATACATCATTTCAGAGAGGATCATTTTTAATTGACCATTTGGAAAAAGTTCACAATTTAAAATTTGAAAAAGAAACAATTGTCTTTGCAAATATAGATGGTAAGTTTTATTATTTGTTTTTCAAGTGACTAGCCTTTATTTTTGGTTTAAGTTTTTGATTTTTCTACCATAAAATTTATAAACAAAAAATTTAATTTTGTTACTATCTTTGTGCATTAAAAGTTAGGTACCTATTGTATTTAAAAGTACATTTAGAAAAAGTTAAGTGAAGTTTATTTCAGAATTTACAAATTGGAAACAAACAATGGAAGAAGTATCTTACAGTTACTACGTTATATCTAAATACAAGAACAATAGAAGTATAACATACTACAATTGTAATCGCAGTAAAACAGGTAAGCCGATAACTAGAAAGCTTTTGTTCAAAATAAGATTATAAAATAGTTATTATTTGGTTACCTATGTATTTGTATAATCTGTGTACTTACAGGACATAGTGGAATACGAAAATTGGATAAGCAATATAAACGCAGATGTAAGAGTCAGGGCTATTGTCATATTAATTCATCATGTACTAGTCAAATAAAAATGCTTTGTGACAGTGATGGTAAAGTAACAGTGAATTTTCAAAAAACTCACTATGGACATGAAGCTGATCCTGCACACATTAGGCTATCTAAGCTTGAAAGAGAAAAACTTGCTGTGAAATTGGTTAATGGAATCTCACCTAAAAAGTAAGTTTGAATTTTCAAATTAGTGACTTATTATTGGTAAGCCTTCACTTTAAGGAAACGCCAGAAAGTTGATAATTAGGGTATCAATCAATCACATTTCACGAGTAGAGTACAATGGCACAAACATTTTTTGCCGGAGGTCACCAGGTAAAAAGTTACGCCTCTGAAAAATCAAAAAATAATTATTTTTATTTTTTAATTATTTTCTCGCTTTTTCACCTCCAAACTAACCTAACCCAACCCAATCTAAATTGTTCAAACCCATAATCCGATATCGAGAGGTTTCAACTTTTTTCAAGAAAATTACAAGTCCACAAATTCAAAACAATTTTAATGAATATCTTTGGCAATAATGAAAAAAAAAATATGAAACTTGGTATACCCACTTAAAAAAGGGTGTAGAGTTTTGTGACACACTCAAAATCACCACAACTTTAATATTTCACAAACTCTCACTCCCACCCTCTACCCCTATGGTATGTCTCCGGCTCCGGCAGATAAAAATGGTATTTTCGGACTCAGCTCGTCGAATGTGATCGATAGACACCTCATATGAAGTACTTTTTCCGTTTCCTTGAAATGAAGGGTAGCCGTATTATTAAATGATATTAATTTTACTTTGACAGAATTGTGAAGTTAATAAAAGGGAGAACTACTAAATGTACATCAGACATTTTTAAAAGACACTGTGAAGCACAACAATTGAAAAATTATGCAATAGAATTTCATAAAGATGTTTGGAATGTAACAAACGAATCAGGAGACACATATATTATAACACAAGAGCAAGAAATGAATTGTTGTGCAGACATTTGTTCTGCTTGTGATATATGTAGACACATATTCAAGTGTACATGCATAGACTCTAATCGTGAGAAATTGATTTGTAAACATATTCATTATTTTATGATTTGCAATGAAAAAAATAGAAACGTAATAACACATACAGTAAAAAATGAAACTGAAAGTGATATTGAAATTTCTTGTGCTGCGCTTGATAAATCAAATGAAAGCACTGAAGAGAAATTAAACAGAAAGATAAATAATGTATTTTGTAAGTTACAAAATTTGGATTACAATACTTTGGACGATTCTACACTAGAAAAAATTCATTTTCATTTAAGTAAGGTTGATAATTTAACCAATTTACCACAGAATACAGCTAATGGAAAAAATGACTTCATCATTAAGGAAAACACAAATAAAAGGTACATTAACCCACAATTACGTTTATTTTCAACAAGTCATTTAAAAAAACAAATTAAAAAAGAGTCGACAAGCTGCACTATTGATATGACTGACATGGAACGATCAGAAACTAAGAAAATGTTGCAAAAAGAATGTGCTCTGGTAAAATCAAGAAGTTCAAAAGAGGACCATTTGTATTGTAAAATATAATTTTGTTAATGTTAAAAACTAGAAATATACCTGAAATATTCTAAAATTCTGTGTTTGTTTGAATTATTTCTTTATTTATTTACAACCATGGTACACTTAGGGCTCCCATCTTTTTTTGGGATCAAAATTAATGATATTCTTATACAGTCTCCTAATGAGGCTAGTACACATTTCAATGAGTTTTTTTATCTCGGTAGCTTCTAAACTCCTTGGAAATAATAAACCTACTATTAATGTTGGTACTATAAGAGATTTTCCTAATTCTTTTTTTCATATCTGACACTGACTCCTTAGAAATACTGGAAATAATAAATAATTAAAAAAACAAGCAATCATCTGGAGATGATCTAATTAGTAATGGGTTATTGAAAAGAATAGGAAATTATATAGCAGAACCATTATCTTATAATTATTATCAACTGTTCCTTTAATACAGGGTGTGTACCTTCTAGGTTAAAAGTTAAAAGGAGATCCATTGTTAATTGAAAACTATTTGCTGTGAATAAGCCTATTATCATGGTTTTCAAAGTTATTTGAAATTGCTATGTGCAAAAGACTAGTTACCTTTATGCAGGAGCGGGTAAACATACAACACGGCTCCACCCACCACCACCACCAATTTAGTAGTTGAGGTGCGCATGCGTCCAAGCAGACTGAATGTGAGCTGATTAGCGCAGTTGGTAGGGTATTGAGCTTACAACTCAGAGGTCGTAGGTTTGAAACTTAGGTGCTGGGTTTTTTATGTTTTCTATTTCTTATTTTCTGATATTTCTATACATAGCTACACTTTGATCAACGGATTTGGGCCTGGGTTTTCTTGTTTTTTTTTTAGTTTTATATTTCTGATATTTACATATTTATTTCAATATTGTTATGTTACTACTAAATTGGTGGTGGTGGGTGGAGCCGTGTTGTATGTTTACCCGCTCCTGTATTTTACTGTAGTCTAGTCTGAGGTCTTAGCCAGCCATAGAGAAATGATTCTATGTTCTCAGCATCCATATACCGCGCCATCTATGCGCGAGGCTACGAGGTGTCCTCCGTGTAACGTGTAATACTGGTTGCGAACAAGATTGGGGCAGAGTTTGGGTAGATGGGACACGTATATCATTTATTTTATATAATATATCTATCATCATTTTGAAATGAAACTCCAAATTGGTCCGAAAGTCAAAATTTTTCCCTTAACGAAGTAAATTGCATATTGTTAAGGAGGGTATGTCACAAATTGTTTATATATCTATGGTCAAATCCGATAATACAAATTTGGAAGTGTAAACTTTTGCAGGTTGAAGGGGGGGAAGGGCCCCTGATGGGGGGGGGGCTTAAGTGAAAAGCTAAATAATTGATTATATTAGGTTAGAATTGGAGTGGCTCCTTGTCCTATCCCACTGCGACCTTTGCAGATCTATTGTGGTACTCCCTATATTTAGAGCTTTATATCTAGCTTCATTCTTTTTATTAGACTTATTAGCCTGAATACCGCTTCCCTTGCGTAGCTCTCTGTCCTCGGTTTTTCTTTTCCGAGTAAGTGAAACCGCACCCTTACAGAGTATGTGCTCCACGGCTTCGTCTTCTTCCTGGCAGAACCTGCATAGGCTGTCATCTGCTAGGCCAATTGTGTGCATATGTTTCCTCAGCATACAATGTCCGGTGAGCATTCCCACCATCATCCTCGTCCTTTCTCGATTTTGACATAGTAGGTCGTGTGACAGTTTGGCCGAAGGGCTTTTAAGGAATAATTTAGCGTGCCATTGTCCTGGGGTTTCATACCACCAGCGCAACGCCTGGTTGTTTATCCATTTGTGTATGCTCTCTTTACTTAGATCATTTACCAATTCCACAGGAAGGTTCTGGCCCTATCATGAGCTCCGTTGCTCCCTGCTTGGCTGATTCATCGACCTTTTCATTGCCTTTTATTCCTTGCTGACCTGGTACTCAGGCTAGGGTCACTATCTGTATCTGTAAGAATTTGAAGGGTGGGTGACCCCCACAGCATTTAGGCCACAATTGGCCCATTGTGCATCCTTCTGAGGTTCAGACTTCCTTCTGGCTCGTCATCCAGCCTACTTGTTTGAAGTAGGCGATAACGTCGCCGGAAGTAAGCTCCCTCATGCTGGCTTGTGTTAGCCTGTACTCGCCGAATACGGAAAACCTAAATTGAGAGAGTGTCGGACATTCACAAAGAATGTGTTCGACAGTCTCATCTTCCTGTTCACATCCTCTACAGAGTGAAGTGTCAGACAGACCCAGTCTGTAGAGGTGTTTTCGTAGGTGGCAGAGACCGGTCAGAATACCCGTGGCTGTCCGAAGGTTCTGTCTGTTCATAGTCTCGTATTTTTTGGCTACTTTGCTGTCCGGATACTGCAGCAGTTCCTTGGCAAGCCTGCAACCTTCTGCATCGTCTTATCTACCCTTAAACTTATCAAGGGAGTGTTCCTTTATTAGGTCAATCATAGCCGACGCCGACAGACCAATGAAAGTGCCAGGTCCCAAGAGTTTTTGAGAGGCTGCTTTCCTGGCTAATGAGTCGGCAATGTGGTTATCTTTCGATTTACTGTGCCCGTTGATCCAGCCTAGAGTGACTTCGTTGTTGCTACAGGCTTCGATCAGGGACAGGTGACACTCCAGTACTAGGCCTGATGTTATACGTGGTCTGTTCAGGGCTAGCAGTGCTTGTCTACTATCCGTAAGGATGTGAATTTTATTACCTGTGGTGTTTCTTTTGGTAATCTCTTTTGTGGCGATGTAGATAGCAGTGAGTTATGTTTGAGCAATGCTGACATTACAGCCCATCGCCCATTTGATGTTTAGATTCAGAGATTTGGAGTAAATTCCACATCCTGAGCCCATATTGGTTTTAGAGCCATCCGTGAAGATGCGGAGTGCGCCTTCTTCTGATGTGTCTTGTGTGTTATATTTAATGATTACCTTGTAGGGCCTGTGGAAGGCATATTGTGGTGAGATTGCGTCCGTATTTGCCTGCAGCAGTGGGTCCTCATTGAGTGCCTCACGCCATAGGTTACGTCTCAATCTACCAGATCCTACGTCGGGTTGTATACCGGTAGAGCGTAAGCGTGTCATGGTCATCAAAATAACCTCTTTGATGTGTATGTCAAGGGGAGTGAGACCAAGGATCACCTCCATCGCTCTGGTTGGTGTGGTTCTCATGCCTCCTGTTGTATTGAGGCACTATTATGACCACCTAGTCTGTTGAGGGCCTTGCGACACTCCTACACAAGATTTGATGTTATCCGATATCAGCGTATCGCCTTTAATGCTGCTTGGCTGTCGGAGTTAGTAGATGACGATTATTTGGTTATACATCTCCTGTCTCATCAATTCTTCTGCACAGCATTGCACCGTCATTACTCCTGCCTGAAAGACAGTAGTATGTTTCCCTAGGCTTAAAGAGATCGCGATCTTCTCTTGTACCCCATATATTCCGGCTCCTACTACAGAGTCTGTTTTAGAGCCATCAGTGTACCATCAACTGCAGTTGAGATTCGCTGTTATAGGAGGCCCTTCTTCCCAGTCCTTTCTATCTGTAATGTAAACTGTATATTCGTTTTTAAAACTATATTTTGGGGTAATCTGATTCATTGGCATTCCCAGTATTGGATCTACCTTTATTTCTTCATATTGCTTTCCTACCGTGTTCTTGACTTATAGGAGGAGGTCCCTGTAATAATCGGTGACCAGCAGATCTTGCATTTCTCTGAATGAAGATATGCAGTGGTGGTAGGTTTAGTATCACCTCCAAACTAAATAATAATAATTCTGGAAGAAAGTCCAGCCTATAGTGACTTTTGATATCTCGTAACGAAGGAGGGGATAAAAATTAATATACTCGTATATTATAATTATGTCGGAACTATCAACTAATTCATATCAGGAAAATTAAATGTTAAAAAGTGCTGTATGAAATCGGTTGCAATGTGACCAATCAGAGGTCTACAAAGTTTCCTATTTAAATTCAAATTACTTTTCCTGGTTTTTAAATGAGGTATAATATTTTTGTGGATATTATATTGTGTCCAAAGTTAGGTATTCTGTGGACAGAATATATAATAAAATTAAATAACAA
>CAJUYG010000031.1:394643-406919 GCA_910591675.1 Galerucella calmariensis | reverse complement strand
CTATCAATATTTCCAAGTCATCCACTATCTCAGTATTTGATGTATCTACATATAATTTTCTAGTTTTCCCCACCTCCATCCTCCATAAATTTTTGGTTCCAGATTTGAAACTTTTCTCTCAGTTTTCTGTCTCAAATTGTAATAAGTCCGGTAAAGTCAAGTATTACAGTACAAAATGAGCACTGAGAGAGACTTACCGCATGTATCACATAACATACTGTCTGGTAGATTTAGTTTATTTCATTTTGTAAAAAGGTAGAACGTGTCGCGGGACACACGGTAGGAACTTTAGTTCCTTTTAAGCAAAAGTTATGTAATACATCTGACGTTATAGATAAACAATTTGCATATTCTTTGGTGGTTGAATACTAAGCACACCAGACTCTCACGCGGTAGACCCGGGTTCGATTCCCCGCGAGGAATTTTTTTTATTGTTAATTTTATTTTTAAATAATCATTCTGCTTGATATTAATAACGACAACAGGTAGACGTTTGAAATATTTAGCAGAATATTCATTATTATAGATAATGGTTACGGTACCCTCCATGAGGGAGTCCGACTGGCAACATCTACTTATAACAGCATCGTATATTTAAAAAAGGAAACCGTAGCATTATACAAATTGGACATTCGTTTACCACAAAATTAGTGGAAACATAAAATTGAATTGTTAAATTTTTAATTTGAAGTTATATTACAGTTTATAGAAATTTTTATTTTCTAGATTTATTCCTAAGTGGGTCGTAGAAAAAATATGCTGCTCGACTCGTGTGGATTGTCCATATCGCACTTGAACGATTGAGCACTCCGCCTACGGCGTCGTGCTTCATCTTCGTCCTCGTGCGATATGGCCATCATATCCACACTAGTTGCACAAACTACAATTTTTTTCAAAATATGCCCTTTTACATTTAAAAACTACCTGCCAAATGTCAAATCAATTTATCAATCCATTTTAAAGTTATCGAATTAAAACATTCAAGTTTTCAAAATTTCAACACCCTGTATTTCGAAAAGTAGCTAGACCCCTTAATCGCGCAAAAAAAAATTATGGAAATAATAGTAAAAATTTATCCGAACAAATTCAAGTAGATCACTAGCACTGCGAATACCAGCTTTGCATAGAATTTCAATATAGCATCGGTGGTTCAGTGATTAGAATACTCGCATTGCACGCGGGCGGCCCGGGTTCGAATCCGGGCAGGAGCATATTTATTATTATGAATCGCTGCTTCGTATACGAGAGAGAGACTAAGGAGGCACAAGCACGCAAAAGCAAGGCACATAACGAAGCAATGTAACATAACGCAGCGTAACGTAACGCGTAACGGTCAGATCTTTTGCGTCGCGACCCCTGGTCGCTCAAACATAACCTGGCGTAAAGAACTAAAGTTCCAAAAACTGAATTTTTCATTCTTACATCTAATTATTCCAATAACGTCAGTATTTGACAGTATTCTGATGATTTTTTAGGACACTCTCTAACTTTATTGAGACCAATAGACGTGGATAATACCATCACATCTTGGAACATGTTCGAAAATGAAGAATTTGTCGTTATATCCGAACAGTATCTACATCATGTTATTAAATTATTGAACATATTTCATCATGTTTTGAACGATCTACAACCATTACATCCTCAATACAAACCGGTACTTCCGAATTTACCCGCTCCTCCGAATTTATCGCCTTTAAAAAGACGAAAAAGCGATTTGGATAAAAAAACAGCCACTTTGAAATTAGATAAGGAGGAAAAAGTCGAAAAGAAGGATGTTAAGAGCAACGTGGGGTTTTTTATGCAGTCTGCTCATTATATGAAGATATTTGATAATGTCAAAGCTTCCTTCATTAATTATAAGGTTGGTAAATGGTAATTTTTAGAAATAAACTAGCCCCTTATAAAACCTTTAACGTACGCCCATGATATAGGAATTTTAACAAATAAATTAACCCTTAGATTTTAGTTTGGCCCCATTCCAAAAATCGCTCAATGCGGTTAAAGAAGTTTTCAGTTCAAAAATTCCTATAACTTCATGCTTTCCGCAGTTTTGCGCCTTACCTTGAACATAGAAAACGGGTACATGCAAATAGTGGTGAACCTCAAGGATCAGTTTTAGGTCCAATAATGTTTTTGTTATTAGTAAACAATGTTAAAGGATTACTTTTGATACAAGTGTAGCTTGGTGTAGTTCAAATGTCACCTTAAAATTCTACATATTATACTTTTAAGAAAATTTATTATTTTTGTAGGTATCTTTGGACTCGGCATCTTCCAAAACGTTGCTCGAATTTTTAAGTTCAATTTTGCGAAGTCTCTGTTTGCTATTGGAAGTTGGTTCACTAACGGAATTCGGAAAGTTAGCCGAAGAAATCTTGGGATATTTCCGTTCAACTTTCGTAGTCGATGCTCCGACAACTGTAGAAGCTGTACAACAACTTTTGAAATGTCTATTCGGTACTAATTTAGTAGCCAATATCCTCGAGTTTCCCGTGCCAAAATACGAAGAAAAGGTACTTTTTTTTCAAAGTTATAGAACGTACATTGTAGCTAACAGGTTTTATTTTTATTTTTAGACTTCTGAAAAGGGTTTTTATCAACAAGTTTTCCAAAAACCATTCAACCAAGTATCTTGGTTGATACAATCTTTTAATAACATAGGAAGACACGATTTCGAAGACGATAGTACCGTTATGGGGTACTTACATAGAAAAGATTCTAAAAGAGGATCGATTAATTTGACTAGGTCGTCTGACATAACGTTAGCCAATTACATTCGAATATTCGAACCCATGGTTATCAAATCACTGAAGGTACTACTTGCGAATTAGTTTTTGACTCCCTGTATATTTTATTCTTCGTTTCAGCAATATACTATGACCAGTAATGTAAAATTGCAGTGTAAAGTTCTACAATTATTAAGCCAACTAATACAGCTTAGAGTAAATTACTGTCTCCTGGACTCTGAGCAAGTATTCATAGGATTTGTTTTAAAACAGTTTGAGTATATTGAAGAAGGACAATTACAGTAAGCTGCCTTCTTTACTTCTTTTCTTACTTGTCCCCTCCACATTTTTCTTTATTTTTATCCTAATCTCTTTTTTTGCGATTCACTAATTTATTCGTTTTTTTTTTTAATTCAGACAAGTGCAAGATCTGATACCGAAGATATTTCAATTTCTGGTGCAATTGTCTTACAGCAAACAACATTCTAAATCGATTATAGCTGTGCCAAAAATTATTCAGCTCTGCGATGGATTAATGGCGAGCGGTCAACCGGCTGCGACGCATTGTATTCCGGCATTAGAACCTATCGTAGAAGATATATTTTTAACTAGAAATAAATCGAATACACCGGATTTTAAAGAACTCGAGACTACTAGAGAAGTGAGTTTGTTATTTTTTTTATTAGAACTTCCCTGAGTTTTTAGTAATGTCTTTAATAGATTAAGAGTTATTGTGGCATCAAGTAATTTATTTTTTAAACAATGAGTGCTCAATTTATTTTGAGACAATGAGTCACCAATGTATTTTTAAACAATAAGGACTCAATCTTCCTAATCAATTTATTTTTAAACAATGTTTTATCAATTTATTGAGACAATTGGTCATCAATTTATTTAAAATTGAGACTCAATTTATTCCTAAACAATGAGCGAATAATTTTTTTACAAACATTGAGCTCCTAATTTATCTTGACACACTAAATCATCGATCTATTTTCAAATGATAAGACTCATTTATTTTTCCTAAACAATGAGTAATCAATATGTTCCTGAACAATGAGTTATCAATTTATCCCTAAAGAATGAGTTATCAATTTATTTTTAAACATTGAGGACTCAATCAATCTGTTGCTAAACAATGTGTAATCAATTTATTCCTAAAGAATGACTCAATTTATTTTTAAGCAGTCAGCGATAAATTTATTGTGAGACAATGAAGACAGTTGCAAAACAATGAGTGATCAATTTATTCCTGAAGAATGAGCAATCAATTTATTTTTAAACAGTCAGTGATTAAATTTATTTTGAGACAATGAGGAGTCAGTCGGCTCCTAAACAATGAGTAATCAATTTATTTCTAAATAATGAGCTATCAAATTAATTTTAAACAAGGATGACTCAATCAATCTGTTCCTAAACAATAAGTAATCAATGAATGAATCTTGAAGAATGATCTATCAATTATTTTTAAAGAATGGAGACTTAATCTGTTGCCAAACAATGAGTGAACAATTTATTTTTAAACAATTTTCCATCAATATACTTATCAAGATATTTAAAATAAAGATACCTTAATTTATTTCTGAACAATGAGCCAACAATTTATTTTCAAACAATGAGCTAATCATTTATCTTGAGACACTTAATTATCGATCTATTTATAAATAATAAGATATATATTCATTTTTAAACAATGAGCAATCAATTTATTTTTAAACAATGAGGACTGTTCCTAAACAATGAGTAATCAATTTATTCCTCAACAATGAGCCATCAATTAATTTCCAAACAATGAGCCATTAATTTACCTTAAGACACTTAATCATCAATATATTTTGAGACAATGAGGATTCAATCTGCTCCTAATCAATGAGTAATCAATGTATTCCTAAAGAATGAGCCTGTATTTTGGTGCAATAAGTCAATTCAATCAATGAGCCATAAATTTATTGATTATAGCTATATATATAAGCTCAAAATAAATTGAAAATACATGTTTAATTTTCAGGTAGTACTTAGTATGCTACTTAGACTATGCGACAATAAACAAGTTCTTGATTTAATTACTCTAATATTAGAAGATAGCAAATATTGTACTCACAATACAGAAAAATGGTACGATTGGTCTAAAAGAGTATTTCACGTAATATTACCGATGTTCAAACAGAACAAATTAAAATTGGATGAATCCGAAGCTTTGGCATCCATGAGAAGATTCATTTTGGCGATGAATCCAGAGGTTTTCAAACCTTTTGATGAGATAATTATAATGTTCTTTCAAGAACCTCCTGCAGTGGTGAGAATTTTTTTGGATTCAACTATTCGATGAAGTTTGAAAGTCAATTATTTATTTTATTTTTCAATAGTTTTGTTGTATTTTTAGTCAGTTTTTTATGTTTAATGTTGGTAATTGTCATAAATACTTTTGCTTGCAATTATTTTTAAAACTGCCCAGGAAAAAGCCGAAAGTCATTAAATACTGACATTTGGACGATTCAGCTTCCCTCTATTGTAACAGTAAAGCTTAAATTGCATATTAATGTCAAATGTCAAAATTTTTACTCAGTCAAGTGATATATTTGCTATGCTAGTGGAACTGTAATTGGTACAAACGGCTATTTGTGGCTGTGTTAAGTGTATTACATGGAAGCAAAATTACAACAAGAGACAAGTTAAAACTAGTATAATAGTGATATATTGGATTTCTATATTAAATGTTTTCTTTTTTCATAACTTTTTGTAGAAGTCTGCAACGTTCCGCAATTGGTTTTCCAAGATCGTCGTTCTGCTCCTTCTTATAATTCCTCTAAAAGAAGATTGTCTTTTATCGAAAATCAATCGATTGAAATCTGAATTTTCTCCATCTATAATTTTCGAAAACGTTAAAACCAAAGCGGACCCTTTAAACGTTTACAACAATGCAGAAACATTTCAACACATTCCGGCCGAATTGGTGTTCATCAAATTTATACTGAGAATTTTAAATTTCGGTTCTAAGATGTGCATTTTGGAATTAACATGGGATAAAAATGAATTTAATGTGGAACTTCTGTTTGGAGTTTTGATGCACTGCTTGTATATGTTTCAATCAGGTAAGTTGTTTGGGAAATGAACCTAAAAGTGCTTTTCTTGAAAAATAATTTGTTGAACGAATTGGGGTCGTAGATTCGGATTTCTAGAATATTCTAAAAGAGTGCCAACTACTGATAGAAAACGAGGAAGGAGAAGGTAAATAAAACACGAGTAATCCACACTACCGGCATCTACTGAGTCAACTGTTCAATTTTTTATTTATTCGTTTATACTACCTAAACTTATTTAGAGCATAGGTGAATTTCTTGTCAGTGTCATTTTTAATTACATGTATTGGAATTTGTATTGTAGCAAAGTTAAATCGATGCTATTTTTTCAGGTAGTCATCCAAAGATAACAAAAACTGTAACGACAACTTTAAACGCAAACATTCCATTTGACGAAAACGATGTGATTGAAATAAATTCTATTAATGAAAATTTTTTTAAATTGGCAGCTTTTTATCCCATTTTAAGTACTCATTGGTGTAATTTTTTGATTTTCTTAAATTATAATAATAGAACGTTATGGCAAAATTTTTCACAAAATACCACAACGGAATTTATTGATAGGTGAGTGAAAATAATATATTTTGTGAATATTGTTGATTTTTCTTAATTTTAGGATGAAAAATCCCGTTTTAAATTTAGAAGTGATGAAAATTGGTGGTATTATTTCTTTCTGTGATTTTTTGGTAAGTACACAATATATCTTATTTTATGATTTTATTTGTGTCCCAAGCACTCCTCTCTACAGGTTCCTTTATTATTAGGTTTTTTAATATTGTCTAAATATTTTTATTTTATATGAAATGGTATTGAAACAATAAATGAGTTACATTACATGACTTTTATTTGTATGTATTATTACTATTTTCGCAAATTTTGATCGAAGAATGATTATTTTTATCTTATATTTCCCATACAATAATTATTAATTTAATTTAATCTTCAAATTTCCCCACAATAGTTATTATTTTGATTTGATTTTGTATTTTTCCCACTATAGCTAATTCTTTAATTTTTTATTGTCCAAGATGTTTTCAGTTTCTGTGAATGTATTCCAAATTATTTAATACTCAGATTAGTTTAAATTTTTATTGATTAAAATTTACTTTCCCCGTTTTGTTTCTCGATGCCATTTTTATCCTTCTTCCTTTCTTTTTATTTCTTCTTTTGGTGACCAAATTTAAAATTTGAATAGGGTTTATATTATCTTACATCCTCCTTATTGTTATACTTCCATATTTCCATTGACAATTTAGATTAGTTCCATTTATATTCATATTCAAAAAAATGTTTCCTTCCTCTCTCAAATATTTTCACATTCCTCAACTTCATTTATACCGCAACGAGTCTCTATTTTTTTAGATTACCCTTCTTATCAAATATTAAATTTTTCAATTGGTGTATCTGTTACCGTGAAAGACCGAAATTAGTGAATGTCAACATTCGCCAGTGGATGTCGACAAATGTCAAATGCCTTGGTGAAAGTCCGAACATTTCTTAATTCTATTATACATTCGGACTTTCACGGGTATATGTCGACAAACACAAATGAGCTCCGGTGATTCTCGGACACTGCAGGTCGCGACAAGTTTTTAAACGGTTCCAGCCCCGGCACGTCTTCATCTCAAGCACTGACTGACACGTCTTCATCTCAAGCACTGACTGATGCGCCATCTCAAGCACTGACTGAACAACACCAGCTAATCTTTAAAAAGAGAAGCTGCAAAAGAGAACCTTCTACTTCAAGCAACAAAAATGTTGCGAACCTCAAAAAAAGTTTCCTCCTGCCCAAATTGGTGATACCGTAAGAATTCAAGTGCCTGATGTCGACCGTGGTCGTACAGACCCTCGAAATGTGTCAGCGGTTGTTGTTGGAATAGAGGATTCAGACTTTTATAGATTAGCTAACAAAAATGGTACCTTGAAGCAGCTTTTCACTCGTAATCAGTTCGTAATTTGCAAAGAAAAGTTACTTTCCATGGACGAAGTTTCAACAAAAGAAATGTCGCTAAGAGAAGCAGGTTCTGCTAATTCAAAAAGTGGAGGGCAAGACTATACACGTTGTAACTGCAAAAGGAAGTGTTCCACGACTAAATGCAGCTGTAAAAGCAAGGAACTTTTGTGGAATTCGAAGTGCCACGGTAGTTTAAGTTATTGCAATTTTTATGTTCTACTCTTTGTTTTGAGTTCAACAAAGTCCTTTTCCCATTTTATTTTAATAAATAAAGACCTACGGATTTTTTTGTTTTTATTTAAAAAAAAATTCTTTTTAACATACTACATGAGTGCATCCTGAATGTCGACAATCGCCGGTGTAAGTTAGAAATAATGAAATTTCAACAATATTTTGGACATACGTCAAGCAACGTTGAGAATGTTGACATTCACCAGATTTCGGTCTTTCACGGTAACATATCCAAAATTTAACATATATTAATATTATGAATCTGACTATTTTTCCTTTTTAAATTATTGACAACTAACATTTTCTATCATATTTATCTAAAGGCTTAATCGCATACAAATATTCATTTTATTATGCTAGGCAGTGACTAGGTTTTTGAAGATGAAAGTAAAATTATAGCAATTATCTTTGACGATATTCTGAATCTAAAACAAAAATTTCCAAGTAGAAATTTCAACACCAAAAGCAAGACAATAAAAACGGCCTTAGTACACCTTTCAAATAGTAAAAAAGCAAGGTAATAGTCTCAAGGACGTTTATTTCAAAATTTGTTTCGTTTTAGGGCCGGTTGTACAATTGGAGCTTAGTGAAGGCTCAAGTGTGAACTCAGGTTCAGCGTCAGATTGCTGTTGTACAAAGTTGGCTTACGGTTGAGCTTCATTTAAACCTTAAGCTTAGTAAAGCCTCCAAGAGGGCAGGTTTAATGTAAGCTTAATAAATTGTTATCATGTTCCGTGGCTTAAATGTGAATGAATTGTATGCAAACATAACTACTTAATTTAATATTAAATTAAAAGTTTGTCAAAGTTAATTATGAATATTTTAATCGATGATGAGGATTTTTTGGAACTTATTGGAATCGTACAACACCCGAGAAGACCTCAGGTGTATAGAGAGCGTATGAATCACTTTGAATGTTAAAGAGATCATGAGTTTATTCAAAGATTTCGTCTTTCTAAAGAAACCGTTCGCTTTGTGACAGATTGTATATCAGAGGAAATTTCTTGTAAAACTAATAGGTAGCAAATATGACATTAGTTAGGTTATAATTTGACAAACATATTGTGACCAATTTACTTCATACGCATGCGTCAGTTCGAAAGAAGTTCTACCAACACTTGCAAATATAGGTTTAGTAGAGCTGCTACTGAACCATGTTTGTACAACAGGCTTAGGGTTGAGCTAAGCTTATATTTTAAGCCCAGCTCAATTTTAAGCTTCAAATGTACAACCGGGCTTTATTTCATCCAAATGAGACAAAAGTAAAAGTAAGTGCGGAAAACCGTCAAAAACTGTCATCTCTGTGACTGCTTTATTCTGGAAGCAAAATTCAATATTCTGGACGACGATTCTTTACCTTTAAGAACGAAGATATTGAGCATGTTACATGTCCTCAGTAAGGAATGCAGCTGATTACATATTTGGTGCCGTGAACCTCCATTCTATCTTAATTTTTTGTGTTGATCGATATACAAGGTATGGCTATTAAATAACGAGACGGCTCGTGCAGAAGGCTTCCTATAGGAGTAGAGGGAAAACGAATGCAGCATTGTATGGCTGAAAGTGTTTACTATTACAGTTTTGTATAGAAGTTGGAAACGGAATGTTTTTTTTCTAGTGTTGATAACAATGGTTGAAGAAAAACAGGAGCAACGGATCAATCTGAAGTGCTATAAATTGTTTAAAGAGAATTATCTATATCGATCGTGTATTTTCCAATGGTGTGAATGGTTTTCTGAAGGCGGCTAGAGAACCAAAGATAACCAAGATCCAGGTCGACCTGTCTCTCTTTCAGACCCGTAAACAGTAACCCATGAAATTTTGCCGGGATATCGTCGTATGAGCATTCGGACAATTGCTGAGACTGTAAACACCGAAAACACCAAAAAAATTTTACATGAAGAAAATCTGTTCAAAGCTGGACCCAAAAATTTGACCCTCTACTGCAGATTTTCTTGAGATGTTACATGGAGAACCTAAATTGATGGTAAACATCATTACTTGATATGAAACCTAGATATGAAACTAAACAGCAATCCATGCATTGGAAAACTGCATTTCCAAGAAATAAAAAAGCTAGTCGATAACAAATTTCAAAGCTAAATTGTTTTTTTCGTCATAAATGGCATCGTGATGACTGAACGGGTTCCAGAGGGTCAAACTGTAGACCAAACTTATTAACTGTACTGAAATACGTGCCGTACTCGCCTGATTTAGCACCCTGTGACTTTGCAAAGATCAAGTCTGCCGTAATAGGAATCCATTTTTAGTCGATGGGAGGAAGTGAAAATCGGCGAAGATCCTAAATGTTCTTACAAAAAAAGACTTCCAGCATTTTCGACGAATTAAAAAAAAAACGAATGGAATGGTGTGAGGCAAGAAAAGGGGAGTACTTTAAAGGGTAGAATTCGATTGTAGAATAATTGTTAAAATAAAACATTTTATAAGCAGTTCTCATGTTTAATAGCCACACCTCGTATGTGTTTACATTTATGTTATTCCTGCTTTTTTACCACGAAGAAGCAGGACTTTAGTTTCGGTGAAAATCGCTATTAACAATACTTTTTTTAGGGTGATAATGTGCCAGATGTAGATAACATTACATGGTTTTTGGACCAAAATTCTTTATCTATAATAGAGCTGCATACTGAACCACCGGTATCTGAGTTTATAACGTTCGTGCATAGATCCTTGGAGTTGAGCAAGAAGTTTATAGAAAACGTGTCGGAAGCCGTCAAAAAATCACGATCTGTGAGTATTTTTTGGAAAACTATACATGTCAAGTCAAGTCAATCAACAAATTGAGGAGGTAATATTGCAATTGACGCTTGAATGATTTGAACACCTTTAATTATTTCAAACTTTTTCTGTTGCTTTTCAAGGCAAGGCAGTTAGGCAAGTTGTTGTCTTCTATCAGCCTTGGGATGTGACGTGAATGGAGATTTCTTTTTCCATTTCCACTAATTGAAGTTTTTTGTGAAGCTAATTCAGGCAGCAGTGTCTGATAGAACCCCTATTTGCCATTAAATAGTTGATAAAATATTTGTGTTATATTTTTAAATATAAAAAATATTCATCTGAAATAGATGATATTAACAATATTTTAGAGGGCGGGAAGTGATCGATGAGGGCGGGAAATATAGGTGTTTAATAGGACACTTTCTAACCTTCAATGACGTTAGTAATGACAGCATTAGATATATGGTTGTGAATAAAATTATTTTTGTGTTTTAGTCTGTTTTCAAGGTAAAAGCCTTAAAGTGCGTCGAAAACTGTCACCAATCTCAAATAGGCGCTGTTTTAAATCTTATAATACCGCACATGCTGAAATTCCATCAAGCAGCTGTATCGAGGAAAGCTACCAACATAGCAAACAGAAAAATTGAACTACTTTTCACCCTATCGATGGAGGAAGTCAATACTCAGTTATCCAAAGACGATCTAAGGAGAATACAAAAAGATTTAATAACTTTTAATTTAGTAAAAAGGTGAGTTGAATGGAATGCTATTTTAATTTTTTCTTTGAAATGAAAATTATTTTTTTCAGAAATGAAACTCTAGTTAGTCTTTTAAATAAATTGTCCGTACAGTTCTACGATTTAAGTCCCATCGAATTTGAACAACGTCGAACGGTCAATCCGAGCTACATAAAAAAATTGAAGATCGACAGAAAATGGTTCTTGAATCAGATTCAAAGCAAATTTAAAGAATGCCGTATCGGTAGAGAAATGGCGGAACTCTTATCGAAATTAGAATACAACGAAATCGTTAGTTTTATGTCAAGCAGCGAATTTAACAAAAACAATTTGAAAGACTGTCTAAAGTTAGGTTTGGTAAATGTGAAAAATTTTCAAACGGACGGGTGTGATCTGCTTAGAGCCAGCGTCGACTGTCTTTTGAAAGATGTATCCAGTGTAGTTTCTAGAATACCAGAACCACATCAGGTATAGTAATAAGTTTTTTTTTTATTTTTTTTTATTTTTACCGCATCAACCTCTAGGGTTATGAGCGGTAATAAGTTTATATCTGTTTAAAAATAACTTTCAGTTTATTTCTATTCAATTTTATTCATATTGTCATTATAGTCCAAGATCCCAGAACGATAAAACTTATTTTTAAATAGATGAAATGTTAGGTTCTCAGTAGCATCTCGTGTCCTTTGAATACCTGTGTGTTTGTGGAGCTAGCCTAAGGGCACATGCGCAGGTATCAGGTGAGAAAGGTAACTAAAAATAAGAGTTATAGTATGTACAAAAAGTACGAGGAGTAATAAACCCTAATT
>CAJUYG010000031.1:360985-384643 GCA_910591675.1 Galerucella calmariensis | reverse complement strand
AAGGTTTTGCATACTTAATTAGGGTTTATTACTCCTCGTACTTTTTGAACATACTATAAAGTGAGTAAATAAAAAAAACGCCTAAAGTATCGGTGTGAGCTCAGAATAACTCGGATCTCATTTTAAAAGAACGCACCTTTTATAATCGGAATCTGAGCTGTGGTTAGACAGCAAAGAGGAGCGATTAGATAAGAATGTTAATTAAATGAACGAAAAATCATGTGATTGAACAATGCCAAAAAGGCATGTGTGCTTCACATCGTAAATGGCGAATTATTTAAATCATCCGAAAATTTGAATTTTCAATTCGACATGAAAACCTTACTAGAATGAAAATATTAAAAGTAATTGATTCCTCATTTGTCCAACACAAACTATGAACATCGTAAAAACATATTTTTGATAAATTGAACACCACGTTGGCGAGAAACTATACAATATGCAAAATACAGTTTCAAATTGGATCACGTTTATTCACCTAGAGAGAATCAAATAAAAATCCAGTTGATTGAAATAAATTTTCATTATGTATATCTGAAATAACTAACAAATTGAGAGTAATGAAAATAATGCCAAGACTGGTGTGTTCTTATCATCTTTACAGGAATATCAGTCAATTTAATAAACTGTACATAATTGAGAAGTTGGTTCGATTTCCGTTTTTTTATTCCAGTTTTATCAGCTGCTGCTATCCTTGTCTTAATATTAAAAAATCGATTTAGAAGCTGTCTTGGTAGGATATTTAAATAGAAAATATAATTTTTTTTTTCAGGATAAATGTAATAGGATGGACGTCAAGACAGCAATTCGAGGAAACTTGGATGTGTTTACTTAGCGTTCTTTGTGCTCCAACTGACGAATTAGAATCACTTGAACTGAACGATGTATTGCATGCTTCCACTCTAGCGATTAAGTCAATAACTACGCTTTTATTAAAAACTCTAACATTACCAACTGCCGGTGACTCTAATATATCAGAAATGATTCACATTTCCAGAAATTCAAAGATAAATGAAAGTAGTATTGGGTAAGTATTGTTTTTAATTTGTCAAGTTTGCTATTGTTCATCCTTCTTCTACAGCGTGTCCACGGATGGAGTATCGTATAGGTGAAAAATGTTTAAATATTAATTCAGTGAAAAATGTTATTCTTGATAAAAAGTTTTGCTTGTTGAATGAAATAAAACTCAAGTTTTTCAAACCCCGTCTCATTTTATGGTCAGTTTTATGAAAACCTGGAGTCTGACTTTTTGACATTTCTTCACATATTGGCTAATATCTCGGGAATCTTAAGGTTTGCAAGGTTCTAGTCTACGCCATTCGATTCAGAATTAAATTTTCTATAAAAAGAGGAATTTTCCACATCGAAAAATCTTTGGAGTGATAAATCATTGAGACATAAAAGATCTGAGTCCTCTTTGTTCTACTTAGAAGTCTCAGATACTAGTAGCTCCTTTGGACCTATTTCCCGGAAGAACTTTGGGATATTCGCAAACTTTAGTTAGGGTAAGTCTTCCTCTTCTATCCAGTAGTCTCCCATAGGTAGTACTCTAGGATTCTGAATTTCTATGCAATCCGCAAGTATGTGGGTGGATGTTTCTTCTTCCTTGACATAGAATCTACATTCTTCTTCCTCCACTATTTTTGATCTTTTTCAGGTGCCCATTCATGCGACAGTGTCCCGTTAGTAAATCCGATTTGGTACGGTCCTGGTTCTCAAAAAAAATTTCGGTTCGGTACAACTCTGCCAAATTTTTTTTGGTTCGGTTCAGTATTTCGGTTCGATTGATTTTTTATAGAATGTGTACACTGTACAGGGTTATTTATCATAAATTACCCACCCCTTATTATCGTTGTTGCGCATTAAAAAAAATTCACATAAAAGTTGTGTGGTTGTAACAATTTTTTGTTAAAATGCTATCAAATGTACAGTAGCGTGCATATTTTCAAGGCCACCAAACATTATATATTTTTAAACGGTGCACCAAGTCAATGGCTCCCAGCGACTACTATAGCTGTTCGCAGACTTAAAAAACGCTCATCGGTAAGAAATTTCGCTCGAATGAAGAGGTTATCGCTGAAACTGAGTCCTATTTTGATGCAAAAGATAAATCCTGCTACAAAAGTGGTATTGAAATGTTAGAGCGGCGTTGGAATGATTGAGCTCTTGATGGAAATGGAAATTACGTTGATGAATAAAACTTAAATAAAATACTACGTTTTTTCTTTATTCGGTCCCAGGTGCCTACAATAGGGGGATGGGTGGACGTTTCCGTAGCATGATTTTTTTTTCTCAACACCAATAAACTTTATTTCAGGGTCCAAAAGTTGAAAATAATTCAAAACTACATCCAAACCAGTTACGAAAACTCTTCTTATTTTTCTGACGATTACAACATTTTCAACGTTTTCAATTTACGCAATTTCGAAAAATCGTCAGATAAGTACTCATGCGGGCAAGTTTCCGTAAAATATTTATTGTTAGCGATTGGCGCTTTAGAAGAAACGCAAGAAATAGCATCCATTGCAGAAATATGGAGACAACGAACAAGGATAATAGAGACTATGGGGTTGGACATCAATTCATGTTTACAATTTTTGATTGATTATTATACGCAGTTGATGAAACCTCAAGTAAGTCTGTGATTCTTAGGTCTGGTACTTTTTCGACTAAAAAATTCAAAATATTTTATAAATGTATTTGTAGTATTGCAAAGTTACATGGGATTTTTAATAAAATGTGGGTAAAAAGTGCGATATTAAGTTTATTATTTATTAATGATCCAATTGGATTCCATTTTATTCTTATTTCACACCCTTTTCAGTTTATAGTTGTTACTGTTGATTTATGACAGTTGAAATCTGACATTTATCGGCGTATTTGATACAATAAGCATTTATTGCCCTATTCAAGAGAAGCTCAATGGATGAGTTCTACAAAAGTCGAATGCAGCCAACTTCCAGTACCCAGACAGTGTTGGACTTATCCCCAAGGGAATGCCTACCCACCTCAAACTCGCGGTTACTCCCGCCTTACCTTAGCATACTTCAAGACGGGCGGTGGTCCCTCACAGACTCTCCGTCATCTTCTCCTACCTCTCACATGCCATATCGAGCCTTCTCTTCCCCTAAACATGCTCTCCACTTCGCCACTAACCTCCATCCATTCCTCCTAGCCCCTCAACATTATCTCTACCATGTTTTCCCAATACACCGCCTCCCCTAGTTTCTTCTCTAACTTCTTCAGCACTTCCTAGGAGGTACCCTACTCTCGACCCATGTCCAGTGAGAATTAGTTCACCTCCCCGAATTTTCGGTCCATACAATCTCTCCTACTTCCAATCGCTCCTTTTAACACTCCCTCATACTCCTTCTACTTTTTCTCCATTCCCTCCTCCATGGGATATGTTTCACAAGATATATTTCTGCAGCTTACTACAGCTTACATCATAACTAGAGCCTGGATCTTAGCAAATAATAACTGCTGAGAGAAAAATTATTGCAATATATTTCTAATTTTGATTTCTTAATAAAAGCTACTAATTATATTGAAATCTCAATGAAAATGATTAATTGAAATACTGAATAGTATAAAATTGATTAGTTTTTCTAATAAAAATAATACATTTTCAGTCAAATACACATATACGTGTACTTCACGAAGCTGTTAAATCTACCGTCATGATTTCGGATCTATTTACCGATAAAACTCAGTTTACGTGGATGCTCGAAGTATTTTTGGAATTATCTAAACTTCATCATTCGGAAGATGAATTTTTACATCAATACTTCATCCTGGGAATATGTAAAGCTGTTGCTGTATTATATCCGGTAAGTTTAATATTTCCTCGTTATTGAAAAAATTCAATAAAACAAGCCTATTAAAGAACTAACGTTTTATCATTATTGAGATATTGTTGATCATCAAAAGTCTATTTTCTAATTATTATCAGTACATACTTTACACTTTAGCTCTTTTATAGTTAAACGTGGTAATCATACATTCCTTTTATAGCTCAAAGTAAGTTTGCCAAACTATAAATCCAAAGTTCATTCTAGATTGATCTAGTACTAAATATTGCCAGTTCAAAATCTGAAAATTGAATCTTCTCTAAAGCCACTCAACAAGTTACTTGGTCGAACTTGAAAGACAAAAAGTGACTCAATTTTTTGTATCGATAATTTTAAGTTACATACGTTTTTAATAATAGATGTGTCCAGGTTTCAATTTCAAACGATTTTGGTGCTACAATTTATTACATCACACGTGCTCGACAGATTTACAACATGAACAACGTATATCTACTTTAATGTCTTTGAAGTCCACAACTTATGAGTCTAAAACAGTCTGGAACTCAGTGGCGGATTTAGGCATAGACCCGTGAGGCCCGGGCCTAGGGCGGCAAATTTTGAGAGGCGCCAACATTTTTAAGGCTACTTTTCTATCAACAAAATTCAATAAAGTTAGGCTTAGAGGCTAGTAGTGAAAAAAATTAACATTTGTATATAAAAAACTCAAAAAACAATATATTTGCGAAAGAAAAAAGGCGCCATATCGTCTCGGGCTTAGGGCGCCCCAAACCTAAAACCACTACTGCTGGAACTGTTTGCGATTGTTCGCTTATGTAGGTACCTGAAACAGGTCTGACTAGAGCCTTACCAGGTTACAGAACTATCTCCAAAACGAGTAGGCTTTCTCAGAAGCCAACAAGATACATACTAAGTAGAGAGGGGATCATTAAAACTCCTTACTTCTTATAAATCAGAAATACTAGGACATGCCTCTAGATGCTATGATGAAAAAGTATAACTTTTCAAAGAAATTCGTTACGGAATTAAGGAACAAGAAGGAGTGGGATCCAAATACATTGAATGCCATTCAATGATACACAAAGGGCTTGAAACAAATAGGAAAAATAAACTCTCTATGTCCAGACTAGATACTAAAATAATGATATAGGTATTTGTTTTTTTTTCCAGGATCTAGAAACGTACGAACAATTGAAAAAAATGTTGGTCCAATATCTAAAAAGTCCTTATTTAACTTCGAGGATTTCGTCTCTATACGGTTTATTGTACGTTTTGGAAAGTTGTAAATTGAACAATACAAAATTTGGAGGAGTATCCGACGAAATGCAGTTACTACTACCATGCGCTGTGGAATATGTGCAGCTAAATTTGAATCCTTCGAATAAGTGAGTATCTTATATGCTTTGCAAATTGATCTCTCGAAAATCGATTTTTTTCTCGACTTACTATACAGTGTGAAAAATCCAAATGGAATAAATTCGATAAAAAATGAATGAGAACGTTTTTAGGAAAAACGCTGGGACACGTCGATTTGTATTTTTGAAGGCGCATTTTTTTCAAAAAAAAATGTGACAGCTCCGATACCAACTTTCCTATTTTAAATGCAACCCACTGTATATTATTTATTTTTTCATTTCAAAAAATTCTAGACATAATTCATGTATAATGTCCTATACCTACCTATCTTTAACTGTTTCGGAGATATTAAGTATATTCAGATTAAACAAAAAAGAAAATTATTTTATTTCACAAATTCGGTTTAATACACTCAATACTTATTTCCCATTTAGCTCATGAAAACTGTCAAAGTCGTAGTAGGTATATTAGTCGGTTGCTCGACAGATTTTGATTTATGCGCATTCCTGAATGGAATAGAGTCTACCAGGTCACTATAAGCTTTTAACAGGCACGCATGCAAATTCTGAGGAACTACCGACAAGAAATTACATAAAAGATTTGGTCTCGAGGCTGATTGGTTATTTAAGACTGGAGAATGTAATCTAGATTCAGAAGACCATAATAGATCTGAAATGGTCGCAGTGGAATATGCCAATTATCCATCTCATCAAATCTATCTATCCACCCCTGTATGACAACATTTCGTAACCACTTTGAATTGAATCTTATCATTTAATCTGAACTTTTGTTAAAAATGATACAACTATCATTTTAACAAATCTGTCAACTGTTTTATAATTGTATTTTTAGTGTTTTAAAGAAATCTCAAGAACACACTAGCCTGGTGTGGTCTTTGGCATTATATTTAGTAGAAAACGTGGAAGAAATTCACATGGAACATGGTTTTGTCACAACAGTTTTGAATACAGCTTTCACTACTCTTCAAACTAAGGTAGCCACTTGGTTGCACAACATTGTTATGAAGGTAATTTTCTTTATTATTTGTGAAAGCCATTAAATTCTAATAACTGATCTATTTTGATTATTTTTTTGACCATAATAGTTAAAAATACAAAAATCGGGAAGACGCTCAATTTTGATTTTAAAGTATGAAAAGTACAAAAAAATGACCTTACTATTAAATAATTATTGAAGTGCACATGTTTCTTACACAAATGAGATTTTAAAAACATGAAAAAATTTTTGTATATATATAATCTTAAATCCCTTCTACCACTTAGTGGTGTAGGGTGTGTTTCAGCTATTCTTTCGTCACGAAATTTTTCCACTCTTTCCTATTTTGAGCTAGTCCTTCGCTTCTATCCAGCTTCTTCCTCTTTTATCCAGTAATTCAGCTATTACCTTATCCCAAGTTTTTCTTGGTCTGCCCCTTTTTTTATTTTTTTCAATTTTTGCTTTCCATATTCTCTTTACTGGTCTTCGTTCATCCATACGTTGTAAATGTCCCCACCATTGTAGTTGTCTTTCTTCTACAAATTCTAATGTTGATTGTATACCCAGGTCTTTTCTGATATATATCTTTTTCATTCTATCCTCTTTTGTTACACCTCTTACTCTTCTCAAATATTTCATCTTTGTCGCCTGTATTTTACTTTTTTGTTGTCCTGTTAACACCCATGTTTCACATCCATATGTAAGTATTGGTCGATATATTGTTTTGAATACTTTTAATTTCGTTTCTTTAGATATTTCTTTTTTGTTAATAAATTTTGTATTCATGGCATAGTATAGTTTGTTAGTTTTAACTATTCTATTATTAATATCTGCTTCCTGTGATCCGTTTTCGTCTACTATTGTTCCAAGGTACTAAAAATGTTCAACTTGCTCTATTTTGTCTGTATCTATTCTTACATTTATTTACTCTTTGTTGTCTCCAATGACCATAACTTTTGTCTTGTTTTTGTTTATTTTCATGCTCATGTCCATCATTGCTGCATTCCACACATTTATGTTTTCTTGTAGCTCTCTTTCATTTTTTGCTATTAATATGACATCGTCTGCAAATGCTCCTTCACTGATGTATACCCTGCACAATTATAAATGTCCCACACATACTTTTTTACTTAGTTTTGTGCATTTCTTTATGATCTCATCAATGTAGATAATAAATAACAAAGGGCTTAGGCTCCCTCCCTGTCTTAGTCCCATATTTGTAGTGAAGTTTTCTGACATATTGTTATTTCTTATGACTGCGTTCTCATTTTTCTCAGATGTTCTGTATTATTCTTATTATTTTTGTAGTCAATCCCCTTTCTGTTAATATTTTCCACATTTTTTCTCTAGGTACTCTATCAAAGGCTTTTTCTAGATCCAGGAAAGCCACGAATAATTTTTTGTAAAAATATAAAATAATTTTTATGTGACCTCTCTGTATAAGTTTTTTCACTGCTTTTGGTATTAAATTATTTCAACAACAGGGTATGGATTAATTCAATTCCATGCTTAGCGGTATTTTAAAAACCAGTAAAATCAATTTTTGACTATAAAAATCAATGTTCATCTTTCGATGTTCCCTATCTGTATATTTACAGAGTCCACCTGACAGAGCGTCCCGATGAATGATGATGATGACGAATAAACAAGCTCTCTGTGCACAACACGTGGTTCTTAATAGTTTTTTGATATAGTGCTTTTTTCGAGGTTGTTTTAATTTCTTAGGTATTTTAAAAGCTATATATAGGGTCAATTCTATAAGAAGTGGTGAAAAATTAACGGTACGCCGTTAAATTTGACGAAATTTACGCTATTTTAAATGTTATAATCTATACATAGTCAAGATTATGATTCAAATTTTAACATGTATCCAATAAAGAGTTTTCCGTTAATACTTTGAAACTTAATATGCATACAGACTAGCAAAAATGGGTTAGAAGATTGTCTTATTTTTAACTGTGCGTTAAAATTTAACATTTGCTTACAGAATTGCACCTTATGACTGTTTATAACATTAAATCAATACAAAACAACCAAATCGCAAATCTAAAATCTATCCAAATAATTGTTTATCCTCAGAGCTATTGTCAACTGTCAGTTACTGTTAAATTCTCCTTTAGACGGGACTACATAAAAATTTGTTGATGTTTTTGAATTGTTATTTTGTTTTAGGGACTGGAAAGGTTATTGATAATAAAAAAATCCTTAATGCTGGAAAATTTCGGAAAACCCTTTTTGAAATTAGCTTTAGATAAAATGAAAAGTGACAATCCTACTTTAGCTATATTAGGAACACAATTTTTATTGAGTTATATGTATACTGGTAAGTTTTGACATATTAAACTCTGTCCTTTTTTGACTGGCAGTTAGGCACCCTCAAGTTGTATACTGTGGGCTCAAATGAAGTTCATGGTAACATCTGTTTTTTAACTTCTCAAGAAATAATTCTTTATATCATTATTAATAATTATGGATTTGGTACCTACTTACAAATTTCAAAATAATATACAAGTTATGAGGTTCGAAAGAAATAGGATAAATTTATAAAACACCCTGTATCTCGACTATGAAGTGCAGAAGACACATTAAATATAGGTTTTTGGAAACATCAAAGTGATCCCCATCTACAGTTAAAGTTAGGCCCTTTCCCAATGAAACACCCTGTATGATATTTTATAATTTCTGTGATACAATTTTTTTCAGACTGCGTAAATTATTTACAAAGCGCCAAAAGTGCTTCGAACAACATTTCCACAAATCCAGACAATTTAGTTCAGACGATAGAAACCATATCCGCGATATTCGAAAGAATTAAAAGAGGGTATGCTTATGAAGTGGAAATTTTATGTACGGTCCTGCCGAATGTGCTGGACGATTTTTTCTCGCCTTCGGACATTTTAACAAAAGTTATTGGAGAATTTTTGTCGGCACAGCAACCGCATCCTAAGTTACTGAGTAAAGTTGTTTTTCAGGTGAGAATTTTTCAGTTAAAATCGCAGACATTTAAATTTATTTGATGTATTTGTAAAAATGAGTGCTTGGAGTAAAAATTTTAGACTGCAGTTTAGTAAAAGGGGTTTCCAATGAAAGCGGGTCGACGTTAGTGACGTATATGTTTTTTCCTTTGTTATTTAACGTCGGTATATTTCTGCGACTGCGGCTGATCACTAACCCAACAGGAACCTCGGTGGGTCCAGTGGTCACTCATCTAAGTACTAACACTGCTACATCGTAATAATCGCTGGGTCGACGTCCTTTGTGAGCTAATAAAGAAATTATTTTTACATTTGAAATACCCAGGTACAGTTGCATCCAAAAAGGTAAAAGTAATACAATTAACGTCATGATTTTAGCGTGAAATGTTCTAAGTAATGAAAAATTAGAAACAAAAAATACTTCATGGCTAATTACTCCTTTTTCCCTTGTGTTTGTTTTCCATTTAAATCGTTATCAATTTTCATTTAAAATGCTTTTCTTCAAATAATATACATTAGGTTATGGGATTTAATCACGTGTGTGCGTCCTTATCTAAAAATACTAATGTAATTTATTGTTTATATTAGTTTTAATTAATTTAAATACGTTTGCCCGCTTTGCTTTATTTTTAGCTTTAGACGAATTCAATATTAAATTATTGACGTTTCCAGCGCAAATTTTTTTTTTTCCAATTAAAATATTTATCGTTACCGTCAGTCGTCCATATTAAACGAAATATATTTGGCAACGTGCCAAGACTTAGTTGTTTATTTAATATATTTTTAATTATTTGTGTTTCCTGAATAAATTTCAATTTAGTCGGGAAAACAGTGGAAATTTTAATAACCTTTTTATTTGTAATAAAATAATTTTCCACACTACTCGTTAATAGAAATACAAATTCAACTTTTATAGAAAATTTTGCGCTTTCCGCAACTTGAGCGAAACTAAGAAACTTGTCAAATAAATTTCGATTTAGTTTAATGTTTTTATCGTTTTTACAATTTCTGGCTTGAGTTTAAATGTCCGCGACTTAATAAGAGTGATACACCTTCTGGCAGTGGAAAATGTACGGTACCAATTAATTTGTTATTCATTATGTAAACGTCACTTAAAAGATGGGTAAAAGCAGTATGTATTGTTTGCTGTGCATCTAGTGATGCAAAATGATCGAGCATTTATTTTTGGAGAGCGTTCCCCGAGCAGAAACGAGCTGGAACGAGCATAAACAAGCCAAAATGATGATTTAAAAAAAAATATAGCAGTGTTTCATGCTGGATCTAAAAATGTTGTTAATTAATTATTTATTCTCAAAATGCTCACTTGCTCAAAATGCTTCCAGCACAAATGAGCACCGCTAAGAAAAAACGCTTCAATTAAAAAAAAATATATACCTATACTGTGGAGGAAAAAGTATTTACTAAAACTTCTTTCAGTGACAGCCGACGACGGTGGTAGTGACAGTATGGCAACTTGGAACAATAATCTTTCCACCAAGTTGAAGGTGACATATTTTTTACGTGCTCCTCGTTTATGCTTTATTCTCTACCTGCGAGAAAGTTCGCTTTTATGCGCGAAAGTTCCCTGGTCATGAAAGAGAATGTTCCCTTCTTCGCATCACTATGTGCATCTAAATGATCTTTCAAAAAAAACGTCGGGATTTTTTATTCCATTAGTCTCTACTAACCTTTCTTAAGAAGTACGTACAGTTCCTCATGATTCACCCAAAAAATTAAAGCTCTAGCTATAGTAGAAAATATAAACCTATAAATATAACTAGTAATATGCTAAAGAAGGAACAAGTAACATCTATTTTAACGAAAATGGCACGCTTAGAATAGTATAGTATAGTTATAGATTTCACGACAACGGCGCAGTAGTCTAAAATTCCAACTCAAACTATATTTTAGTAGGGTGTTTGTCTGTGTGTTTAATTTTTGAGACCTAGAAGATCTGTTGTGGTCCCTTCTTCTACTCAGCTCTCGAGAAAAGTTTCAGATACCAGCAGTTTCATCACTCTCATTTATTTTAGAATATTCGTAGGCTTTATTTTGTTTGTTTTTATTTTAATATAAAACTGCATCAACCACTAAGGGTTATTAGCAGTGGGACAATACAAGTAACGAGGTTTTAGTTAACAATAGAATACATACAGTTATGTGATAGGTACCTTAAATTTTAGAACAAAGATTAGTTGGGTTGAGGAACCCAAACGTTTTCTATGTTGTAATTTTCATTTAGTATGTTCTCTAACGGTCCTTTAATAACGTGAAGCTCTCGTTGTAATTTAAATTTAGGTACAGTACTAATATATGTGATACAATTATTTGCACATTACACATGTCACATATGGGTGGAATGTCTTTGGAGAGTAAATGTTGGTGGTGAGTCGTGTGTGACCTATTCTAAGCCGTGTGAGTTCTCGTGTGAGTGTGAGTTCTCGGCAGGTTAGTCCATGGTAAAGTGGATTTCTTGATTTTTCTCAGTTTGTTGAAGAATGTGTCCAAACTCTTTGAAGTGGTCGCCGATTTTTTTTCTGAAGATTGTTTTCAAATCTGTGCTGAGAATTGAGGATTCTGCGAGTGGTAAGGAGTTGTTAGCGGCTGCATCGACAAGTTCATTTCCATCGATTCCGATATGTGAAGGGACCCAAAGTATTATTTTATTCGAACTAAGGATGTGATGTATTTGCTCTTTAATTCGCATAACTAAGTAATTGATCGTAGGTTTTAGTTAGGTCTCTTCGATCCAGTAGTTTATAAGGTGTCGTGACCATTAAATAAAAGTTTCGTTTGCCATTCCACAGAATGTAATGCTTTCTTCTTCACTAGTTTGAATTCTTTTTTGACGTACCCATTCAGGAGGCCAAGTTCTGTTAGGACCTCTCTCGAAACTCAAAGTGCAGACTTACTCTGGCTTATGACACCTGTGGTATCTTTGATTTCTTCAGCATCACTATAGTCAATGGTTGGATTTTCTCGTGCTTCCAGTTCAATCTATTTCTTCCTATATTATATTGGTTCTGATGCTACAAAAGAGTTCCTGACCTCAAAAGCGTTTCTTCCTCTGTCTTTCCAGCAGCTATTTCGTTTCTTTTTATTTTGATTCTGGAACCCTCAGAAAAAGAGTGAAAATGTTGTTCTTGCATAGTTAATCATTCCCATATTATTCTACAAGTAATTATTCAAGAGCATAGTAGCATTAATAACCACTTGAAAGTATCGGTTAAAAAAAGATAAATTCTGAAGAAAGAACACAACTTTGAACTAACCTTATACAATATTGATTTTTAGGTTTTCCATAGCGCTATCCAACGAAACCAACTATCCTTACTCCAAGATTGGGTCGTTTTCAGCTTATCCAACTTTACTCAATCATTTTCGATAGGCATGGCGACTTGGTGTTTGACTTGTTTTTTCGTTTGTGCCAGTACAAACGATTGGTTACGATCCTACTTCTCGTACCTTCAAACTAGAGTCGGGAGATACGAGTACGAAGATAAAAAAATGTTGTGTATAGCCGGAGCGGATTTTTATAAAAATTTGACGAACGATAAGCAACGGCAAACGTTTGTGGATAATTTTAAGAAAGTTAAAGATCAACCAGATACGCCGTTTAATGATTTATTGTTGTCTTTGTAAATATGGTTAAGATACTAAAAGAGAAGTTTATCGTGTTGTTGAATATTTGTGAGAGTTTTTTCAGAGTATAATACATTAGGGGAAAAGTTATGTGTAAATATATCTGTTTTAAAGTAAATTTTGTTTCTTATTTTTCTATTCCTACTCCTCTTATCATGCAACCATTAATAGTGAGAGCTCAATGATGTAGGACCTATCAAAAACTGCCAATACAGTCAAGTTTATGGTTACGACTGACAGACAAGGCGCAAACATTTCATACAATGAACCCTAATAACCTGAAAAACTTTTTTTTATAGGTATGTATATGACATCTTCAGTCAAAATTATAGAATTTAAAGTTTTTAGCTTTACGGAAATTTTAGAAAAAAAAGTAAAAACTTAATTTTAGTAACCACCTTTCAAAGGTGATATCTCGGAAACCTAAACTAATCCAACTGAGGAGATTTTGTTATAAGTAAGACCCACCTTAATTTCATACGAGCAATCACCTGGATTTTGTGAACGTTTGAGGCGTTAACTCCTGTCAAAAATTGGTTAAAATTCTTATACAGCAGGCTTTGTGTTATAGGAGGCCAATTACCATTATTTCAAAACGACCTATTACCACAGATTATAAAGAGAACAGATACGAAAGCTTGACAGAGAACAGTAAAAAGAGAGAGAAATGGGTGGACATACCCATTTAAATGCCCATCGTCGTATGTCGACTCCGTTCGGGCTGCTTCGCGAAATTTCTCAACAGGGCTGTCAATTTGCATAATATTTCCTTATTTACGATCATAGGTCAAATATTACTTGTTTTAAATTAATTTTATTAACATTAAAAGAATTATAAATTTAAAAAGATTATAATGTATAAAAATCATACCCTGAATATATATATATATATATATATATATATATATATATATATATATATACTTTTTTTACAAACCATATCCTTGGCAACTATGCACAATAACGGTGACGGCTAACCTAACCTAATCAAAACATGCTCAAAATCACTTGTAACCTGTGCTCAAAATTCATAACGCCATTTTTGTTTGCTTCATTGCTTGAAGGTGTTCAATCGGCGATATTAATTGTGTTATTTGACTAATCGATTGTGCTTTGTGGTAATATTAACTATAAAAATATACTGTCTTCTGTAAGTACCTTGTGGCATTATAACATTTCTATAAAATGTATATAACTTCAAATCAAATTAAAAATTTAACAATTCAATTTTATGTTTCCACTAATTTTGTGGCAAACGTACAGTTTTTGAATGTCCAATTTGTATAATGCTACGGTTTCCCTTTTTAAATATACGATGAAGTAGATGTTGCCAGTCGGACTCCCTTATGAAGGGTACTGTACAATTATCTGTAATAATGAATATTCTGCTAAATATTTCAAACGACTACCTGTTGTCGTTATTAATAACAAGCAGAATAATTATTTAAAAATAAAATTTACAATAAAAAAAAACTTCCTCACGGGGAATCGAACCAGGGTCTACTGCGTGAGAGTCTGGTATGCTTACTACTCGACTACCAAAGAATATGCAAATCGTTTATCTATAACGTCAGATGTATTACATAATTTTTGCTTAAATGGAACTAAAGTTCCTACCGTGTGTCCCGCGACACGTTCTACCTTTTTTGTTTTGATTCATGGCGCAGTTTTAAAGATTTAGTGGAAACTTCCAAAAAAACTAGATCCGGCACTAGAAATTGTTATTGTCCCCGAGTCAACAGTGCAATTTGGTAAGAAATTCATAAATTATTTTAAACTGGCAACATCGCGGCCATACCGAGTTAAAGGTCCAAGGTCATTGAAGACGGAGCTGAAAATCGTTTGATGTTTTACCGGGATTCGTATCTGTTTTCTTTATAATCTTTACTATTACCAAGTCAAATTCGAAGTGTTTTTTGTTATTCAAAAATCCTGGTTACTGATTACATACCGTTTTTCGCGAATTTAAGTTATACTTAAAATTAGCAGACTTATTATTAAAATTTACGGCATAGTTTTGTCATTATAAAGTTTTAAAAGGACAAGCAGGACAAAGGACTTTAGAAGCACATAATATATAAATTTTTTTAAGTGTACCAAATACTATTTTAAGCAGAAAATCTAGGTTATTAGATTTTTCAGTCATTACTAAGGTATACAACGCACGTTCTTGCCAATTTTTGGTTGGTCCAAGTTCATTAATGGTGAGTAAGCAAAATTCTAAATTCGAATTGGTATAAATTATTGGATAATAAACGTTAATAATCGACTTGAAAATATTAGAGCGATTTCCATAGAAGATATATTGGGTATTTTTTTAAAATTAATAATAGCATTAGTGAAAATCAAAGCATGTATTTGAAAAAATTATAAATGGGAAGACGATCTACAGGCCTAATTTGAATTTAAACATATTAGAGCTGAAATGTTGGTCTTCTATAAACAGCATACGCAGCAATTCTTTAAAAATCGCACAGGTCAAGTCTTATCAAGATCAAGTTTTGGATAACCCCTTTAATATTCTTAATAATGCTGTCAATGTTCTGGAAAACTTAAACAATGTATGTACAGGTGCCTACCCCTCATTTGCAAATACCATGTCTGAGTAAAAAGGATAACCTCACCTAAGATGGCCACTTGACCAGACAGTGTCTGGGCTGTTGGGCACGACCCAACGAATGAATGAGCATGCAGTCTAGGGTGGGGGTGAAAGGGGTAAGAAATGGTTTTTTACGGTCGTGAATACTGTTTTTTGTCGAAAAGTTTATAGATAATTAAAAAATTACAGCTTTTGCATTCACAATTTTTTTACATTACCTCAAAATGGTAGAGTAAAATGTTAGAAACCAATTTAACGTTTTTTGTGAAGAATGTATTTTAGTTGGGTCCAAGAAACCAACACCGCGGAGGAGAGTGGTTGTTGATTGGTATCTTAGACATATCGAATTAAGTTTTGGTGTCTAGTACATCACCCACATCATTATTATCCTTATTTTCAATAAAACCGTTTAATTTGAAGTTTAAACATCGGCCCTTTTCATATTAGAGACAAATATACGTTGTGTGGTTCTAATTGTATTATGTTTTTTAATTTTTCTAATGCCTCTTTTGTAATTTATATAGTTCTCTTTTATTATTTATAAACCCCTTGATAAACTTCGATGAAAATTTATATTCGACCTTGTTTCAAAAATAGTCTTTTTAACGCCATTGTAATAAGATTTAGAAATGTTTGATTTAAATCCTATAAAGCTTAGCCAAATTTACATGAATTGTAGCTACCGACGGTAGCCAACTGGCTGTTTGACTCGGTATATTTTACCACAGATTTAATTGACACCCAAAAAAACTGATATCAAAAGATTGTTTGTTCATTTATTTATTACTGGGTTATTTTGAAATGCATTTGCCGGGTATTAATTAGTAAGTTTGTAATAGAGAACTTCTAATAATGTCAACCTTTCTTATCTAATATTTTTTTTGTTACAAAAAAAATCAAATGGTATCTAAGTTGATGTTGTCGTTATCTTTTGAACCACAAAAAGCAATAAAATAATTTTCGGAAGTAATTACACAAGTGCATCAAAAATACCGATAATTTTTTATGAAAGCATGTTATCTAATAACTGCATGAGTTTATTTTCATATTTTGGCTTCGGAGTCGGGTTTTTTTTTAACAAAATATGAAAATAACCGAATGCAGTTTTTACTGACAACATGCTTGAATAAAAAATTATCAGGTCCTTAAATCAACACTCTTGAGGAAGTTATGGCAAAAATATTAAAATTTATCAATACTCGAGGTATATTCGGTAAGATAATTTTTATGCAAAAATCCATGGAGAGTTTCCAAATATATTTTTTATTATTTTTGATACTTTGAGTAGTATTATCCTCTATTTATTGGTCGATTGAATAATCATTTTTGTTTCCAAATCTCGGAACCGACATTCTTTATTACTGTCAGATTGACAAGTTCACTTATTCACAGAAAATATTTTTAAATTACCTTGGAAACGCTAAGACTTAATTGATGATTTTTTTGAGTATTCTTATAATCAATACAATAATTCACCTCCACCATGTACACTGTTACAAAAATAAAAAGATATTGAATTTAAGAAACAATGTTGTAGACTCTATATACGCATCATAGAAGTTTGACAGATTTTTTTTCACTACACTTATGATCAATACAATCATCCAGTATTAACGGCTGTCGAATCCGCCATCATCTACACTGTTAAAAAACGAAATATAATTTCAAAAATAATAATAAGAAACGCCTCCATGTGTGTACACTGTTAAAAAATGAATAAATAAATACTGAATTGTTTAAATAATAAAAATATTTTCGCTGTTAAAATTGTTTCGTAAATTTTATATTGCACCTTGTAGAAATTTTCTAATGGTCTACACTTAGTTTAATTAATGCATCTAAAATTTTGCAAGGTATTTTTTTTGGGGTGCTTTGGGTTTTAGATTAAAATTTTATATTATTTTTTTTTCATCTTATTTTAGTGATCATGTATTTGATTTTATATTTCAGAGTAGAATTTAATAGTTCGTAATTTTTTCAACAGTGTAGAGTTTTGTTTTGATTAGTAGAGTATTCAACAAAAATTGCGTAAAGAAAAAAGAACATTTTTTGTCAAAATAATTGCAGTTCCCTAATTGAAAAGGTAGCGACGACTTCAGCATAATCTTTGATATATTATTACACAATTTTTGTCTTCCAAGAAATCGCCTACAAAATAAAAATTTTCAAATGAATTTTACATAATAATAACAAACAAAATATACTCTTAAAAATATTTATTAGTGCCGAATCAAAGAGATTTCTTTTTCTTTTTAGAAACGTATGTTTTCTAATATATCTTTCCAACTTCAAAGTTTTTTTTTCGTAAATATAATACGCTGTAAAATGTATGCAGTAATTTAACTTCAAAGACAAATTTTTAAGTTTACGTAAAAGTCGAGAAACAAATTTTTCATGAACACAAAATAATATTTTAATAATACGACACTGCAAAATAACAAAAATCGTCAGCTTTTTTCACAACCACACCCTGTATAGGTAACACAAATATTTTATATGTAATTCAATTTCGAAACTGAAATTATTTTATTATCAAAATTATATCCGAAGAAGTATATTCAACCCATATCTTTAAATACGATTTCATGAAAAATGACAAATGAATATATTTATATATTTAGTGTAAATACCGAAATGGCATTCCAGATGCTTCAAGACAATGATCAAATTATTATCTTTGGCCAAGGAAACGGTGACAAATTGATTTTGAATGGCAGTGCATACGCAAACCGCCACGTTTTAGACGTTGATTTGTAAAATGATGTCAAAATAAAACAGTGTGCGATTTTTGTTAGCTTATTTTTATAAAAACAGTGTCGTTACTAACCAAAGTAAAAAGAGGCGATAATAGTTATTTATGTATCAAGGGCGTAAAACAGGCGTTTATGGACCGCAACGTGTAAGTAAGAGCCCGAGCCGCAAGGCAAGGGCTATTAACACGTAAGTCATTTATTAATAAATATACAAAATTTTATACCTCGATATTATTATAACTCACCCTGGATAAAAATCTACCAAATCATTTGTATAGTTAAATAAAATAAGTCTTATTGAAACTAATAAGATGATAAAACAATAATCTATATACCTATACGCTCTACCATAGCAACCAAGTCAATAGGACAAGAATAGGTAGACGCCATTTTTATTTACAGTCGACTTCACGTATTGCAAGTTTCTTATATTTCATCATCACTACTGTCCATTACATAAACAAAATATATAAAACTTCTTCGATAATTTTTTACTGAATATAGTAACCAATCAAATTACTCAATTTCAAGTCATTTGTCAAATTTCATCCAATCACCGCTGTATTACAGCGATAATACCCTACATGTGGTGTTTTCAGTTTGGTGTTTACTTTTTATTAAAAATTAATTAAACGTCAAACTGACAACTGGATTAAAAATGTCGCGAATAATTTGATATGGCATCTAACGATTCAATTAATTTACCAATTGTACTTCTCACAACTGTAGTTTTGAATAAATATGAATAATATTTGTTTGATTATAACTAATAAATTATCAAACGTCAAATTGACAATCAATTTTTTGAAATCTACAAAGTAAAAAATTATCTTATCGAATACTCCTCGGGTCTTGATAAATACTCAAAATTTTGTCGTAGAGAATCCTTCAAGCGTGTTGCTCAAAGATCATCAAGCAACACGCTTTCAGCATTCTCTATGACAAAATTATCTCGGTATTATCAAGACCCTAGGGGTATTACTACTGAAAATCGCCAAAAAAATTGTCAATGCTGATATGCCTTCTACTAGTCGCACAGCTGAATTTTCAAATTTACATACCGATTCTTTTGAGCATACACCTTCCAGCAGTAAACCCAAATCATACGGAGTTAGTAGAAGTTCGTAGCAACTTACAACAGAGCAATGTAGCAAATCCTAACATTTCTATAAGTAATTGTTCAAATTGTGCTATTAGTATAAAATTATAAGTGTGAGGATCTTATGTTTGGGCTTTTAAAGTTATCATTTCTTTATTAAACTCATATTTTGTTAATTGTACCAAATATTTCCATGATAATAAATGATAATAATAAAGTTTGTTTTACTAACTACATGTGCATTTTTAAAAGAAGAAAAAAGAGATTTACTTTACCGCCCGGGGGGCGGTAAAGTGACACTTTACGCCCGCTAAACGTATTTATAATCTGGACTTATTCGCCCGGTCGTGCATAAAATAATTTAGTATTGATTTGAAATTTGAAATTATCCTTAACTCCCAGCTGTTGTGACTTTTCACGTATGTATTATACAATTTTGTAATCCTCTTGTGGAGGAAAATTAATGTATAGAGTATCCCATTTAGAAAATTGGGAGGAGTGACCATAACGGTTAGAAAAGTTGAAGTTATAACATCTACAAATGAGTAAAGACGTCCCTGTTTATATGCTTTTTGACGTGTTTTTTCATTTTTCCTTAATGTGACGCCTTCAGAATTATGAGGGGTGGATATAGTTTTTCATACTCTGTATATACATTAATAGTTCATTATGAAGTTTATTATTTAGTCATATGTATCAGTAAAAACTTCATCATATGTATTTAATAACAAATCTTATTAATTCCCTATTCGTAACCTTGTTACTACGTCTGAGATTCAATGTCTTGAAGTTCCTAGCAAAAATAGCTTGGCAAAGGTTGAACGAAAAATTCCCCTTACATTTTTGGTGCATGTCATTATAACTAACAATCTTTTTTTGCTGGCCTGTCTGATCTTTCCGTCTTTATATAACGTCAGCTGATCTCCCTATAAAATCGTTTTTAATTTTTCACACATCACTTTCTGACAAAGGAAATTAAATACTTTTGGTACAAATTTAGTTTAACGTAAACAATTTCAACATTTTTAAGAAACATTTAAGCTGTTGACGGCTTAAACTTAAAATCGATCATTATACAGGATGTTTTCGATTCAGTTAAATAATTAAAAGTACATGGGTAGCACATGATTTTTTTTCTATTGAAGCGCGTATATTTTGAAGATTTCACACCATATTAATGAAGATAGTTAAACACACGGTTGCATAATTGAACATAAAAAAACAGAATTTCCACTTCCAGCTGTTAGTCCTAGGAATAATCCATGACATCGTAACGCGACACTTTGTTTCCCCACAAATGGTAACGGACATCTCAAATAATTCGTAACGGCGACAATTTGCAACATTGATAGTTGGTAACCACAGCTCTTCGTAAGGTTAAAATTCGTAACAGCATTCAGTATTTTGAAGTGAAAACTTTTTTAGACGCTTTGAGCACTTTTTGGGTGAACAAAGAACTCACGTCATCGTCACGCTTTCCAAGTTATGCAACCACCTATACTGGTTATGCAACACACAATACTTATCGCAACACAATTAACAATGGAGCGTGTTGCATGTGTCATTGTCATGAGCTATATGCTTTTTTGTGGGGACTTATTTTTTTATTTTCGCTCATGACTCAAAATCTTGTTGGAAATGTCCAAAAAAGAATCCCCTGAAAATTTCAGCTATTAATATTGCTGCCAATCTTCTATTAATCTCCAGCCAATCGCAATTTATATTATTTTATTTTAAACCAAGAAATTTCTCACTTACATATTTTTTCAAGTTTATTTTATTTTGTTTCCTCCACGTGGGATTACTATGAAATCGAAGTAGGTACACCTACATTACTTGCACCTTTTTTTTTCAATATATACAACAATTAATTATAAATTCACACTAGACATTTCAAGTTCAATTTCGTTTCTCTCAAATTATTGGCATCATTAATATTATCAAGTGAATGTGTAAACGCAAAAGAATCGGAAACTATCCAGGCAAGCATTGTGCGTACGAAGATAACTACACTTTTACCGGGTGTGTCAAAAATACGATACATAATTGATTTTTGGAGTGAAAACAACTTCAGTTTTTTTGCAGGGGCCAAGGTTTTGGTTGGTCACCGTCTAAACGTATCAATTTCTTTTTTGTGAGCCCTTCTTATACCGGGAGCACTGCAGCCTGTTGGCTTATTGTACTCTACTCCTACATTTATTCTACACACATAGTCATTCCCGTACTTTCGAATAGACCATAGGAGTCACCTGGATGCATGCCATATGCTTCAGGCGGTACATTGGCCTTTCCGAAGATTACCTGACTCATGAAGTCATAGTCAAATATTGGGTTACGGTCTCGGTCTCTATACCACAAAGTCAGCAGCCTGTAATAATTCTCAGCTTATTCCTACTGATATTCAATACCTCTTCAGCCCGTTTAACACATACAGTGTGGAAACCACTTATGGAATAAAATTACATTACAAATGTCATTATTTTAGAAAATTATAATAAAAATGCCGGTGTTGTTTGCATATTTTTGAAATCCTCTTAATGAACCAATTCCAACAAACTAAATAATGTATGGTCAATTATGAATTATACAGGGTGAAATTTTAAAATTAATAATTTATTACACTTGAAATATTGGTACTTTTTTAAATTACCTAAATATGGATTTATCAAAAATATAAACTAACTAATTATTAGACGTATTTGTATATTAAACAAAACCTGCTACGCCCATGAATTTTATCATAAATACCTTGAGATTTTAATGATGATCGGTTACGGGGATAACTGCAGAAGTCAAGTTGAAGTGGCAAACTTATTCAATCACAGGTATCCCGAATTGCCTAATATTTCACAAAGTACTGTGTCTAAAATTCATGCACAATTCAGAGAACTTGGACATGTCAAACCATTGAAAAGAGAACCACACTTCGTTGAAGATGATGTGAAAGTGGATATTTTGTTAAGTGTCGAAGAGAATCCAACTTCAAGTACACGTCAAATTGCCCGTTAAAATAATGTTAGTCATACAATTGTTCTAAGATGTCTTCATAAAAAAAACTTCATCCCTACAAATTAACTTTTGTGCAGGAGTTAACAGAAGACGATCCAGATCGTAGAATGGAATTCTGCGAAAGATTGATGAATAAGCTGAACAGAAATGAGATAGCTCTTGGTACCATTCTTTTTTCTGACGAATCAACATTCACATTGAATGGAGAGGTAAACCGACAGAACTGTAGATATTGGTCAGCGTGAGACACATACTCAGTACCCTCAAAACGTGAACGTTTGGGCCGGTATCATAGGCGACCATATTATTGGTCCTATATTTATAGATGGAAATTTGACAGCTGAAAAATATTTAAATATGCTTAAAAATGAAGTTATTACTTCGCTGGCAAATAATAAATTATTAACCAAAACTTAAAGTGACGTTTTAAATAATTTATAGCTGATTGCAAGATTGAAAATTATGATTCCGAAGTTAAATTGAAATTACTAGAAAATATAATAGAACAGAAAGCCAAATGAATGTGATCCCGCCAAAAATTAAAGAGAAGCAGAATAAATAGTACATATCCTTAAATTTATTACCAAAAAATCCAAAAAATTATAATTCCTTCCCAAATTAAAAAAAATAAATTAACAGTCGTGGACAAAATATAGTATTCTACTCGCATATAGTGAATAATAGCCATAATTATATGCTTGTTGACTGTTATCGATGACCTCGATTAAAATTTTTAGAAACGACCCTCACATATCATCAAAAAACAAAATAAATAATGACGTTTTGTAATGGTGCTAAATTTGGATTGCACCTCTGGATTATTTATAGCGCACTTGATGTTGTTACAATCAGTCGCTAGTTTCCGCAAATATCTCCAAAAAACAATGACGTGTCTATTCGATATTATCGGTGGGGATAAAATGAAATTTATTTTTGTATTTAATTCGCGATGCTAATTTTTCCAGGATTTATATTTTTAGATTATTTTAAATATCTCGGAATCTAAAATATCCTTTCAATGAAGATGTATGGACCCAAGACCAAGACCTTGTTATACAGAGTTCGGCAAAAGTCCGGGACCGGACAAATATAGAAGAAAATATAAATCTTTTGGAAAATCTTTTTATACCACAAATTTCACTCCAACTTAAACTATAGTTTGAAAATATTTTGAAATATACAGGGTGTTCCAATGAAGTGTACCAGGACTTTTTAAAAATTGTGATAAGTGAATAAAAAATGTCGTTCGAAGAACAAAAATGTTATCTGTGCTAGACAAAATTTTGCAAGCTTCAAAGAAACGTTCAGACTTTCTTGAAACAAATTAAATTTTTCTGTGTCACCTTTTGACGTGTCAAATGTAGGTACTATTTATTTGTTATACAGTGCGTCCATAAAGTAACGCATAAATTCATTATTA
>CAJUYG010000031.1:338001-350985 GCA_910591675.1 Galerucella calmariensis | reverse complement strand
GAATTAACGGCTCAATTGCATTTTGTAACATCTCCAGATACACTTCACCGCTTAAATTTGAATTTAGGAAGACAGGACCAACTATGTGGTTTCCGAAAATACCTGCCCAAACATTGACTTTTTCTGGAAATTGGGTATGTTGTTCACGAAAGGTGTGAGGATTTGTGTCACTCCAATACCTTACATTTTATGTATTCACATTTCTATTGAGGCAAAAAGTAGGTACTTTCGTCACTAAAACAAATTCTTTTTGTGTAATGTGGGTTTTGACTAATTTTATTTGTCATACATTCACAGAATTCGAGTCTTCTGTTGGGGTCGTCATCTGAAAGGTGATGCACCATTTTTAACTTTTATGGATGAAATTTATTTTTAGCCAACACTCTCTGTACTGTACTTTTACTTACTTCACAGATAGACGCAACTTTAGTTGAAGAGGAAGTAGGGTTTACTACCATTTCAGTAACTATATCAATTTTTTTATCATCACTAAATGTTGGTCGACCAGATCGTTTGGCATCTTGAACACTACCTGTTGCTTCAAACTTGTGAAGAAGCTCCCTCAAATAAGTTCTCGAGATAGGGCGATCTGGGTATCTCTCATTAAATAAACGTTCCGCTTCATGGAGTTTCTTTCTAGATTTATCAATTATTAAGATAGCTGCTACTTTGTAGGCTTGAGTACGTACCATTTCGCCTATTTAAACTTATTTAAATTTTCTTTTATCTGTTGTAATCCATAGAGCAGGGAAATAGAGCCTAAACCTCCTACTTTCTATCTCTCTCTTACATGCTCACGGGTTTCGAGCTGGCTTGTTTCCTCTATCTGTAGTATCTCTATGGTTATAAGTAGTTATAGCCATATGAATTTTCTCCTTTACCTTTTTTTCGTATTTAGCAGAGACAGCCCTGTACTGGGACTCGACACACTGTACAATTCTATCAGTCGCTTTCTACAGTAGATAACTTTTATTTCAGTCGACAGGACAGCAGTCACAGCCTCACTCTGTTCATGCTCTGTTCTCTGTCAACAACTCTTCTTTTCTTTCTGACTTATTACTATCCGTTTGACAGATATCGACGTCCAAAAAACCCTTATCTATTAATTTTGGTGAAAATTGATTAAGTAATTCTCTAGTCATTCAATTTGTTTAATAATTGTTCATATTATGTTTATAACTAATTACGGGAGTTGAGTGATAAATTTATTACTCAACGTTACGGGCTAATTTACCACACGATGAAACTTGTATTATCGAGCAAAGTTTATTACTCAACGTTACGGGCTAATTACCACACAAATAAAACTTGTATTATCGAGCAATCAACCGTTTCCTTAACAATCTGTAAAAGTTTCAAGTCGATGCTATAAATAGTATTTTCGAATTATTTTCAAAAATCTTTACTTCATTGATTGGATTAGAGCTTCTGAGATTAAAAATATAAGTACAGACTTCTCTAAACTTCATTATTTATTTTAATATTAAGCATCTTCCACTCTACTCTGTATTATATCCTTATCTCCATTTTAATTTAATTGCAAACCTTTTTTTAAATCCATTGTGTTTCCGAATATAACTAGCGTTCCTAGTTTTGTTTGACAGTAAATGCCAAACCAACTTCGCAAATAATAAATATGTGTTTTGGTCTGTTTTAAATTCTTAAATTTATTAGTTTTCATTTTCAAGTTAACATGCAGGTCTTGACTAGCTCAAATAGAAAATTAATAAAAGAAAACAAGGATCATACCTAGTTATTACTCACCTTCCAAAGTTGTCTACCACTATTAAGGCCCGTCTGCTTTGATATGGAAATCTTCGAATTTCTACAAAACCAAATGAGCTCAGGATCGATGATACCTGGAATAAAATAAACAATAACGTATGGAAGACAGACTTATTGACAACCAAGAGTTTAAAAACAGTTTGATCTGTTATTTCTCTGGAGTTATACTACTACAAGCAGCTCAAGTTTATAGTGTGATTTTGAAATTATAGTTTTACCGTCCTTACACTACGCAGTGATATAGAGTCCGTTTCACATAAGAAGAAGCCACCTGAAGTTTGCCGATCATCTTGCGCAGAAACCAAAATCGGTTTTGTCTATCTACGTCGCCTCATGCTATTGGCGTTACAAACGATGATTCATGCCGACAGCAATTTTATTATTGACATTGTTGTGTTTGAAGCAATCGTTTACTGTCGAATATTTTTGACTATTTAAAGACGTTAAGCTAAATTATTTGTGAGTTTTATTTGATCTCAAACCATGCCTCCTGAAAAACTTGTTGGTGTTAAAGGAAAAACTATCCACAGTCAACGCCGACAGATTCTAATTTTGTGTTAACCTACAAAATTTGAAAACGTTACGCTTTTGTCGAATGTCAATCTTAAAATATGGCGCTGGTTTTGACAACAAGTTTGCGCATACGACTGCAACTTCACGTGTCATCTTATGGGGTCTACAGCAAACTGAACCAGCAAAGTAGTCTACTATGAACGTGGATAGTTATTAATTTTTTATTAATTAGGTTTGATGAGGTGGCTATTTAATCGTTCTTTTCCACTTCGACCTTTTCAGATCTATTGTGGTCCTCTGAATCCAGATTATATGTCATGGTAAAATGCTGAAAAATGGTCAGATTTATCCGCCATCGGATCTGATTTAACATAACTTTTTCATGATCTGCTTTTTTGGGTATGAAGAATAATTATAATCATGAAAGACGGCGATTAAAAGCAACGAACAGTTCGCTGTTAATTGCAAAATTGATGAGTAATAGGAGGAAGAATAGAAATCCAGCAAGATTTTGAATAAGAGATCTTTCCAAAAAAAATCTCAAGGAACATTTTATAATTTGATTCAAATGAGGTTATGTGATAAACAAAAATATGTTAATAATTTAAGAATGGCCTAAAACACATACAACAAATTATTAAGTACCTATAGTAGGACCATCACTTGCCAAACTTAAAAGTGATATGTCACTATTTTTGTTATTAAAACGTACGATTGTTTCCAAGCAATATTAGTTTGCATTTTCATTCATCCGATACGACGTATACGACTAACAATCGGACATCGGATGTGTGGAAAATCACCTTACACCGGCGATAAGCAAAGAAGACCGGCGTAATTAAAAGTTTTTAAATTTTTATTGCTTCATTTTGCATCAATGTCGGAGGATGGTAAAGCAGCCATTAAAGTACTGAGCTCTTGTGTAATCAGTTCCAAAATGGTGTGGGAATGCCTAGAAAAACTCAATGAACTAGGCGAGAACATTATAGTCACTTTACTATGGATTCCAGGACACACTGGAATAGAAAGAAATGAAATAGCAGATTAACTAGCAAAGAGGGAGACTGAAATAACTTTCTGGGGGCCTGCACCCTTTTGCGGAATCAGCCCCAATGTAATATTGGAATAAATAGGTGTAGACGAGATAAAGAGAAGATCAGACCATTGGAAATATCTTGTAGGGCTTATACAATCTTCTGGGTGACTACAACCTGTTGAGATCAAATGAACGAATAAGTCAAAGTAAAACTGCGCTAAGAGTTTTAACAGGGATCCTAATGGGACATTGTCGCCTGAATGGGCACCTGAAAAAGCTCAAAATAGTAGAGGAAGAATGTAGATTTTGTGGCATGGAAGAAGAAACCTCCACCCACATACTTTCCAACTGCACAGCACTTCAGAATCCTGGAGCACAGCACCTGAGAGATTACTGTATAGAAGAGGAATATTTACTTAAGTTGAAGCCTGCAGATATCCTAAATTTATCCGGGAAATAGGACTAAACTAGTTTCTGAGAGTGAGGGGCACAAAAGATCTTTATTGTCTCCGTGAATGTCACCCCGAAAAAATACATACATACATGCATCAAAGTTCTAGTCTGCTGCCAGTTTATTCATTTTTTTTACTGAGTTGTATTGTTGTACTTTTAAAAAGCAAAATGTTGACTATTATAATGTCAAATTAGTAAATCGTTCTTTGGTTGCTATGGTCATATCTGCTTTCTTCTGAAGCATACCTACCTAGATTTTCATATATTATTTGGTTATTAAGTAGGTACAATGACAACAATAATGTAATTATTTCCGGCCTAGTCCGGGAAATACGTACCTACTACTTTCTCTGAGAAAAAGCGTCCGAGAAGTGGGTACTTCCCGGGCAGTTGCCGAAAATACAAATTTACAACCTCTTTTGGACATTAATCTTGTCAACGGTAGCTGGAACGCTACCGAAACGTCGAAATAGAAAATATAAGAACATTATTGTGGTTTGATTCCCAAAAAAAGAATAAGTAATGCCACAAGGAGCATACAGAAGATAATAATCTACAGTTTAAATTATATGGAAAATTTTCAATTACGGTAGGTAATACTCGTGAGATTTGGAGGAAAATTATCATTAAAAATGTAAAATCGCATAAGTATTGTGCTAGAAAAAAATTTAAAATTAACTTTGCAAAATCTCCGTGGGTTGGCAAAACTTTATAAATAGATAAAATAATTTTTGGAAGACGACAAACACAAGCTATGTGACATCGTGACCTCTAAATTTTTGTACTTGCGTCTTGTGTATCATATACAAATACCGGGTATATGGGTTCTTTTAAGATATATATAAAAAAATACTATCAACAAAATTAGTAAATGTCTTTGAGGTTGATATCATAGAGAAATATGGTTCATATTTTAAAATTATCTCAAACTATACAGAGTTCTTTACAAACCACATAGGATTTCTTAAAATGAGAACCGTATATATTATACCGAAATCGGATTGCTCACATTTTTTTGAAGCTTTTGGTAAAAGGTTTTGCTACGATATACAAAGTCCTTCAAAAGGTATGGACGCGTTTAAGGAAATTCGAAAAAGCAGAAAAATTAGTAAACTTTTTCAGCTACTACTTGCCACAATAACAAAATTTATAAATACCCCAACTAAATTTTTTTTATCACAACTCAAGTTTTTTTATGAAACTTTATAAATATTGAATTACCTGAGGAATATTTAAGGGTATATTTTTTATAGATTCAACAACCAAATAGGGTGGCCTGGTGGAAACTGGATCTTCACCATCGATTTTCTGAAATCAAAACATGATACAGTTCTTTTCTCAGTGTAGTCTGATGAACAAGATATAATTAGTGTCAAATATAAATTTGTACACAAATTTTTCACCATTGGCAAAATAAAAGTTTAAATAATTGACCTAAAAATGTTTTGTTTATTAGAGTCCCTCTTATATACAGGGTGGTCCGTAAGTAATGGACCAAAGTAAAATGGATCTATAGTGGTATCATCATCTTTCAAATACACTAGCACACAAGCAGGTTAAATTTTATTTTATATAATGGGGTTTCAGAACAAGCAGAACTTTTCCACTAAAACTACAAATAAAAATGTTTCTCCTCTTGGCACCCCATCCATGGACTCACTGTATATACTTGATAGGATGATGTCATGAGAATTTAAAAAAATTTTTATTTTGTTTATTATAATTTTTTAAACATAACAAACCTCAAAAAGATGTTGAAATTATATTTTTAGCAAATGTTATTAATTATAATTGAATGTTATTCTAAAAACATTTATTCTTGTTTACTTACTATGGAAGACACTGCACCTCTTATAACATTAACTTTATTCTTAAAATGTTCAAGACCAGCAATAAGTTCTGTGCTCATGAAATTTTTTGATTTTGGATACTTTTGGTAGACATTGAAATATGCCAAACGTATGAAGACGTATCCAGTACAAAATGAATCCCATCCAGCTTCATGATACTTTCCAAAATTGTCGACACAATTGCTTTCTATGGCTGGGGAATTAATAGCTAAATGCCTACCAGTTCCGTCTTTGAAGTATTCAAATATAGACTCTAAGCTACTGTTTTCCCATCTCTTTTTTTCAGGTACTAAGGATCTTAGTTCATATGAAATTGTTTTAGTATCAAAAATTTTGGGAAATAGATTGTTTGCTAATTTTTTGAATGTTTTATAACAATGGGGTAGTGGAGTTTCGAAACATTGTATTAAAATCAGGATATCTTGCATTACATTGTGACCAATCAAAGGTTTCTGCAAAGATACCAATAATCTAAATAATTTACTAAACCCTAAAATTTCATCCACTAACTTTTCTTCTAAGTTATGAGTGTTGTTTAGTTTCACTATATCTGCTGGAGACATTTTTTTCAAGACAAATTCTTTGTTTTGAGAAAACGTCCAAACGTCTTTGAAACGTTGTCTAAAATTCTTGTGTAAAAAATAGGTGATTTGGTGGTTATTTCCATATTTTTCATATATTTTTGGGATAGATAAGGTGTCTCCTTCTTTTGCTGTTAAATACCATTTTTGTACCTGTTGCCCTTCATGGTTTAAAATTTCTGCTATATTAATTCGAAACAAACTTTGTACTTCTGTTACATTGTGATCTCTAAATCTCTGCCTTAATTCTTTCTCTTGATCTCTGTTAATATAAGGAATGCCTGAATATGCAAACTAAAAGTTAAAATATAATTTGTAGCTTAATGTAACAGAGTACACTTACAAGGTAATACCTTATTAAAATCAAATCCATAAAATTTCAGAAAATTTAATGTGTCTGATTGAAACAAAAAATGTTTTTCCACAAATGGGAATGAAGCTGGAACAACATAAAAATTATAGATTGTACCCACATACGTATTTGTATCCGGATTAAATGTAAACGCTGTTAAACCAACTTGTACGGGTACAACAAACTGAATATTTTTTCTCAACTTTTGGTATCTCTCAGTAGGATTATCAAACAAGCTAAAATAATGTGATATTAAAAAAAATTAACACTGCTCACTGCTTAAATATATAACTTACCTTGGAGAGTGTTCTTTTAAAGGGTTCAGGGCACTAAATTCTAGATCGATACTTATGAATTTTGCTTTTTCTAACGATTTTTTAATATCTGGAAAATAATTTTCAAAATTTTGAATGTTTACCTCCGTCATGTTTGAATTTTTGAAGGTTAGGTTATAAACTGGGTTTGCTGTATACTTCAAAAAACGAGGAGAACCCTTAATCTAGGCAATCATACATACACTACCGCAAATAAATTGTAAAGAAGAGTTAAAATATTTGACACTTAATTGAATATACATATTATTCCTTGTTATATATTATAATTGATTATTTTTTAATGTTTTTATTATAATTTGTTGGACAAAAATCTACATATATACATTTTTAGTTGATTTGAACTATAATAATTTACACTATTTCAAAGGGGATGTAGCTCAGTGGTAGAGCGTTCGCTTTGCATGTGAAAGGCCCCGGGTTCGATCCCCGGCATCTCCAACTTTTTAGTTTTACTTTTAATCGATAATATTATAATTGCTCCACAATAACCTCTTATTAGTATTTTTTAGCTTTTACGCTTTGTTTTGGCATGAATGACTTTCTAAATAATTTTGATAGTAAAAACATTTTAGTAGTGTACTTGCATGTATTAAAATTTTCTATGATTCTTCTTTACAATCTATGCGGATTGTTACAAGACTTCAGTTTTATATTATTATGTTTGTCCAATTTGATTGAGGGTACAAAAGTTTTTGAATTTTGATTTAAAAAAAATAACGCGCTGAAGCAGTCCCGAAGCCCCGGTTCTTGGCACAATGCCCATGGACAGAGTCCCCGACAGGTAGCTACCGAACTTATAAAAGCTCGTAACATACTCGTACCGTCGCCCGTTTGTGCTTTAAACTTCTCAGTGACATTTTTGCGCCACTCTTAAATGGGGGCCTAAACAATATCGTGTCGTTTCTAACCTTTTCTTTTAATTAAAGAACTGAGTTTTCTCCAAGTGATAATTATTGGGACCATTTTTTTGTGATAACAAGCGGTAAGTTGAAGTGAAGTGCAGTGCCACACATACTTGTGAATTAAATTTAGTGATTTTACCCGCTAAAAAATTGGATAAACCACCCTTTAGTTTGGAGTAAGATAAATGTTTTGTTTGTTTTGTCCAGTATTTTTACCGAAGGATAACATGATAGTTATATAATTTTTATTTTTCTAAATGTACGAGAACCCACACGTCTTTTCACTGGAGCACTTGCCAAAAATATGAAGATAAGTGTGCTATAACGGTAGCTAGTAGATTGGCATCTAGCCCAATACCGGGCCATTCCTAAAATAAAACAACTTTGTACTAATGTCGACGCATTACTAAAATAATATCTCGATTTATTTCTAATATAATTATTATCATTGTACCCCAGTTATATTTAAAAGTTTGCGCCGCCAGAGCCACGTGACACCTGCCTTGTTGCTGCTCCAATCGGGTACGTCCACATGCCACATGCGTACCACAAAATATTATGGAACTGGTAGAAATTGAAAATTATTAACATCTTTCAAAATAAACGTTATAAGAGTCAATTCTATCGCTGAGAATAAAATAATTAAATCATACTATAGCATAATTTAAATTTTAATTATTACAAAATCAAATTTGCTAAAAAAAATAAAGCGCATGTCGAGTTATATGAAGAACGTGGCGTTTGATAGCTCCATTCCGTAATCAGAACAAAAAAGTAACGGAGTAGTGTACAGTGATAGAGTAACTTTAGGGCTTATCGGACTTTTACGAAATTTTATCGTTAGAAAATGAATATTACGTGTGTCTCGTTAATTTGTACTAGTGGATAATTGCAATACTGTAATCCTTGAAAATACTGGCTGCAAAACTCTGACAGTGCAAAATCAAACATTTTTAGGTTATAATTCACTCACCTTCCTTGTACTTACACATTTTTTTAACATTAAATAGGTGAGTTTTATAAAATGTAATCAAATAAATGTGCTAGTGGTTTATATCTCAAATAATTTAATTTTATACTTAAATTCATACTCTGAAATTACAGTAACCTTCTTAGAAAAAAATATTCATTCATATGAAAATTAATAAAAATTTCGATTTATTTACTAAAGCACATGAGCCCATCCTTATTTATAAACAAACGCACCTTTTCAATTTGCGATTTTTTTTCACATTTGAATTATTTTTCTTTTAGAAGTGACAGTCGGGCGCTATGGAAGACGGTCACGCTAAGACAGTAGATGAAGTCTTGAGGTACTTCGACACTGATGTTGAACGTGGTCTATCTTTGGACCAAGTTAGAAAAAATCAAGAAAAATATGGACCTAATGGTAAGTGTGAATTATTTGATATCTTCAGATACCACAAATAATTTTTTTATACAATAGTTACTTAGTAGTATCAATAGTAAATCGTACATCAGAATAACTATTCAAGTGGAATATTTAGTTGATTGAGCCATTGAGGATTTATAAATCTAGTAGGCAAGGGTATAATATACCAGTTGAATCAAAATCTTTGGCTGTGATAAAGAACCACTGAACATTATAACTTGCATCTTTGATTAATCGTAATATCTTTAAATTATACAATTGAAGTTTTTACTTCTTCCAAAATATATAAATACACATTTTAACATCCTAACATAGTTGAAATAGGAAAAATGTTAGATGAAAATACCTAAAGTATATCCTCAACATAGTATTCAACTTATTTTGCCCATTGACTTGGTTTCGTGAAATATTGTACCAGTAACCTCTAAATTGAAATTAAATAGATACAAACTCTACTATTACTTAGTTTTATAGATCGTTTTACATAATTATATCTCTTATTGCTTAAATAAAGCAGTGTTGACTTTAAACAGTAAAATAAAGAAGATAAGATGTGTGTCTTATTTGATAAACAAATTATATTATCATTTATGGTCTTTTTAGAGTTTCCGGAAATTTTTAGTTTGGCCTAAATTTCTGATTTTTAATTAGACATGGCTTCAGAGAAGATGCTGTGGTTACTAAATTAATTTTTTTTAAAGTACTATAAAACACTGTCACAATATCGGGGATCTTTTCATTTCAATACTACCACTGTGTATTTATGAGTGACTATTACCAAACAATTATTTAACTAAACATAAATATAATATATTCATCTTAACATACTCAATACCTATTTTTATCCACAGCAACTAAAAATACACTTTTTACTTAATAGCTACCTCATTTAAATGCTTTACAACAAACCTAAAAATCCATAGTAATAAACTATCTCTAACAAAATAGTACATTATGGGTATTTATTAGCATTTAATGTTTAAATGTAGATAATTAGTATCTCACTGGCTTATGTTTATTTTTTCAATAAGTAGGAAATGGTTCTAAAAAATTTTGTTTTAAATTGTATGTGCAGAAAGCTGTAATGTAGTCAAAAAAGCTATTTTTGAAATGCACAGGATGACTAATGAATACATTATTTTGAGATTAAACAGTTAGAAATATGAATGTTCAAAACTAGATCATGATTTTTTTCAAGCTATACATTGTATAACTAATATCCAAACAAGACACCCCTTTAGGTCTGTAGGTTGTTGTTAACAATAGCATATTATAACATCAAATTATGGCTCACTGCTGTAGAAGGATTTGTTTTATAAATTTAGAAATTTTTCTTGCAATATTTAGTCCCATTTTTGGAACAATATCTGGAATAGATTTCTTGTGTGAAATATTGGCCAACTGTTTTAAGCTTTTTTAGACTATTCCAATTTATAGAACAATATTTAGTTCAAGATTCTGTGCAGTGATTTGATTTGGTGATAAAATAAATAACCTTTTCAAAAATGTTGTTAGTTATGGAACCGGAAAATTTGAAATATTTATTAATTTGCACGGCTACTCATGTCACTAAGCGAATATTAACTTTAAAACAGAGGAGAAGGAGTGTTTTATATTGTACAAACAAGCATTATCAAGATTAATGACATTTTCAAAGAACATTTTCATCCTGAAACAGAAACACAAACAATAAATAAAATTGTTCAGAAAATAAAACCTGTTCCATTTTTTTTGACAATTTGACAGGGTGGACAATTTTTAATTTTAGACTTAACAATCTGAATTAATCCAAAACTTGGAACTAAACATTGCACAAAAAATCTAAAATGACCTTAAAACAATTCTGCAGGGCGGGTCATGAGGAACAGTACCTACAGGTTGGGCAAACAAAAATGGCCATATCTTAGGATCTAATCGTAGTACATCTTTGGAAAAATTCTATTACTAAATTGGCCTTGAGAAAAACCTGGAAAATAGTTAAAGACTTGAAGAGCCTCAGCTAAAGAGCATAATTGAATTTAAAAAGCCCAATTTTACAAAATTAAAACAACAATTCTTCAAATATTTCTGTGTATATATATTTGACATTGAAAGTTTTAGTCTGTATGCTCAAATAAGAGGTGTAAGAGAACCAGCTTCGCTTGATCAATCATGCAGACTTGGACTTGTGAAAAACCTCGTGAAAAACAGATCTCTACTGGCAATATAAAAGACATACTCAATCCAGCTTTATAAGAAACATGCAATTTAGAGGAGGCTTCTCAATATTTTTTAGAAATCCAGTTTTCTTGGGACTACTGATCATGTTGTGTTTGTTATTTACATAAGTAATTGGCATAATATGGTATATTTGTAAAGATCATAATTTCATATTCCCCATAAGATCATCAATATGATGAAGAAGTATGTGTAATTATTCATGACACTGTACATGAAAAATAATTTAATCAGATAATCCCAAAAAGCAAACAACTTCGAGAATTTCATATAACTTTAATCGACATCTACTATACAAAACTTATTCGGCTTCCCAATCTAACTAGATCCCGTTCGACGTCCGGTTTTAAACTGTATAATCCATCAGGTCACACGAGTGGATATCTATTAAAGAGATATTTAATGGAAGCTTTATGCAGAAAATTAAGTTTACCAGTTATGTACTCCATACATCATAGAATATTAATTGTTCTAATGAAAGAGGTCACAACTGAATTTGTCGATAGAATACCTGTCGTCACGGTTGTTTTACAAATAATTATCCGTAATTACTCTTCAATTAATTTATAATTTGATGATTATTCACTACCAAAACAAACAAATTTTCCGTAAAAAATCGTCATCAATCATTTATTTGCGGTAGGTACTCTAGGTGATTAATGAAATTTCAAAATAGACAAATTTTCTTTTTTTCTGGATTACCATCGTAATAATGAGCACTTTTTTTTATATAGATTGAAATTGTTTCTTGATCGATCAGTAAAAAAGTAAATCACGTAAATTTTCTCACAACTGCTTTTTCATTCCCATGTTATCAGCAATATTAACCTTATCTCTATTGTGCAAACTAATAACTCAATTTTCATTATATCCAGATTTCCATACTAATATTTTTTTATGATACAATAATATCCAGATATATCAGAATACAAAAAAATTATTATCAGTAAACAATATTAAATTTCCTTCATAGTGTTACAGAGGCTATGATTTTAGAAAATATGGTTTACCTATCCTCTGTATGTTCCTTGTGGCATTACTTATTCTTTTTTCCTAGATGTGGATACTTCCAAATCACTGGTCATTTTACTGTCAAAAGTCGTACGAAATCTTCTCTTTTTCTGCAATGACCCTAACAGCTAAGCTAGGGTTATACGGATTAAAATTTAAAATATATGCCATGAGACAAATTTAATGAATGTAACAATAAATTGGTCTGAAAATATCTATTCTACACATATATTCAAAAGTTTTGCATCACCTTCTTCGGATGCGAAGGAATTTTTTTGCGCTGACAATTTTTTGTTGGCTTGCTTATCAATGTTTACCATTTCAATATGTTCCATATTTTTTGCAATATACAGATGTTTACAGTTTTTTTTGTAAGATAACATTTTTAGTGCGATCATTTTAACATTCAAGGCATTTGATTTTTACAATTTTAAGTGCAAACATGAATCGTCAAGTCATAAGTGAGATTGACCGTGCACGAATAGTGGCTTTAGTTGAAGAAGGTCATTCTCAAAGGTTCGTGGCAAACAGAGTTGGCGTTTGGCAAAGTGATGTG